>PHFN01000012.1:0-122970 GCA_002796735.1 Alternaria brassicicola | reverse complement strand
AAAATATTTAGCCAATCCTGTAAAGGTATCAACTGCAAAAAATCCCGAAGCTTTTTTCGTCAATCCGGGTAGATACTCAGGATGTTTACAAAAATAAAAATTACCTAACTCAGTGCTAATTCCACCTGGTTTAACCAAATTAAAATATCTTCCTATTCTATTATCAAGAAAATTTCTTTGCTGGTTTAGAGATAGTTTTCCAAATCGGCTACGCCTGAATTTGGTTCAAGTTCATTCATAATTCACGTTGATTTTTATAAATACCAAAAACTTCAAGGGTTTCTATATTTATAACATAAATTTTCCCTGGCTTTAGATCATATAAGGATTTATCTTTTAATTCAACTAAAGAATATTTATCTTTCGGTTTTAATTGAGAATTAATTTGTTCATATCTAATAGGTACACCTTTTTCTTTTAAATATATAACAATATTTTCCCCTTTATCGTTTGTTATAGTTATACCTTTGTGTCAATTCATACTATTTCTAACGGCACCTACAGATATCTTTAATTGATCTGCTAATGAATTATAAGAATTAGATTCTGCTAGTAAAATAGTAGCTTTTTTGTCCAATCAAGCTTGATATACATGAATTTGATCTAAACTTAATGATAATTCACTAGCTTCAAAAGAAAAATTATAAAAAATAATATCTTTAATTTTTGTTCATCTTTAATGTTAAAATAGGGTTTATAATTAGTATAAATACATTGTTCTAATATACGACTAACATTATAAGGTTGATTAGTCCATAATCACCCTACCTTTATTCATACCGGCTTTAATCTGACGAATCTGATCTCTACCTTCTGGTGTTAGATGTTTATTTTCTTTCATAAGCTCGGCAACTCTACAGAAATCTTTAAAATCTTCCGATTTTACAGCTAAAATGCAATATTCTTTGAAGAACGGAATTATTTTATCTGTAAGGTCTGAAAATCTATCTACACTGAAATCAACCGCTACTCCTCCAGTTCTTTCTCGACATGACCCGCAATGGAAGTATTCTGTTAGACTTTTCATCAAATGTGCGTCACGAGAATGTTGAGTAATAATAAATCTTAATCGGATTGTTTGTTTAAGTTCACTTTCAGACTTAGACTTAGTAATATTAACAAAGAAACAACCCTCCGCCGATGTAAACCCGGCTAACCAGTATGGATCAGATATTTTTAAGGGTGAAACAAGCGCTCCCTCGGTGTCTAAATACCTCTTAACAGGAACTATATTAAGGAAAGCTTTTTTTAGTTTATCCGAAAGACCCAGATTCATTGCGGCTTTAATAGCGACAATTCTTCTTAATCCATGTTCAGTTAAATGTTCTTTCCGGTCTATAATCATTAATACCTGACGCCATAACAAGTAGTCGTAAAGTTTGTTAGTAATAAGGGGGTATTTATCGAAATGCTTTAGAGCAACCATTGATCCCTGGATGGATCTTACACGAAATTTAACCCCATTAGGACCAGAGTCCGAGATATCTCCTACACCAAAGTAGCTTTGAAGATGTTCCAATATTATACGGTCTTTTTGTGTAAACCCATGGAAAAATCCAGACCAACTGATCAACCTAAAAGATTACTAGGGGATCTTACACATTGCACCCCAAACGAGCCCTCCCCATCGACAAACCCTGTTATCCACCCGGGGTTTTCTGAATACAATCCTCCGCCCTTACAGGAATAATTCCTAATGTTGCGTATATTTTTTTGTTGTATTGTATTTATAAATGATAAACGTGAATTGAATGTAGCTTTTTTATAGACACTTTCTGTTAAATAATCATATTTTTATGCTAAAGATTACAGATTTTTTTTTTCTTTAACTGGTTATACAATTATTAAAAAGGTAAATTTTTAACTCTGATCTTACGCATTTTTTTAAATTTTGTAGAAATAATATTTATACTATGTTCAAACCATAGATGGTTACATAAATGAAGATTACATTATCAATGCTAATGTTACCTTTCAACCAAATTAAATTATATTCCTATTCTATTATCCTGCTTTTACATTGTTGTCTGGTATATATTTTTCAAGTTTAACTACACGAGCCCATTCTCCAAAGTATTAGGCAAACCTAAAGCTTTGTTTGGCCTGTCCAAACCCTTGTAGTATTTTAGCACCCCCTTGACTTAAGGGAAATGCATAATTAATATTATATCATTGTTGAACTATATTATCGTACGTAATAATAGGTGCCCATTTAATAGATGAAACATTTCCGTTGGCCATTACTCAATCATGCAAATGAGATCTTAATCGATTACCATAAAAACTGTTCATATGGTCATTAAGACGATTTCGTAAAGATATGGCAGAACCTATTCCATATTTACCAGTTTTTTTGTGCACAAAACAGTAAACACCTGAACAATCTCCATCTATTACTTTTTGAGATCCAAGGGGTAAATCGTACATAATATTAGGTTTTATTGTTTTTAAACTTAACTGCATATTGAATCTAAACAATTTATTAAAATTGTTACTTAAAAACTCAAATAATAAGTTATCTCCTTTAAAACCAGAATTATTATTTTCAGGTAAAAGATTCATCATATTAATTAAATCATGTGAAGCTTTTATACCTTTTGATGTTAAGAACAAAGGTAAATTTAATTTATTTTGATCATGTATCTGATATATAACATTACTTAATAACACGCCACCTCTAGACTTGTCATTTAGTATTGTATAAAAAGAAGAATGGATTTTAGAATTAATACTATGTTTTTTACCCTTTTCCCCTTTATCTCCAATGGTATTAATAATAGGTGTAATGAGTAATGAACTTGAACTTAAATTAAATAAATCATAATCTATAAACTCAAATAGAGTATAAAGACATAAAATTTTTAATAAACCTCCAGCAACAAATGTAAAGTTGCAGACAATATAGGCGTTAATTTAATTTTAACTATAAAATATTACCTTCGCCATCGCTATCTATTACTTATTTCCCTTTACCGGATTATGGTTCCAAAAGGAACCTGTCCAGTAGCTAGTAGTAAAAATAAGGACAGAAAGATCCACCTAGTAATAGATTAAAGCAGCAAAGCACTGCTTTATTTATAGCGCTAAGGAAATATATCATAATTACTTGCAACATATCACTATGTTGTTTAGACCATATCATAATATAGAATCATCATAAAAAAACGTGATTATCTACAAGGCTACCTGTATTTAAGGAAGCACTTAATAGCTGTTTTTAATAAAACTACGTCTAATATTTTTGACGTATGGTCGTTGAGGGTTTATGTATTTATATTATACATATCTTCCCTGCTGATTGTCTCTAAATTTTAGTACTAGCTTGCCATATAACTAGATAAAACTTTAGAGGTATCCCAGCATATAGTCAAATTTTACATGCGCCCTATAAATTCGACGCATGGTTCACCAAATGAAATAAAGCTATATTATAAGAAGATAAACCTACAGCTATAACCATCATCCCAAGCTGGCTCATTGTAGAATAAGCAATAACTTTTTTAATATCTTGTTGGAATAAACCTATTAAAGAACTAAATACAGTTGTAATTGCACCTAATCATAAACATAACATTAGCACTGTTGAACTATATTCTATTAAAGGAGATGAACGCATTAATAGATAAACTCCCGCAGTAACCATTGTGGCAGCGTGTATTAGTGCACTCACGGGTGTAGGCAAATTTGTTGATTTATGCTATATGTAGATCAATGTCTACACGAATACGGCACAAATACTCAACAACTCACGTTGTTGTTCGGACTATATCATCAATTACACTAATTGTTTATGAATTTAATTTTATCTTTTATGATTTCTATACCTGATTCAGTTAAATGTTTTTTATCTTTAACCAGGTCATATACTTTTAACCATCTCAAGTATGAAACATGTTTTTTAGTTTTAAGAGGATAATTGTGTAGATAACTTAATATTTTATTAAGTTTACCAAAATTAACTACAGTATTATAACCATTATAGCTCTTTACATGTGTTACATAACCATCTATTAGGTTAGCAAGCAGTTTACTAAATTCCACATCATCTTTTTGAGAAACTACGTATCTTACAGTAACT
Organism: Alternaria brassicicola; assembly: GCA_002796735.1. Taxonomy (NCBI): domain Eukaryota; kingdom Fungi; phylum Ascomycota; class Dothideomycetes; order Pleosporales; family Pleosporaceae; genus Alternaria; species Alternaria brassicicola. The sequence continues at coordinate 118,892 of PHFN01000012.1, read as the reverse complement.
ATATGTTTACCTGTTTTACTTAAATAAGCAGAACTAGTGAAACATCCTTCTGCATCTGTAAATCCAGATAATCATGCATTATATAAATTTACTTTTCCATTTGATTCTATATGTGTAATATTAGTTTTATATTTTAAATTAAAAGCTTCTAATCATGATTTAAACTGAAGTTTTTTATTTTTAGTTATTAAGTTACCATTGAATATCTTTATTATTTTTAAAAGATTATCTTTATCTCTAACTCTATACTGATGAGTTTGGTTTAATTTGCTTTGTACTGTTACGGATCCAAAGCCTAATTCTTTTTTAATATAGAATAGTACTTGTGCATCTACGCTAGATTGTGTTACTTTAAACACTAAATACCCTCTTTTGTCTATACTAAATCCTCCGTCTCCTTCAGCAAATCCTATTAACCATCATTCAAAAAAATTTTTATCATCTAATGTAATTGCTTCACGTGTAGTCTCTGAAGAGCCCAAGTTACTAACGTGGTTTCCTGCGGATTGTCCCTCATTCTGGATTTTTCCGAAGCTTGCAAAGTAAACAGTGGACCAGAATATAAAAACGGGATGTTCCCGCATATAGTAAAGTTTAAGGAAGGCCCTATTCAAACCCTCCATCGCCATAGGTAATCATACGTGAAGTCCTACTTGAGAACTTTTAGCCATAGCTCCAATTAATAAACATATACCTACAATAGTAACAACATTTTCATTCATGTAAGGAGCTAATGAGAATACAGTTGCATAATCAAGATTACCAAACGCTCATAATATAGCAAACATACCTATAGTTAAGAAACAATCACCTACTCTATTTGTTAAAAATGCTGAAAGAGAACTTTGATTTGCTGCTATTCTAGTAAATCAAAAACATACTAAAAGATATGAACAAACCCCAACCAAATCTTAAGTTACGTATATTGATATCTAAATAATCAATTAATTAACTCCTGTACTTTAAAACCTATTAGGATTTACCTAAAGCCCTAGTATATTATACATATAAAGATTCTGACTATGCATTAAGCACCATTTCAGGCACCCATCATTGTACTAGTCGATCGCGATCCAAAATATAACCGACGATCTTTTAAATTTATTTAAAATTTCTTTGATCGTTTTCAATGATGTAGCTAGTTATATATTAAAATTCCAATTTTGATCATAAGAATTTTAATCTATTTATTATCCTGTATAATACAGGTTTCATGTTTTATGAAACTATTTTGATTTTCTAAATATAATATAACTAACTATGGAAAATTATCATAAATAAATATTTATTTTTATATCTTATATAACATACTATCGTGCATATAAGGCCCTACAATATCTTTAAGTCTAGTCGCTTGTCTAACAGGGATGTATATAACTCACTTATCTTTTTTCTTTTCTTCTAATCTGGTAACTAAACCAAAGTTTTCAGATAAAACAGATTGAAGATATTTAACATCTTCAAGCATAAAAGATCTAGTGTGCAATATAGTTTGGTTATATACTGATTTACCCCCATCATCCATTATAACCCTCTAGCTGTTAATAATGTAGTCAAGTTTCTAGGTATAACTTTAACTCTTTCCTTGTAAAATAAATCATAATAATCATTTAAACAAGGCATAGCTAAAGTCCTAAAATAAAGAGATTGAGTCGTAATACTGCTACGTTTATCTTTCCTTGTTAAAATTGTAGGACTCATAGTAGTAATGGGTTCAAGTAATTCATATAAACTTCTTAAATATTTCTCCTTTTCAGGATATGATTGCTCTATACGTAATCTTGTATTATGATTAGGTTTAACTCTATCTAAGAATCCGTCTCCTAAAATTATACCGAAAAGAGCTTCTTTTTGCTCTAAGCTCAAGACATATTCTTTTTTATAGTTAAGGGTATATTTTATATCGGAAAGATCTTTCTTACTTGAAAAATCTCTTTTAGGAATATAAGAATGATTATGAATACCATTACTACCAGGAAAAGTTAATTTTAGAATAGGCCTGTTTAATAAGTGGTATTGTGAATGTAACAAATGTGGCTTTATTATTTTAGAAAAAGTAGAAACAGAACTATTCTTAATGTGTAATGAAACACTAGAATACTTACAGTCATTAAGGTTACTATCATTAATAATTGTCTTTATGTTATATTTTTTTTTCAAAACGAGTGATAGATACTTGAGATCTTCTACTAAAACGCATGATTTAGGTAGCTTTACTCCCCTTTCTTTTGGTCTTTCAGGTGATAGGAATAGAGTAGACAAAGCTAAGGGTGTAAGATACTCATCTAAATTATGTGGTATAATTTTCACGTTATCTCTATAAAACATATCATATAATCAATTAAAGCTAGAAAAGCTATAACTTTTGAAACTATAAATAAAAAACACTTTATTATGTTTACCTATAAACTTATATAATTTAGGCTTTTCTTTGTTACAATACCCAGCATTAAGTAACACTGAATGAAATCACATTAAATATTCCACATTATCATTATGTTTTATAAATATAATTCTAATGCCGTATCCTCTTTTTTCAATGTATGAATTGTTTAATAAAGATCCTACGATTAAAGATATTACATTTATATTATGCGGGCCAATTCGTTGAGAAGAATTTAACTTTTTTGAAAAGAAATATCTTTTTTGATTGCAAGTATGTATAAAAAGCATAAAATTTAAAATACTATTGTCTGATTCAATTAACCATTTAGGGCATATTATTTGGCTACCCTCTCAACCTACAAACATTAATAAATAGTTATTTGCTGTAACTAATATAACCATCATAAATGTGAACAAGCTTAAATAGCTAAAGAACCTTTGATTGTGAGGATCCTCACTCATATAACCTATAGAATAGATATGCACTAAAGAAGAAACTATTAAAACAGGTATAAGCATAGAAACTGTTAGTGAATCAAAATGAAATCCTCAGGATACATTTAATGATTCAGAATCAATTCATCTGAATACCTCTATGGATACAGGTATATTATTTAACCCAACTTCAAAGAAAGCTAAAACAGCTAATATTGTTGTAGTTACAACAGCTGTACATGTAATTATTTGTGCTCCTGATACTCCGATTTTTCTACCAAAAAAACCAGAAGCTATTGATCCTAATAGTGGTAAGATAATTATAGCTAGATACATTATTTAAATTCAATACTAATACTTCCTCTTCGTTTTCTCCCTTTTTCCATAGGAATTGTATTCCCTTAGGAAGGATAGGATATTACCATAATTTTTCTATTATGCCTGACTATATCTTAAGCAAATAATTATATAATTATATAATTATAAACCAACCTCCATTTAGTCGATGAACTGTTCACCAATATTTCTATACTGATGTTTAGCTGCGGATTATCTATTTCATTTCTTCATACAAACCGTTTTTACCATACAACGAGTCATTACCTGTTCCATTAATCATATTACTATATTAATTTGGTAGATTTGTCTTTAAGATTTTCCCGCATTTTTAAGGTTTCGCCTTAATGAGACTAGATAGAGGTTTGCTCTACCTTTTTTGACCTATTTTCTCTCAAACCTCTAATCATCTCCATGATTATTTTTAGTAGTAATCCCCATTTTGTTTTTTAATAACAAGATTTCTTTCAGACCATCTTCTTTTAAATGTTCTTTGTTTTTAACCATAAAAGCAGCAATTTTAAAAGAACAATAATTTGAGTACTTTGATCCTGCAATACTATATTCTTCAAAAAAAGGTATTACATGGTTAATTATATCATCCGTTCTTGTAACTACAAACTCAGCTATTGAACGCTTTTCATATCTAGCTACATATCCGCATTTAAAGAAGTCTACAAAACTCTCTAATAAATCTACATCTCTTAAATCTTGAGCAATAGAAAAACGTAATGAAGCATATATATTGTCTGTTGTCTTAGATTTATTAATAGCAATAAAAAAATCAGATTCTCCTGTTGAAAATCCAGCTATTCACGGTTTAGAATGCACAAGTGTATTATAGTTATTTACTCTTTCTTCTCTTATAACAGGAATAGTATCAGGAAAAGCCTTTTTTAATTGATCAGATAAACCTCAATTCATAGATGCCCTTGTATTAATTATTTTTTGTATTCCCTCTAGATTAGTATGCTGTTTTTCTAACATTAAGTTAATAACATTTTTAAAAAGCATATAATCGGAATATTTTTTAGTTAATAAGGGATAATTATCAAAGTGCGGTATAATTACATTAGTTATATCCTTAATAGAGTGAACCCTAAATTCCACTGTAGAATTATTATTGGGTTTGGATACAAGTCCTATACCTCCGAAATATTCCTGTATTTTCAATACTAAAGATCTATCTTTTTCATGCATCTTTAGTTGAATTCTGGCCTGCACATTTCATCCAGTTTTATATCTAGAATTCTTTAGCATTGCAATTACAAAGGAACTTTCAGCATCAAAAATTCCAGTTATAAATAATGGATCTAAAGAATTTTTACAGTTAAGGGGTTTAGATGTAGAATAATTTCTTATTCCACTTGGAATGATATTAAGAGCTTTAATGGGTGATTTAGGTTGACTAAAGGATAGATGGATTGATTTAAAAGAGATAAATCTATAAAAAGCTACTAAAATACCTAAACCAATCGCAGACTCTGCTCCGGCTATGGCAATAATATAAATAGCATACGTTTGACCTAATATATCATCAAAGCTAAGTGAACTAACCAATACTAGAAATGTAATAGCTAATAGCATTATTTCTATTGAAATAAGCATTAATATTATGTTTTTTCTGTTTAAAACAAAACCCAAGATTCCAATTGTAAATAAAATTAGTGATAAATTCATTGTATAAAAATATAAATTAATGTATGTGTTCTAAAATATCGTATTGTTCATCTATTATACATAAATGTAAAATACTCTACTATTGTATTTTGTAAGTTAACTTTTTTTTTTTATTGGGGCTTTAATAACATATTATTCATCTCCCCGTTAATTGCTGTGTAACTATAAATCTACAAATGCAATTTTCCAGTAGATAAAAATACTTGTCTACTGGGATTTGTTATACTATTTTCTAAAATGTACCATAAATGGTACACAGCTCATATTTCATAACAAGTTAATTGTAAAAAGACAATTGTTTTAGTTGCGGTGTAAATTACACTAATTGTTACGACGAATGTCACCGCTAGCTATATGATCAGAGAAGGTCTTTGAAGCATGATTATAAAAAGAATGATTGCATTCACCACAAATACGTCTACCACATGAGTTACAAAGATGGTATCTTTGATTTATATCATTTTTACAATTATAACAACTACCATTATTATTGCTATTTAAATAATCTCTTTCTCTAGGGTTTCAACCATGGTTAGCTCCTTCTTTGTATTCACAACTATTAACACTACCATCGCTTATGTTAAAAGTATTATAGGGAGTATGTTCCTGTCCAGGTTTAGCTGTAGTGAATAAAGTGGGATTATCACCTTGTCCTTCTACAGGAACTGGTACTTGCACAGGTGAAATAGGTCTAATATAATGTGGATTTGTAAATATACTGGGTTTTGACCCCTCCCCGCCTGTATTGCCTGTATTTGAACCAGGATTATTGTTAGAACTTAAGAATACATGGTCTTTAGCTGAAAGAGAATCTCCTGCTATAGGATGAAAATCAGCTCCCATTGAAATAAGACATTGTTTTGTATCATTATATGTTGCAAGTTCAACATATATAATATGTTCAATTGTACAAGTTAAAGCATATAATAGATTTATTCCATATAATATAATAAAGATATACGATAGAGATAAGTTAGATCATATAATAAACAAAATAAGTCTACCTTTTGTATTATAAAACTCTTTTATATAACTACTATATTTAATAGTCATAGCGGCAACTACAAATCAAAATGATAATGCAAAAACTGTGTGAAAGTAACTTGCATTATTTTGTGGGAAGTAATTTGCTCAACCGTTAGGCGCATCACATGTAACTATGTTTCCATCAAAAAGGTAGATTAACGTTGAAACTGAATAATGGATAGCGTCTAATATTGGTGCAGGATATATACCAAATAAAACAGTAGGTATAACTAATATTAATAAGATAGTAAATTCTCTTTTAGTTAAATCCGGTATACTAAAGGTAAACATTCTTGAATAGGCTCCACCAAAAGCTATTCTTTGATACATATATATAGTGTATGCTGCAGAGAAAATTATTGAAGAACTTGCAAAAACACCAAATAAAGATGATCTTTCAAATACCCCATATAATGATAAAAATTCTCCTATGAAATTTAAAGATAAAGGAGCTCCACAGTTAGCAAGACATAGTATAAAGAATAATATAGCAAATAATGGCATTACTTGAGTAACTCCTCTGTAGAAAGAGATTACTCTTGTAGAAGATCTATCATATAATACACCTCCTGCACATATAAATAGACCAGGTGAAACTAGTCCATGAGCCAACCCTAAATTAATAGCACCTTCAATACCTTGTATACTGTTACTGAACACACCTAGAAGGTAAACTGCAGCATGAGAAACAGAACTGTATGCAATAAGTTCTTTAATATCTATTGTTCTTAATGTACTAAGACTAGCGTATACTATAGTAATAACACCAATTAGGAAAATTATATAAGTATATTCCATATAAGCTTTGGGTAAAACAGGTAAAATTAGTCTAAGTATACCATATAAACTTAATTTAAGAACAATAGCTGCTAAAATAATACTTCCACCTAAAGGTGATTCAACGTGAGCCTTTAAAAGTCATGTGTTTAGGAAAATTGTAGGAGTTTTTACAGCAAAAGCTATAAAAATACCATAAAATAAGAAAAGTTGTGTTAAATAAATGAAATTTCCTTTAAAAAGAGTATCGAAATCGGTAGTACTCATGATAGATGACATTGCTAATATAGATAATAGTAAAAATAAAGAACCCAAAAGTGTGTATAAGAATAAATAAAAACTAGCCTTTACTCTGTTATCTGACCCAAATATACCTATCAATATAAATAATGGTGGTAAAATAGATTCAAAAAAGATGTAAAAGAGTAAAATATCTAATACTAAGAAAACCGCTAATAATAAAGTTTCTAACAACAGTATTATAATAACATATGATTCTACATCTTTTGTTATTGATTTTCAATTCGATACTAGTGAGATAGGAATAATTATTGTAGTTAATAGAATGAAATATATAGATAAACCATCTACACCTAGATAAAAATCAAAGTAACTTATTTCATGATATTCTTGCACAAATTGGAACTGATTTGTACTAAAGTCAAATAAAATAAAGATTATTAATGATATAAAGAAATTTAAGATAGATGTAGTTAACGCTATGAATTTTATATTTCTTAATGAAACTCCATTATCCCTATTAATTAATATTGCAAGTACACCTAATATAGGAGTTAAAAGTAAAGATGATAATAACATTTATAAAACAAAAAGAATAAATACCTCTATTTCGTATAGAATGATAATGTATCAGCTATACTTTTAATATTCACCATATGGATAGTAAGGTAATAAATTCTGGATAAAAACATACATATATAAAATGTATGCTCTAAAAATTGATCATTCTTATCTAAGACTTGAACTTAGATCAGGTTATTAGGAATATCTTGTTCTGCCATTAAACTAATAAGAATTTTGTTATTAAATTTTATAACATGGCACAATACTATTATAGCATAATACCTTTTTATAAAGTTATATATTCATATCATTATTGTGCATAAAGATAAACTCGTTTACTATTAATTAATGATTATTAGTATAAGTTTTCAATTTTTTGTTTTGACGGGGGCTTTAACAAACACCTGTTTAGTCTTCTCCCCCGTAATTGCTCTAGGAATCGTAATTACTAATGCAATCTTCCACTAGATAAATAGGCAAACGGAATTTATCTACTGGGATTTGTTATACTATTATGGATAAAAATGTAACTATCATTTTGGGATGGTCACCACAAGGGACTATAAATAACAAATTTTACCATTTTCATAACAAGTTAACGGTAGTCTAACCGTTATTTTCTATTTAACTGTTAAGTTTTTCCAGCAAAAAAATAATATTTTTGCAGGTTTCAGTCGTCTTGTAAGACGACGCCCGAAACTATTTTTTGTGTCTTAAATCCACAAAAGTATTTTCAACAACAGTAACACCATACATTACAAAAGTAAAGTAGAAGAAGTATAAAACAGTACTTATTTGACCAAATTCAATGAATGGAGACTCAACGTGTTTAGCCCCTAATTGCATTAAGATTAAGAAATTAGCAACAAATACAAAGAAAGCTGCTTTACTTAAAGGTCTAAATTGCATACCTCTTGATCTACTTACATCTGTAATAGGTAATAGTAATAATATAAGAATAGCTGCGAACATTGCTATAACTCCTAATAATTTGTTAGGTATAGATCTTAATATAGCATAGAAAGGAAGAAGATCATGTTTTTAACTACTGAAATCCTCTTAATTCAATATAATTAAAGTAATGGGTTAGATACCTAGTTTATATAACATTTCTTTAATAAAGTAAGGTTTTACTAAATTTATCAATGTATCCATTGATTCTTTAAATATATAAATTCTAGGTTTCTTATCCCTGTTATAATGTATGGATGTTTTAAGATTAAATTTATCTTGTAATGTAAACATAAGTTTATCTACATCTGTAGTACTAAAAGCATAAACGCTTATATGTAACCCATCACCCTGTTTTGAACCATCATCCATGATTCAGAAGGCTAACCCTCTGGGTGTTAACGTTTCATATATGTTATTAGGTACAATTTTTACATTTAAATTATAAAAACAATCTTTATATACATTAAAACAAGGAAGTTGCATTGTCGTGAAAGATATAGCACTATAAGTTTTTTTAGTTCTATTATCTCTTACTATCTTAGATTGAGGAACATAAGCGTCAACACAAAAAGGTAAAAATATTTTAAATACATGATCAAAATATTCTTTATGTGTAACCGCTGTTTGTGCATATATTAATCTAGAGTTAGCAGTAGATGATCTACGAGAAATGTGGCCATCACCAAGTAATATACCTGTCAATATTTCTTCGACTTCCGTCGGTAATTTAACTAATGCTCTCTCACTAGGGGACAAACGTACAATCCCTTTAGTAGAACGAGCAGCAAATAATATTGGACTAGGTACAAAGAATAAAGAATTAAGATCATTTTTATTGTTAAATCTATAGAATTTCTTCTAAGATAGGACTATATCTTCAATTTAAATTATTAATTAAACTTTTGTTTTTTTGTTGGAATATTTTTATTAATAAATCATATACCAATTTTTTTTTAAAAAAAAATGGTATACTTAATTAAACCTTAATATAAGTTCTCTTAATTTAAATTGTCTCGCGTGTAGTCTCTGAGGATCCTACTAGGATATTTATTCGTCCTTTGGTTTCCTGCTGATTGTCCTAGTTTAATAAAACTATACTTTAATTACCCACATTTTACACTTAGGGTTTTCCAGCAATTAGCGAGATTTTTAAATGACATCTTCTTTAGTATCATTCTGGCACGATAGCTGCAGGAGTTTGCATAGGATTTGCCACAACATAGTTTTCACTATCTCCTAATACATTAGGCATAAAGAACACAAATAAAGATAATACAAATATAAATGCAAATATTGTAATAAGATCTTTAAATATAAAATAGGGAGCAAAAGATATTCTTTCGTAGTTTCCTGATACACCTAATGGATTTCCTGATCCAGCTGTATCGTGTAAAACGATTAAGTGCATTAGTGCTAAAGCAGCTAATACGAAAGGTAAAACGAAATGTAATGAGAAGAATCTATTTAATGTTGCATTGTTAACACTGAAACCTCCTCAAATGACGATTGATTTATAATGGATTTTTAATCTCCATTCTCATAAGGTTTAACTCATGTTTAGACTATGTCTTAGACCAAATATTTTATTTGGTCCTGGGGTTCTCGTGTCGAGCTTATTGTTGGTATAACTCACTCATTAGTCGTTGAACGTTCTTGATTCATTCATTGTGAAATACCGAATCAAGCTCCGCTGCAAATCGTATAATAAATAGGAGGATGTTTATTATATGTCCTTGCATTTCTCCCCATTTGCCTATGAAACATTACTGCTTCAAGGAGCCCATTTATCACAAAATTTATTTTTTTTTTGAAAAGAGACAATAAAACGTATAAACCTATATACTAGAATACTGCCTCAGGAAAATTAAGACTATTATAACGCGTACTTGCACGTAAAGAATTTAACCATTTTATATATTGAATACCTTTCAACCCAACTAAAGTATGTAGACCAGAGAATGAAAAGAAATTTATAACTTTTTGTACATCAGACTTAGAACTAACACCAAATTGGTTATAAAGTCCTTTTTCTGTTTCTATTTTTCTATTTGTATCAAACACTAGTTTAAAAGCTTCAAATAAATTAATATGTATTCTCTGTTTTAACTGAAAACAACCGTCATTATTTGCTTTCACGAAAAATGAACCTTCGGACATTGCAAATCCCACGATTCAATTTCTAAAGAAAAGTAGTTTTGTATAATCCAAGGGTGTTTTTGGTAATTCAAAAGAAGCAGGAATATCTTTAGGAATTTTGTCAAAAGTTCTTAAATCACTCTTTAAAATATGCATAGCTAAATTAAACTGATCTGCTCTAGTTTCAGTTAAAAAGAATATATTGTTATATAAAAACAATGGAAATACAATCTCTTGTAAATCTGTTCTATTAATAACTAACTTACAAGTAGGACTTCTATTATCACGATAAATATTTAATTTTCCTACTTTTAGTACTGAATTTATGTATTCCAGAGTAGAAAGATCTTCTAAGTGTAATGATATAACAAGTTTCATAGTTATAAATCCTTTAGTTGTTTTGGTTATTTGTATATACCCATCTCCATCAATTAGTCCGGCAAAAAAAGCCAAGAAAGATGAAGGAATATTAATGTATTCTTGGTTTTCTAGTCTAGAATTATTTTTTCCCTTCTTTAAAGCATTTTTGTGTACAGTACCTATTACAGGTAAACTACTTAAAATAATTGCTTCTGAATAAATTTCTGTGATTTTTTTTAACTCAACAATATCTTGTCCTACTCAAGGAATAGCACTCATAAGGTTAGTAATAACTGTAGCACCTCATAATGACATTTGACCATAAGGAAGAACGTACAAATATACTTAATATAAATTAAAAGACATTTACAAAAAGCTAGTATAACTTTGAATTCGTGTATACTATTAGTTACATTCTATAACTAAATATTCCGACTGTGCATTAAGCATCATTTCAGACACCCATTAGTGACCCAGCCTGTCGCGATCATATAAATAACCGACGATCTCTAACTTTTAGTTCTATATTTTATTAAAATTAGCCTTTATTTAAATAAAACAAAACTAGAAATTCTTTGATCGTATTCACTAACATCGCCAAAGAAATTTAAATATTTCTTCAATATCCCTGTCGGGCTATTCTACTTTACTTTTTATTTTTTTTTATAAATTGCATAAAAAGTTTTACTCATAGGACTATAATTTAAATTCAAACCTAGAACAATATTTAAACATATTTAACAATTCAACGTCTTCTTAATATCTTTTTTGGTGTTTGTAACGCCCGATAAATTGTTTTTTGAGAACAACCTAAAGATTTAGATGCTTCTGTTATACTAGGAAACTCACCATATACTGTATAGTCCATGTTATAAACCAATATAGCTTTAGAACTCTTTTTCATATTTTGAATAGCCTCTTCAGAATAAATAGGTTTTTCTCTATTTAAAGCAGATAGTCTTATTGCTTCAATAGTACTAGGAGATAAAGTTTTACCTTTATTTAAACTACCAATAGCTAATCTACGCTCTTCACTGTAATTAGTTTTCATATTTAATCTAGTAGTTTCGCTATGTTTATAACCAAAGCTTGATCCCGCTTCAGTTAATATGTTATAGTTTGGTAATAAAGATTTTAAATAAAAGTCTTCCAAATCCAATAATTTTTTATTATTCTCTTTGGTTACTATATCAGGAAACAACTCCAAAATTAAGAATGCGAAAGAAGATACACCTTGTTTCTTTACTGCATTTTTAACTACTTTACTACCATGAAAATTGAATAAATGATTAGAAAATCTAGCATGGAATCTACCAGTGGAAGCTGATCCTATATAATAATCAAGAGTAATTTTATTTAAAATTAAATAAATACCACTAAGACCTCGAGTATCTTCCAAAACTCTAGATTTAACAGTTTTATCAGACAGATCTTCATAAATAAAAACAGGATTAAGGTTTTTTTCGGCTATGAATTTCGTTAACTCTTCACTAATTAATCTACGCGGAGGTGATACAGAAAAATGTCTTTTACCTATAGTATTTGATTTACTTATATTTGTAAATATAACAGGTCTAGTATAATAAGAGTTGAATTTGTTTACATTGTTGTTATTATGGTTGAATTGAAATCATTTTGGGCTATTTGACAAACCCAGGAATGCTGTAGCCATCATTAAGATAAAGATAACAGTACCAATAGTTCATACTAGAGTTCTAGGTGCTCTATAAGATCCATAGTACATACCTCTACCTATGTGTAGGTAAACTATGAAGAAAAATGCTGAAGCAGTGTTACTGTGTAAATAACGTATTAATCACCCGTTGTTTACATCACGCATAATCTAAAAGAGATTCATCACTTATTAATATCTAATTCCTAGACGCACTATCTATGGGTTTAGATGAAAAAATAAAATTATTTTTATATAATCTACCTGTATCTATATAACGATTACATGTATTACTACTAGGGTTTAATCCTAACATATACTTTACGCCACCTAAAGGGAAAAATAAAAAGACCCTTTTTATCACTAAAAGTTAAAAGAGAGTTAAAAATTAAGAAATTTTTTTAGTAATTACATAACGTCCTAAAAAAGGTTTATTGCTTTTTAGATAAGTTCTTATCGTTTTTTCATTACAATTTAACTTTTTAGCTGCTGAACGGGCAGAAGCATATTCAACTTTACTACCATTTTCCATATCCAAAACTTCAATATGTAATGCACGTTTAGAATTTATTTTAAAAATATGCTCTCTTATTTTAACTAAGTGTTCTGGACTCATATTTTTTGTTCCTCTCATTTTTAACTTACCTTCCTCAGTATGTAAATAACCTAAAGAAGAACCGGCTATACGTAAAATATTGTATTCTGGTTTTAATAAATCTAAGTAATATTGTTCCCTAACTAGCACATCATTCTTATTACAATACTCCAATATCTCAAAGCTAAAACTAGCATACCCATATTTAACCAAAGATTTACATATTATGCTATGTTTTGATTGAACAATTATGTGGGCTAAACTAAAATATCTGTAAAGACGTGCAGATAAATTGACGCTACTACCTGTGTAGCTTTTACCATTTTCATTGTTTATTCAACGATATATACCTGATTTACCTTTAATTTCTTTGATAATTTGTAATTTAGATGTGTCTGCATTAGAATAGGTTACTATAGGAGTAATGGTAAGATTTATATAAATATTATTTTGCACAATCATAGAAGTGTAAGATTAGATAATTACCTACTTACGTATTGTTCTACTGTGCAGAACTGTATGAAACAAAAGGAGAACCTTCAATCATACCCTCATTTGTGTATATATATACAACTTTAGGGTTATCAGATCTATTTTGTATACTAAATTTCCTAACATTATCTGAGTGGGGTATATTAGATTTAACACCAAAGGGAGGATCTTTTTCAAAAATGATTTGAGATCTTTTAAAAATGTTATCCATAATTTCAGATATATTTTTAGTAGTATTTGTACTGTATCTTTTATTAAGAATGTCAGATATATCCAAAAACAGGGTTTTACCTTCAGGTAAATAGTAATAACCTTTTATTTTCAATAGAAGGGCTAATCTTCATAAATTAAAATCTATACCCTTTCGCGAATACATTTTAGAGGTATCCAATAAAGGTAAAAGGTAATAATAAAGAGAATCTACACTATTTACAACTAAAGATACTACACCTGTTCTAACATTCGTTGTACTTATTACATTCAAAGGTAATATTTTACTGTTTTGTAAAACATTATTAGATAGTCCAGTTAAAAAGGTAGTTATAGCATTTAAACTTTCTTGACTTGTATTTTTTTGAGCAATTTGGAAATATAAAGCCGATCCTGTCTTAATACCAAACGTACCTTCACCTTCTATAAATCCTATGAATCAATTAGGGTTTATTATAATTTGAGATTTTGTAGTATTATATGTAAATATTTCTCTTTTAGTGTTCATAGTATTTTTAAGGGATACTATTTTGCTCAAACCAGCATCAGATAATTGTTTATTATCTTTAATAAAGACCGCTTGAGCAAAATTTTCAAAGTCTAATCTTTTACTAGTATGCAAAGGAAATGCATTAAATATAGGACATATAATATTTTTAATTTCTTCGTAATTCTGTATAATATAAGAACAACGGTTTCTACTACTTTCTAATGTAACAGTACCTACATTTAAATTAGATTTAATTGTATTAAGAACTTCTACGTCATCAATGTGCAAAGATATTTTAAATCTAAATCTTACATATTGACGATCTATCGAAATTAAAAAGTTACCTTCTGCATCTGTGAATCCTGAAAATCAATATAAGAACTCGCTGGATACATTTTTCAATAGGTTGTCTTCATTACGTACATTAGATTTTTTATTACAGTTAGTAGATAAGTGACAAAATCCCATTTTATTTTTATAACCCGATACGTAAGTAGGGAATAATAATATACCATTAAATAGGTATAATTGATTAATCTTTAACTATTGATCTTTCAATCAATATAGGACCATATCATCATATTATAAATATGTCAACCGTATGGCCTCTGAGGATCCTACTCGTAATTTAATTACTTTGGTTTCCTGCTGGTTATCCATATATATCTTAAATATTTTTATTAACTTCGTAAGCGAAGTTTAATCTTTTAAGCTTTAGGAACTTCCAGCATATAGGTTGATTTAAAGAGCACATTGCGCTATGCTCTACACTATTAAATGCTTCTGCTACACTAGGGTTGTAATGCATTGCTAAAGTTACACCAGTAACAATTTGTATAATTAAACAAAAGGCTAATAAAGAACCAAAATTTCACATGTAACTTAAATTTAAAGGTTGTGGTGAATCTACTAAGTAAGAATTCGCTAATCTTAAAATTGGATGACTTTTTAATAATCTCATTTATTTTTTTTTTAATTTTTTAAGCTTATTTCTATTTAATAAATTAGGTTAACATTTATACTGCTTTTATTACTATTTCACGAATCTATTATAAACCGTAAAATCTTTTATAAATTTCCTGTTTTTGTTTATATGTATTAGTATATAGAGACCCATACCAACACATTACTACTAAGTTTTATCTTTGTTGACCCCTTTTAATACCCATTACCATGAAACTTACTCCTTTTCTCTTTTAAAATAAGTATATGATTATATATAATAAGAGAAGAAAGCGATTCGGACACTTAACCTCTTACCTGTAACAGAAGTGCTCCCCCCCCCCCCTAGTTTTTTTTAGTAATTTCTAAAAAGAAATTACGTCAAAAAAAAAACAAGAATCTCTTTTATAATTTTTGTGGGGAGGGGGGGTGGGGGCTTTATTTATCATAGGTAAATCATAGATGAATCTTCTCCCCCGATTGCTGTAGAAATATAAGTCTATCTTGCAATCTTCCAGCAATAAGAAACATTTATCTACTGGGATATGTTATACTGTTTTGCCGCATGTAATTTAAACACAAGCGAACTGTTTTCATAACATGTTTATTGTAAACAACTATTAAACGTTAAGATCCTCAATGATATATGGACACAAATAAGAATAATCATACAACATCAACAAAATGTCAATACAGTATTCCGGCTTCTAAGCCTAAATGATAATTATTTGTTAAATGATATGGTAGTACACGTCATAGACCAACAGCTAAAAATGCTGTACCTATCCCTTCGTTGAGAAAAAAATTCTAACCAAAAATATTATTTAAAATTTCTATTATAGTTTCTAATAAACTAGGTAATACTTTATAACCCGAATAGTTATGATTATCTTCTTTCATATTTAAAGTATTATCTGATTCATGCAAACTTGAATTAGATTGATCTCTTAGAGAATTAGTAGATAATTCATCATTAGCATAATTTTTAGCTTCAGATAATTCTTTTATTTTTTCTTTCCTAGATTCTACAAGAGCTTTATTTAATTCTGGTAAATCGCTTACATTAGGAGTTTTCCCTTCAAAAAATTCTTTAACATGAGGATCCTTTCTTAGATTATTTAAGTGTGAATTTTTCTCTTTTTCAGAATCAGGAAGTTTTTCATCTAAAATCATAGCATCATTTGAATCTCTCATTAGTTTTTCAATATGTTCTAATTCTTCTTCTAATTCAAAACTTTCCTCCTCCTCGTTGGCTCCATCATTCTTATCAGTACCACCTTTATCACCATCATCGTTGCTAGACCCTTCGGATTTATATATTATATCCGAATGGGTACTAGTAGAAGTATTGGCATAAATTATACAAGTAGGTATCTTAAGATCCTCAATAGTATATGGACACAAATAGAAATAATCATACAACATCAACAAAATGTCAATACAGAATCCCAGCTTCTAATCCTAAATGATGATTATTTGTTAAATGATATGCTAATACACGTCATAGACCAACAGCTAAAAATGCTGTACCTATCATTACCGCGTCTATCTTTACTTCAGCATATCGAACAAGTTATACGTGTTTAACTTTTATAGTTATTACATATGTATGTACTAACTCGCAAACCTTATAACTCCGACTTAGCTAGGACGTAAAGTTATTTCCTTATTTCTAAGGAAGACTGAATACACCTTAATTACAGAAGAGAAGATAGAGTCGAAATATTTAAGATCTATCTCCTTCTATAACAACCGCCATCTACTCGATGCGCTTTTCCTTATTAAGAGATTAATAAAGGTTAGTTCCGCGATAACCCATTTAAGTTTCCTTAATACAAATAAATTTTTACCTCACCCATTATGATTAATAATGGCACTTATTAGACTTTTCACTATATAAGCTGGTATTATTGTCTTTAGGGCTTCCCCGGAGTTTGGCGGTTTAGTATAAGCCTAGAATTGAAAATTTACTTCTTAAAAAGTACAGTACAAGTACCAAAAGGGAGTTATTATACTTTCATATCCTTCTTGCCACATTTTTTTGCCTTTTCATTCTGCTGTTTGATTTAATTAATTAAACAAAAAAAAAACAAAATAGGGCATGTAAGGAGTCCGTACTTCCACCCTCTGCTTACTGCAAAGGGTAAAAGAAAAGGTGTCAAACCCTTAAAATACTTACTATATCCCTTTATTCATATTAGATTTTATTTGACAAACCAAGTCAAATCCTTCTTTGGTTAAATGATCCTTGGCTTTTATTATTTTGCCTACTTTACACCAAGCATCAAAATCTTTGGATTTTACACCTCTTATGTTGAATTCACGGAAAAACGGCATGATTTTTTCATAATTGCCTGCAAAATTCATACATTCAAAATATACCGTAGTTCGGTTTGCAGAGGTTGAACGGTATGCACCGCAACCAAAAAAATCAACGAAACTACTAATTAGTGATGAATCCCTACTATGCTGAGATATACTAAATACTAATCTTAAGTAAAATTTAGAAGAAGATTTGTTTTCAGTAATCGCAAAACAACCATCTCCGGAAACAAAACCCGCCATTCACTGTCCAACTTTCATCAATTGGGTGCTACCTGGCGTTGTAAGAGGAATTTCATAATTGACCGAAGACTTAGCTTTAGCAAGAATTTGCATACTTTCAACTAAAGGTCTTAATGTTGGCACAGTATCAGGGAAAGCAGCCTTTAGTTCATCGTTTAAACCGGGATTAATAGAAGCTTTAAGAGACAAAATTTTTTGTAACCCTTTCATTGTTAAATGTTCCTTTGTATTAATAATATTTACAACGGATTTAAAGAGAAGAAAATCTGCAAGCTTTTGAGTAATTAGAGGATATTTAATAAAGTGAGGAATAATAACAGTAGTTAACTCTTCTATAGAAGATACGTAGTACCCACAGTTATTTTTCCCCTCTGTTATTCTTCCAATACCTCCAAAATAAGCTTGAATTTCTTTTAAAAGCGGCAAATCTCGAGAATGAAGATGGATTGAAAAAATATATTCTATATTTCAAGGCAGTTGAGTTATTTTAGATTTAGATTTTCTAACTCTAATAGAAAAACAACCTTCTGCATCGACAAATCCTGTAATAAATCAAGGATCTAATTGGAATTTTAGTGGACCTAATGGTAGTAAGTTTTTTTGTCATTACGAGAAGTAAATGTAAAAAAAGATCTAGAACTATTATACTTTTTTACACTACTTTTCCTGTCCTAATGGGAAGATGAATGTACAATAATTGTTATCGTAAGGGCTCCTTATCCCTTACCTTCCCTTTCTTTCAAAAGGGTTCAGACTATGTCATCAATCAATAAATGATTGCAGGGTTTTCGTGGTAGGCTTATTGTAAATAAAGTACTCACCTACTAGTCGTTGAACCTTCATATATTCCTTTTAATTTTATTTAATATATGCTTGGCTGCATATTGTCCTACATAAACACATATGAATGGTGAAGTAGGAGTTCCATGCAATTTACCCTGTTTTCTGTCAACTCTATTCAATAATGGTATCAAATTTAATCGTGTAATTTTTATGGGGTATACCTGCTAATAAACAATTTTTAATTATTTTACTAGGTATATTAAGATTTAAGCTACACTCTGATATACTAGTAAAATATTGTACCTTACCATTAGTATCTTCTACTATTATTTTAAAAAATTTCGACACTAATTTATCAGTACCTCTTAAAAATAAATTCCCTCTTTTACTTCATAAGGACTTGGCAACGATAATAGATAATTTAACTTTTGCTCCATTAACGCTTTATTTTTATCATAGTTTGTAAGAAAATCTGGATTTAATCTAAAATTATTCATATTAGATTTAATGAGATGAATTAATTCTTTACCTTCATCTAAAGTATGATACCCAGAATAAGTAATTTTAACTATCATAGATCAATCTTCAAAGTCTAAAGATTTTTTAGTCAACATACCTTTAGAAAAAATAGGTATTATTCTGTTCATTAAAATATTTATATTATTTATTTCTAATATTACAGAACCAGCTGACTTTCTATCGGATGTATATAAATTACCATGTTTTAAGTTATTTAAAATACTTTTAAATAATTCTAATTCTTTTATATGATTTTCATATTTTATTTTCGGTTTTAGTTTATTTGAATTAAAAGTCGCATATCCTTCTGTGAATCCTATTAATCAGTACTCATCTATAATCATATTTTCTCTAGCTTTAGAGTTTTGATTTATAAGTTTCATATCATGATAACATTGTAAGATATCTATTTTACCTTTAAAAGTTAAATGTTTTTTATCTATTAATAAATGAACTGCTTTTTTAAAATTCAAAAATTGAAAGAATTTAGAACTCTTTAACTCTACATTATTAAATATAGGTACTATAACATTTATTAATGATTTTTGATCATTTACAAAATAATTACATTTATCTCCTGATTTAGAAATACTTCCACAGTTTAATCTGTTTCTAATATATTCTAAAACATATAAATCATTTTTATGCAGAGTAATTTGGTAAGTTAAATTTAAACTATTATATTTATTACCTTGTAAACCTTTTAAACTAATATTAAAATTTCCTTCAGCGTCCGTAAATCCTACTAATCAATCAATAAAATTCTTATCTAAATGAATTAATTTTTTATTTGATTCTAAAGTAACAACTGAATTGTTTTTTACACTAAATTGATTACCTAATGACGTAAAAGAATTGGTAGGGACTGCTGTAATGAATCCGTGGACAAATTTGTTATCATAAGAGCTCTTTATCTCTTATATCCATTCTTTATCAGAATGGTTCAGACTATGTCTTCATTTATAAAGTATTTTTTTTTTTATAAATGTGGGGTGTTCGTGGTAGAATTATTGTAAATAAAGTACTCATCTACTAGTCGTTGAGGCTTCATGTATCCCTCAAAATAAAGATTATTGCTTGTGTAACTTTTTTTAAAAATTTATTAAATACATGCTTCGCCGCACATTGTCCATATTATCTTATTGGCAGCGCCTTATAATAATGATGGAGTTTCATGCTATTTACCCCATTTTCTATTTTAATTAATAAATTTATGAAAATTTATCTATTTCTATTCATATTTCTTTTTATTTTTAAAATTTCTTTTAATGTAGCACTATGTTCATCGTACTTGTTAATTTCTCCTACGATATTCACTACTTTTTTGAAATCATAGAAATCTAGTAATTTATTTCCTCTTAAAGAGTATTTTTCAAAAAAAGGTATTATTTTATTAGTAATATCATATAATTTATATACTACATAACTAGATTGAGTAGGTCTAGTTTTCACAGTTTCTACTAAACCACAATTTAAATAAATTACCAAATTTTCTAGTAAATCTATATCACGTATATGTTGTGCTATATAAAAATACGGACTTACTCTATACCCTGAATGGGTCTTGGATGTTTTTACATAAAAACAACCTTCACCGTCAACAAACCCCGCTACTCAAAATGGATTAAAATCTTTGGTAGATAATATTAGGTTTCTTGCCGCAGGTATAATACCGGGAAACATATCTAATAATGACTTTGACAAACCTTTACTTATAGAGGCTTTGTAAGATAATATTTTGTTTAAACCTTCTTCAGTTTTATGTTTACCATTGTAAAGTATATCTACTACTAAAGAAAACATACGG
Source organism: Alternaria brassicicola (assembly GCA_002796735.1). Lineage (NCBI taxonomy): Eukaryota > Fungi > Ascomycota > Dothideomycetes > Pleosporales > Pleosporaceae > Alternaria > Alternaria brassicicola. The sequence continues at coordinate 97,924 of PHFN01000012.1, read as the reverse complement.
AAATCTTCTCTCTTTTGTGTTAATAAATTATATTTGTTAAAATGAGGTATTATTACATCTTTTAGTGCTTTAATGGATTGAACCGAATATATTACGCTAGGATTACCATTTTTAACTCTTTTTATGATAGTACCTACTGTGAAAAAAGCATTTATTTGTTTAAGTAAATCAAAATCTTTTTCATGTAGTTCTATAGTAAAAATTGGTGCTATACGTAAAGATTTAAACCTTTTTTCATCTTTAGCTATTCTAACAGAAAAGCTAGATTCAGCATCACAAAATCCTGTTATTCAATTAGGATTTAAATTACTAGTAGAATTTAGGGGGTTAGAGCTCTTATCTTGAGCTTTAACCGTTGAATAGTTAGATATTTTAATTTTCATAAATATGTTTTTTAAAATAGGGGCTAGAATTAACCCTGTTCCAAAGTAAAAACATGATCCAAAAGCTCCATCTGAAATAGTGAATGATGATACTGAATATTCAACACCTTGTAGTGCTGTAAATATAGTTGCTAATATGATAGTATATAATAGACCATATAAAGCTTTACTTCTTTTTCCGTTAATTAAAAAATGATGTGCATATGTAACAGTAAACCCTGAAGCCAATAAAAGCACTGTATTTATTAATGGTAGTTCAAAAGGATCAATAGCTTCTATTCCCATAGGAGGTCACATAGCACCTAACTCTACTGCAGGTGATAGAGCACTATGGAAGAATGCTCAGAATATAGCTAAGAAAAATAAAGCTTCAGATACTATAAATAAACCAACACCCAGATTTAACCCTCTTTGGACAGCAAGAGTGTGGTTACCTAAGTATGTACCCTCTGCTATTACATCTCTTCATCAGAATGACATAGCTAATATTAATGATGTTAAACTCATCATTAAATTGTATTCTGCATAAGCAAATCCATGGAATGATAAAACTGCAGATGTAGTAAGGCTTAGTAAGCTAATAGATGTATATAAAGGTCATGGAGAAGGAGATACTAAATGAAAAGGATGTGCTTGAAAATTACTTCTGTTTAAGTTTAACATGATATTTAAGAATAAGTTCATAATACGCCTTTTTTTTTAATCACAACCAAAACATTCAGCATAGCTCTTCTACTCCTTACTTTTTTCAATATCTCTATCTCTATACCTAACACCTTTAAATTTTTGTTTATTTCTTTTTTAAAAAAAAGAAACAAACAAACAGGAAAGACATAATATCATATTTATAATTTTTTACCTTTTAACAATAAAAAATACAAATATCACTATTACTACTAAAATATAATAACACTGTAACAATAGAAAAATAAATATTAAAATATACTGTCAAATAATCTTTGTTCAAGTAATGATTATAAAGATTAATAGCCGTTGTATACCATTTATACATTAATTTAGCTAAATTAACAAGTATATATAAACTTAAAAATAGTCTTAAATCTATATTAAACCACATATCTAAATTAGGTAATATATTTAAATGTATAATTAACACTAAAATAGCTGAAACCATAAATGATAATATACGTACTACCGGTATAAGATTGAACCCAATAAACCCTAAAGGAAAGTCTAAATTATTATTTACATTTGAATATTTTATACGTTTCTTACTTCTAGATTGAGAATTGTCAGACGATTGAGTCTTATCCGAGCTGTAAAAAGAAGAATTAGACTCTGTAGCTGAACTATCTTCAAGATTGAATTGCTCAGAGGGATTTATCCCCTGTTCTATTAGGTTTTTTTCAATTCTATCTTTTTGAAGTTTAAATTCCTTAGATTGCTTCAAATACTCAGATAAAGATGTAAGATCTTTCTCACTTTTAACCGTTTCTTCATCCAGTTTAATTTTTAAGTTATTATAAAGTTTCGCATAGGCTAAAAAGCTATCTTTGGAGGTCTTTCAATCTTGTATATAAATAGCTAATTTATCCATATCAAATCCTACAGGAGAATGTTCCTTACTCCAGCTACGTTTAGAAGACTCTCCTTTCTTTTCTTGTAATGAGAGTGCAATAGCTTTCCTAGTATCTTCCTCATACTCTGAATCGGTCTCAGACTTAGGTGGTGATTCAGGTTTTTCTTCCCCAGAAACATCTATTGCTTTACCTTTTCCTTTCCCCGTGTAAAACCCAGATGTTTTTAATTCACCATTTACTATGAGAGATAACATAGGTTCTGAAATATATTTTGTTAATCCCAAACCTGGTCATGTAAAAAAAATAGCTCGGAAAAATAAAGCTCTACTTCTTTTTCCGTCCATTAAAAAATGATGTGCATATGTAACAGTAAACCCTGAAGCCAATAAAAGCGCTGTATTTATTAATGGTAGTTCAAAAGGATCAATAGCTTCTATTCCCATAGGAGGTCACATAGCACCTAACTCTACTGCAGGTGATAGAGCACTATGGAAGAATGCTCAGAATATAGCTAAGAAAAATAAAGCTTCAGATACTATAAATAAACCAACACCCAGATTTAACCCTCTTTGGACAGCAAGAGTGTGGTTACCTAAGTATGTACCCTCTGCTATTACATCTCTTCATCAGAATGACATAGCTAATATTAATGATGTTAAACTCATCATTAAATTGTATTCTGCATAAGCAAATCCATGGAATGATAAAACTGCAGATGTAGTAAGGCTTAGTAAGCTAATGGATATATATAAAGGTCATGGAGAAGGAGATACTAAATGAAAAGGATGTGCTTGAAAATTACTTCTGTTTAAGTTTAACATGATATTTAAGAATAAGTTCATAATACGCCTTTTTTTTTTATCACAACCAAAACATTCAGCATAGCTCTTCTACTCCTTACTTTTATATGAATATATATCATTATATAAAAACAAAGTAAAAGGGAAAGCAGGTAACTATTTTCCTTACATAATTCTGAGAAAAATTGTATAGGGGGAAGCCTTTAAAATGAATCGAACATTTATCAGAATATTAACAGTATTCCGCTCTACCATTGAGCTATAAAGGCGATTAAATAATGTTATAAAGATATCTACTGCCAAGAGGGGGTTTACCCTTGCATTCTATTTTTTCTTTTATAAGATCTAAGGGACTTGAATCCTTATGAGAAGGGTTTAAGACATGTAATAGTAAATACATTACTATGTATTTTTAGTCCAAATTATGTCTCTAATAATAAATTAACCATATTAGTTAAAACGGGGTGCTCATCCATTATAATTATATATGGATTCTTCCTTTTTATGGAATTTATCCCTTTTTGCCTTATTATATATTTATCATTCGCAAAAAGTAAAAAAAAATAAGTGGTTTGAACACTTAACTTTCCACGTGTAAAACAAATGTTCTCTTCAATGAGCTAATTTCTTTTTTGTTGGGCTTTACTTCATAACTAGGTTAGTGAAGGATTTATAAGATCAATCACTACACTATTTATTTTTACGAATCCCTTGCGGGATTCCCTTTTTTTTTTCGACGTAATTTCTATGAAATTACTAGAAAAAAAAGAAATAAGGGGAATAGGTAATGATTATAACATTACTATGTTATATTATAGTTAAAGGGCTTTATGAATCATAGATTCATCTTCTCCCCCCTAATTGCTGTGTAAATATAAATATACAGTGCAATTTTCCAGCTTAAATCTGTACGGCCCCCCCCCTAAAGTGGGACCTAAAGCAATTTATCTACTGGGATATGTTATACTATTATGTAAGGTAATTACTTTTCATAACATGTTAATTGTACAAAACAATTATTTTAATAAAATTTATCTTTAGTTATTACATAAATTTTATCTTGAGTTATTACATAGGTTTTATCTTACTATTGTTCTTGTAATCAAGATAAGAATTTCTCTAAGGATACTGATTCTACAACGATAGGCATAGAACTGTGTAAGATACCACAAATTTCTGAACATTGCGGGTTATTTCTACGTTTATTTAATGTAATTGAATAATACTTATTACTACACCAGTCAAAGAAAGTATGTTATTTTTAACTATTATTTAGTTATTTACGAGAAAAAGAATAGTTTTTATATTTTTTACCGTCTTTTAAATGAAGATAAAGAGCTTTTCTATCTAATTTGATATTTAAAGTACCAAAGTATTTAATTGTATCCGTAATACTTTCAAATTCTTTCTCAAAATTTTCTCCTTTTACTGATATAGGTTTATTTTTTCTATTCACTTTTAAGGTAGCTAAGTCTGCATCTACTTTTAATTTTTTATATTCATCAATGATTAATCCTACTTCTGAAAAATGATCCGGTAAAATATTATCTGAATATTTACATAAGAAATTATGAAACACTTTTTCATTTTTTATATATTTAGTAAGAGTGGCTCTTTTAATCGTTAAACCTAATTCTCTTAAGTATTCAATACAAGATGTTAACGAATCGAAATTTAAAGTTTGGCCTATAGAATCTGAATTTACAAAGGCATTTCCTTCTTTAATTTCTAATTCTACTGATATACTTCTACGAGTTCCTAATATATACATATCTTGTCTTTCTTTTTGCATAATCTCTACTAATTTATCCACCGAAATATTGCTTGTTAAAGCAGTAGGTATATAATAGCTTAATAGTAAGAATTTATTAAGATATGGTTTTTTAGAATCTACAAACTTTTTACTAGTTTCAGTGTGTATTTTTAATACTCTTTTTAGTTCAATCTTAGATTTCGCATGATAATAAAGAGTACTACAAGTTAAATCATAAACATATACAGGATCACCTTTTGAAGATCCTGCGTTAACAACTCTTAATGTATTCAAGTTAAATTCTTTATTTAATAAATAATACTGTTCTAAGATTAAAGAGTCTTTATAACTAAATATAGTACAATCTAATTTAAATATTATTAATTTAAAAGCTCTTACCCCTTCTTTGTGAAGTAAAGGTAAAAATTTACCACTTAATGGGAAATCACCTTTAAAATAATAATCCATTCTACGTCTTAATAAATTAGATGAACCTACGTATTTATGCCCTGTATTTTTATGTATAAAGATATATACACCGGAGAAACCTTTATATTTAGATTTACCTGTTAACTCAGCTAAAAGTTGTTTATTTTCCGGTGTAGATATAGGAAGATCCCATTCAACACCTTTAACTTTTAATAATTCTTCTAATTTAGAGTCAGTTATGGATAAATTTTCATTTAATAATATTTTATTAATAATGGATGAATTAGTTGGTTTTTCACTATTGATATGATCTAACGCTAAAGACTCTGGATTATTTTCCAAAGGTCTTATTGAATTAAAAGATCTAGTTGCACTATAATTTCTAGTCCCCAAAAGGGGACTGACCCTTTGGTCTGCCCCCCCTGAAGGGGACCGTCCCGCAGGGATAGTTAGAGATATAACAGCTATTGAACCAATACGTTTATCAAATGTGTAGTGCTTATTAAAAACACTTCTACTAATTGTACAATGCAAACACTACAATAATGACAAGTGCTTTACTTTTTTGTATAAATATTTATTTTTACATTAAAATAGTTTAGCAAACTATGGTAGAAATCCCTAAATATAATCAACCAAATGAATATATCTATTTAACAAAAAATATAAAGAATCTTTATATTTTTCTGCACCTTTTCAGGAGGGGGCTGACTATATCTTAAGCGTTATTATTACTAATAACACCAACCACCGTTTAGTCGATGAACTGCATACCAAATATTTTATACTTGGTACTTGGCTGCGGATTGCCCATTGAATAATAAATCTTGATTTTACTGTACCACGAGTAATTACCTGTGCCATAAGTTATGTTACCATACTTACTTAGTTAAGATTCCTTTAGGGCTTTCCCGTCAATTTGATGATTTATAACCGTAGGTTCACTACAGTTTTGGCCATTGTTCAGACCATAGAATGTTCCTAATCTGTTAATTAAAACAGAGAATTGATTTAATCTACCTGGATATGCATCACACTTTACTCCTAATGCAGGTATGGCGAATGAGTGTATAACGTCTGCTGCAGTAAGAATAAATCTAGTATGTGTAATTTCAGGAAGAATAACTCTGTTATCTACTTCTAACATTCTTAACGCCCCTTCTTCTAAATCAGATTCAGGTACTAAGTAAGAATCAAACTCAACAAAATCTCCATCACTATTTAAGAAATCTGGATATTCATAACTTCAGTATCATTGGTGACCCTCAGCTAATACAGATAATGAAGGATCAGTAACTTCATCCATTAAGTATAATAGTTTGAAAGAAGGGAAAGCGATTAATACTAAGATTAAAGCAGGAGTAATAGTCCATACAAGCTCGATTAATGTACCATGATTAAGATATTTGTTACTTATAGGTGATTTAGAACTATCAAAGTTTTTAATAATAGCTCCTTGTATTCAACCTACAGCAAATAAAATTGCAACTAAGTAGTACATAATGTTATCCGCTTTTTCATTACAATATAATAAGTCTATAAACCCAGCCGCGGGAGCTTACACCCCCCTTATAGATTCCTCCACTAATACTTAGTTTACGGTAGGCAGCAGAGAGAACATTTATATTTTAAACTTATTATACCTAATATACCAAATAATAATCCTGCTAATTTGAGTAGTTACTCTTTATATTTGTGTTGATATTAAAGTTATTTAATGGCTAATTTATCATCAATTTATTATATACTCGTACGGTATATAAATTAATGAATCCTAGACTTTCTATAGCTAATACTACAAAATCTATCTAATTATTATCATCTTCCTTCCTAAACGTATTCATTTGAAGTTTTATTTTTAATATCTTCTCAGATCCCTCCTTAGTAAGATGAGCTTTCGAAGTCATTAGTTTGGCGACATCCACCCAACATTCAAATTCTTTACGCTTAGAACCCAGTATTAGGTAATTTGTAAAGAAAGGGATGATAATTTTATTTATATCTGGTAACTTAGTTACAACATAATTATCGTAAACCATTCTAGATACTTCAACTCTACCGCAGTTAAAGAAAGAACAAATTTTGTGCATAACTAAAGAATCCCGACTGTGCTGTGTAATTTGACAACCTAGCCCAAATTTAAGCTCATTGTTCTTATTGTAAGACTTTACAAAGAAACAACCTTCAGCGTCCATAAAACCAGCTACCCAATGGGGGTTCAAACTCTCAGGTATTACCACCACAGGGATTTCTTTCCCCTTAATATAAGGAAATTTTCCTGTAGTTTTGCGGGCAACCCTTTATTCATAGAAGCCCTTATAGCCAGAATTTTATTAAACCCTTCAACAGTTAAATGCTGTTTATTTTTAATACATCCCAAGGCTTCCTTGAACAGTAAGTAATCTCCCCTTTTTTTTGTGATTAAAGGGTAAAGGTCAAAATGATTTAGAATAATATCTAAATCCTTAATAGCAAAAATTCTATACTCTACCATATTAGGCCGACTACTAGATTTTACTACCCCCACCCCACCAAAAAACTCTTTAAGTAATAATAAAAATTCTTCATCCTTTTTGTGTAAAGCTATGGAAAATCCAGGATTAACATAATAACCTAATTTATATCTAGAGTTTTCACCTATGGCTAAATGAAAACATGCCTCACCATCACAAAACCCTGTCACATAAGCAGGGTGTAACTTATTTAAATTAGCAGAAAAAGCAGAATTTAGGTTAAATTCAGCTGAATGCGTATTCGATCCAAATTTAGGATCATTACGTCACGCAAGGTTTAACCACAAGGAATTTTCCGTATATTTATTCAATAATATAAGACATATACAATTTCGCCGTATACCATCTTAAATAAAGTCAGTCCGGCTTAGCAGAAAGCTTACCTAGAAAGTATTTTAAACTCGTAAGTCTTTACTTCCTAAGTTTTTATATTATTAAATCGAGATTAATATTAAACTATTTTTCATCTCCGCGTTTTTACGGCATAAATTTAAGCAAACTCTGACCCAGCCAGGTTTTATTTTTTTTTTTTAATTCTCATAGAGAATATAAAAAAAAAAAATTAGGTGCTACGCAAAAGTCCCCGGCTATTACATAAAGCTCTTGAGGGAGACTTCGTATTTCGTATAGCTTACCGTGAACTTCTTAGTAGAAGTGGTCAGCACCCTGGAAGGGTTTAAATAGAGCCTGCTAGGATTCTTTCATGCTATATATATATTTATTTGGACCCTTGATTTCTCAAAGGGGCAGAGTACACCTTACAGTTAAAAAACTGAAGAGTCATCTACTCGTTGCTCTTTTACAATAAAATATTATTTTACTGTTTTAGATCCGCGATTTTCCATTTTAAGCTGTTCTAACTTCTATCTCTAACCTTATTACCCTACCTTAGTTGTTAGTTAAGCCAGATAAAAATTTACTTTATATCCTTGGTAGTTAGAGCTTTAGGAGGTCCCCGGAATTTGACTCTTATACACAAATTTCATGTAGTTCTACTAGCGCTTCCATTTGTGGACTAGCACTATCTTGGAAGTAAAGTCCTCAAGCTCTAGGTGCATCACATATAAATTCGTTTGATATAGTAAATAAAAAGCTTATTCCTATAAAAAGAGAACTTAGTATACCACTACTTTGTAATGGTAAGCTAGTGAATGCGTGAGGTTTAGGTGGGCTATGTAATGCTCATTCTAATCCTGGAGCACATTTATCTTTAAGTATACGTAAGTAATCACTAAACAATTGAGGAACGGCTCAAGGGTATCCAAAGATAGCTTTACCTTTAACAAGTTGTAAGTATACAATATGTAAGAATAATGCTGTAGCAGCTACAGAGATTATAGAACCAATACTACTAATAAAGTTTCAACCTGTAAAAGCATCAGGATAATCACTAATTCTACGTGGCATACCTTGTAACCCTAAGAAATGCTGAGGGAAGAAAGTTAAATTACACAGTAACTGTGGACTATATCATAACATTAAACCAATAGTTTAATGTTTCTTTCGTGTAGTCTCTGAGGATCTAACGGACGGTAGTAATCCAAGGAAGTCGGACTTTACTAAGATACATATTGTTCCGTTCCGTTGGTTTCCTGCTGATTGTTTAGATATACTTAACATTTTTACTGGTTAATTACAAAAATATATTATTATTATATTAAGGGTTTAAAAAATAAGAATATAGACATGTTCTTTTTTTTACCCCCGTATAAAAATTGTAATTATGTGCAGTAGTTAAGCCTTATGAAACTTCCCAGCATATAGAAAGATGAACAAGGCTAATTAACTAATAAGGGCCGTTGTTACGAGGTTTAGATTGAAACATTCAATATTCATCTTTAATATTTATGTATTGATTATTATCTATATTGTCTTTTATAGTTGTTCATCTTGTTTTAAAAGATTGTCTAGCCGCGTTTATAGAAGGAAAAATTAATTCATTATTTTGTTTATCATAACAATAAACAAATTTACCACCTATACCATATTGGGCTGATAATTTTCCTTTTAAACCTTTTTTAGTATGAGAGTTGTTGATATAAAATTGTTTAATACCTTCACTAATAGCTTTTTTTGTATCCGGAGAAGATTTATATCCATATTTTGGATGATTTTCTTTTTTGAAAAGTTCTTTTAGTTTTACTATTGTTTCAATTTTATGTGTAAAACCTTGAGAGCTTCCCGCTATTTTCAATATATTATACTTAGGTTTATAATGATCTATTCATTTTTGTTCCAACTTTATAGAAGTAATAAGATCTTTTTCACAAAATTCTAATATAGCTAAAGAGAAATTATGTAATCCATATTTTCTCATCGATCTAGCCAATATTGTTTTCATTTTATCCGTACTCGCATAATAAAAATGACTAGTCATTCTTTTAGTTAAATTTAGACTACTACCTACATATAAATCATTCGTTAAATTATTAATAAACATGTAAACTCCAGATTTATACCTTAGTTTACTATATATATCCCTTTTACTTTGTTTTATATCATTAAAATACAATACATAATTATTCGGTGAATTATTGTTAGGGGTAATATCCCCATGTTCATCTAAACCATTTAATCCCTTATTTTCTTCGTTGTTTTTAACCCCAGTGAATAAAACTCAGAAATGAGCTTTAGAGTAAAGTAAGTTATAATCTAACCCTAAAATTTTAGGAATTCAGAAATATCATCCACTAAATAAGGCAAATACAGCACCCATACTTAAAACGTAGTGGAAATGCAAATTTAAAAATATAGACATTAATCTATACTTTCTAAATGGTGGACTATATCATTATCTGATTTTTTTTACAAAAGGTACTCTTTGTCATAAAGGATTCTTATATTGAATTCAATCTAATATAAATTCAGAATATATTTTATATTCTAAACTTTCTTTAGGTTCATTTTTAAATTCTCTTATTTCAATAAACTTTTTAATTTTTGATATTCTATAGAATTTAAAATCTGAATATAGTCTATTTTTCATGAAATATTCGTATAAGAATACCATACCTTTCACGTTTTGGTATTTATATGATATAGAGTTATGAGATTTTCTAAGTAAAACAGCGGGTTTATAATTCGGTATTACATTATCTAAATTTAGTTTACTACTAAACTCGTTATTTTCAAATTCTAAGTTACATTCTATTCTATTTCCAGCATAGTTATATACAACAGTACCATCTGTGTCAACTAAACCTGCTAAATAAGGGTCGTTAGCTTCAATATTGTAATTTGCTTCTTTATAAGCTATACCTAAATAATCGCAAGATTTTTTTAATCCTACGACTTTTAGTCTAATTAAACCATTAATATTATTAATTAAGAATAACATTTCCTCTTTTTTACTTATAATTCAAATAGAGTGTGGTTTATTCTTATCAGATCTAATTCTACCCATATGTAACATATTTTGAATGTAACTTAATATTCTGATATCTCTGTTATGCAATTTAATTCTAATAGTTTTTAAAACAATCTTAGAATTAACATTTCTAATATCAAAGTTACCATCACCGTCTATAATACCAGCTAATCATTTGAAAAATTCTTTATTTGAAAGATCTTTACCTTTTGAATCAGATATTTGGCGTGTAGTCTCTGAGAATCCTTTACAGTTTTCTGCTGATTGTATGTCCGTATTTGTTAAAAATACAGGTTTATTGTTATTTTGACTATGTATAGTTAGAAATTTTGAGTTTCTAGAGGCATCTATTTTTTTTTTTCAAAAAAAAAAATGAAAGATAATAATATGATATACATAGTAAACAACAACCTAAGAACATGGTTTCCAGCATACAGCCAAATGCGAAATAATCTGAAAGATTATTAAGGCCCAATTGAGCAACTACGTAGTAAGTATCGTGGAAGGCAATATCAAGTGACGCGTTCGCAAGAACAACACCGCTTACATAACTCTCTTAACATTTTGTTTTCTTTTTTATTTTTCACCATTTTGATTAAGAGAATCGTCTTGGGGATCCTTTAAAATCAATCTTTCAAAGCAAAAGTAATAACCACTTTTGTGTAATAGATTAAAATTAGCACATCTTCTAATAGTTAAATGAGAAAGTTTATATGTACGACTAACTTCCATTACCCCATCATATCTACCTATAAATTCTTTCTTTTCATTATAAACAAATACGGCTCTTTTAATGTGTAAATTATCACTAAAATCTTTAAATAGTTTTTCACCCTCTTTAGAGAGTCACTTATTAATTACAGGGGTATCATCTATGTTGTAAGGTATATTATTAAAATATCACTCCCCCCTGAATAACTCACCATTTTTTATATAAGTAACAATTGTACCATGTGTGGATTTACACATTTTAGCCAACGATCTGGCTGAAGGAACAATAACTTGTAAAATTTTATATGAATTATAAATGTATACAGGGTAATGTGATTTAGCTTCCATTATTCTTATTTTAGATTCCATAGAGTGATTTTTATCATAAAAAGGATTGTTTTCTCCTGTTAAAGCTTTTGTTATTAATGCTTTAGTTTCAGGAGTATGTACTCTGTTTTTAGCTAATTTAGATAGTAAATTTTTAGTTTCTTCAGTATGTTTATATCCTAAAGAGGAGTAACCTGTTTTCAATACATTGTAATAAGGGTTAATTTCTCTAATGTAGTATGTCTCTCTAATAATTAAATCTTCAAGTTTAACATATTCTAAAATTGAAAGAGAAAAGTTACAATGCTTATACTTTAGTAAAGCTTTTGTAATAGGCATATTCTTATTCCTAGTGCTTTTTAAAAAATTAACATTAAGATAATTTCTCATCCTGTTAGCTAAATTACTAGAACTTCCTACATAATGATGACCATTTAAAGTATTTACTAAACAGTATATACCTATTTTATTTTTTTGTTCCTTAAGTATGTCTGAACGATTTTCTCCAAGACTATCATAATTTATTACAGCGTTTTCGGGACAACTGCAGGTTGGTAAAATAACCTCACCTTTAAATTCAGAATCGGATTGCCCAGGAGACACGTCCTGTATTTCAGATACATTGTTAGATATATTATATTTAGTATCATAACTTTTATTAGAATATATTATAGAACTTTTATCTACCTTAAATTTAAAGGTATTTGTTAAGAGAGTATTATGGACTATATCTTCTCTTAATCCTATTAGATTAAGAGCACTACTATTAGTCTCTGAGGTATATGTAAGAATTATGATAATAAAATTTATTAAACAAATTCATAAAATACCTGCTGATAACCCAAAACCGAACATTTTCACCAAGTATTTTTGTATTTCGGTTGTCAGAGCTTCCCAGCATTTCGTAGCATTTATTAAGAGAGCTATGCGGTATTTGATTAACCCTCCAATAGTAAACATGAATACAAAACCTAATGCAAAAAGTAATGATGGTATAAAGTGTAAAGAACCACCATAACAAGTTGCTAATCAAGAAAATATTTTAATACCAGTAGGAACTGCAATAATTAATGTTGCTGCTGTGAAATACGCTCTTGTATCTACATCAAGACCTACAGTATACATGTGGTGACTTCAAACTACAAATCCTAAGATACCAATAGAACACATGGCGTAAACCATACCAAGGTATCCGAAAACGCTCTTGTTAGAGTTAGCTGAAATTGTAGTACTAATTATACCAAAACCAGGAATGATTAAAATGTAACAATATTTTGATTAAAGGAATAGCTGTGTATTATAACAGTCTTTTCTCATTAATACTCAAAAACTTTTAGATTCTTGTTAGGACTTTATCTTAAGTTGTAGTATTTTCTTCATGACGATTTATTAAAGATTTAATTATTAGTATTTTGGATAGCCCTTTATCTGTTAAGTGTTGTTTGTCTTGTATTAATCTATATACCTTTCTTCATCTTAAATAGCTTATATGCTTTCTAGATTGTAAGTGATATCGATCAAAATATTCTATAACCCTTTTAGCAGAACCGAAATTAGTAGAACCATAATAATAGGTATCTTGAGACTTCCTATATCCAATGTTTCCACCTAAGTATTCTTTTATTATATTTAACAATAAATCACTTTTTTGATCTATTTGAAAATTTAATCTTATTTCCGGTTTATTTCTGGTAATACGTTTAATAATTTTTATTTGAAAACTAGCATCCGCATCAGAAAAACCTGCTAATCAGTGGTTATCAAAATTTTTACTTGAATCTATAGTAAAATGAATATTTTGATCTGCATACTTAGTATGACTTAATACATTATTAACTACTTGGTTAAATCTGTGTTCTGTTCTTAATTTACCATTTATCAAGTTAATTATATTTAACATACCCTTTTCATTAGATACAATTAAAAGGTATGCGTTTTTGTCCTTTACTTTTCTTACATTACCGTAACCTAATCTTCCTTTCAAGTAATAGGGTAGAAATGCATCTGGAGAACTAAAAGTTATAACTAATTGTTGAGCTTTACTAAAATGACCATCCCCGTCTATTAATCCTGCTAGATAATAACCTAATTGTTCATTATTTAGAGGGTTCAAATGTTTAGGAACGTGATCTGATACACGTTTAACATTTTCTAAATTTACTACAACTCCGTCGCGTAGAGTCTCTGAGGTTCCATTTTTTATATATAAAATGTTACCGGCTGATTTCCTTCATTGTTCTAACTTTTTTACTGTGCCATATAAGGAGGAGTATTTAGAACTATGTAGCGAAGGGGTCCCAGCATACAGCAACGTTAAGAGGCCTACATTCGTAACCTCAGGGTGTCCAAAGAATCCATTTCTTCAAATTTAATTTATCTTTTAAAAAGCCTCTTATTAAATCCAGGTACCGGTAGTCTAGACTCCGGGCTTGTGTATCATACATCTATGATAGAAGAAACCGACTGTACATTAAGCATCATTTCAGACACCCACCAGTGAACCAGTCTGTAGCGACCTCTTAAATGGCCGACGGTCTTTAAGTGAGGACCTTGTTGACCGTAATTGCACTAGCATCGCTAATATTTTTATTACTTTTCCTTGTATTTATAAAATACATTTAAAGTTTTATATAAAAGAATATAACCTTTAAACTTAAGAGTTGCAAGTAATACTTATATATATTAACTAAATCTAAGGTATATTCTTATAAGAATATTCACTATTTCAGATCTTATATCTTTTTACATCTGTCTTTATAGTTTCATAACTTGGACGTTAAACCTTGACTTTTTTTCCCTAATATTTTGAATTTGTATTATTTGATTTATTTATCATCTTAGCTCTTTCAATCATTTCCTGTCTTTTTGACTCATCTAAATGATCTTTATTAACAAGATCATTATGAATATCTTTTCATAATTTATAGGATAAAGACTTTTTAGTATATAATGTATATTTATCAAAATAAGAGAAGACATCTTTACAATTGTTTACTCCACCTAATCTAAATTCATAAGTATTCTCTTCTGAATGTCTAGAAACAATCCCATTTTTAAATAATACACTGAAATACTCTAATACTGTTAGATTTATTTCTCACTTTTGAGAAATATTAAAGTTGAAACTAAATCCTCTTTTTTCACCAATTGAACAAGTAAAACAACCTTCTCCGTCAGTAAATCCTGCAAACCATGCATCATTTAAAGTAGGTAGAATAGGTCTATTATTAACTACTACAGGTTCTAATAGTATTCTACCTTTAGTAACTCATTTATTAAACCCTTTAATGAAAAGATCAAATGTTTCTTGTCTTTTTGGTAAAACAAGATTACCATTAAATAAACTAACTATAATGTCTATTTCTTTCTTATTTTGTGTTACATATCTACTAGTTATAACCGATTGAGGTATAACTTTACCAAATCCAAGAATTTCTTGTATAAATTCTAAGACTTGTTTATCCGTTGTAGCTTGTGTAATAACAAATACCAAATCCCCTCTGTTGTTTACTATAAAAGAACCTTCTCCTTCAGTGAAACCTACTAATCAAGTTAAAAAGTTTTCTGAAGGAATTTTATTATTTGGCAAATGAGTATTGTATTTTTTATAGAAAGCAGAAAAATCAAACTTATTGTTTAAATTATAATTAGACATATGTCTTTTAAAGATTGATTGGTTAGAACTAGGAAATATAAATAATGTTGATAATATCAAATGATCTTTCAATACTAGTGTTGAGAAAAGATGTTGGTATAATATAGGATCACCACCACCTGCTACCTCAAAGAATGAAGTATTAAAGTTTCTATCTGTTAATATCATAGTAATTCCCGTTAAATTTGTTGACCTACTGGATGAAATCCCATAGCTTAAAGTGTTGTTCTTTAAGCTTAAAAAGTTATTAAAACTTAGTGTAGGTACGCAAACACTCTCGTGCTTGATCGGACCATATCTTATATTTTTAAGTTGTAGAAGTTTTGTAAATGATCTCAAGTAAAATTTGTTCTGAAATTGTTCATACCTGATTTGATCTTTACTATTTTTTCCTTTCCTTCATCTGTATTATGCTCCTTTCTATCAAACATGTCTACTACTTCCATTCAATCTAATGAATCTAAATGTTTAGTTCCAAATAGAGGAAATTGTAAAAGATAATTTTTAGCATTAATATTACCTTTAAGGTTAGTAGTTCTAACTCTATACTCAGGTTTTGGTTTATCCGATCTTATTTTTTTTACTTCTGTTTCTAAAAACTCAGCAATATGACTTAAGAAATCCAAATTATCATATCCTTTGCGATCTTCTCCTCTTTGAGATATTTCTAGTTTACATTGTAATTTAGGATATTTACCTGAAAGAGTAGTTCTTACTTGAAAAGAAGCGTCTGCTTCTATAAACCCTGACAGTCATGGATTGGAATCTAAAGACTCTTTAGATACAGGATGTTTTTCAATACTGGTTCCTTTAGTATTATTTAAAAAATCGATTAATGCATTAAGACTATGTATTTTAGGTGTTCTCATATTTCCATTTATTAATGAAATAACTAATAATATACCTTCATAGCTATTTATGGTTAATATATAAGCATCTACCCCTTTCTTTCTAGATAATGAACCTACACCTAACTCTTTTTGAACAAGTAGAGCTAAAGGTAAATCTTTTAAATGAAAAACTATTTGTATAGCGGGGTAATTTAACTTACCTTTAGGGCTTCTTAAAGTTTTTGGTGTTATTATTGTACCATCACCTTCAATAAGCCCAGTTAAATAAGAACTAAAAAGGGATTTATTTAAATTTTTACTATTGTTATCAGTATGAATGCATCTAGCAGTTGTGCATAAAGGAAAGGTCAAAAGTTCCAAACTACAGCAAAAATATTTTGGCGTATAGCCTCTGAGGTTCTCTAAAAAGTTCAAACTTAATAGATTACCTGCTGATTGCGATATACTTTCGTATAACGGTTCCCAGAATACGGCCAAATTTAGAGCCGGCAGAATTAGTTTACCGGCTAAAACAGGTAATGATAATAATAATAAAACAGCTGTTATTACAACTGCTCAAGCAAATAATATTAATTTGTGTAATCTTATTCCAGGACTTCTCATATTAAATGTAGTTGTCATGACTAAAAATAGTTAAAATAGTAACTATTTGTGGACTATATCTTAAGCGTATTAATATACGGTTATTAACGTGTAGTCTCTGAGGAACCTAATCATAATTAAAATTACTTTTGTTTCCTGCTGATTAAGCATAGCTTACAAGATTTTTACTATTAAGTACTTATAAACACTGAGCTGTTCCAGCATACAGTTAAAAATTTTATATGAATCCCATTACAATGTATTTTCTTTCACATATTCACATAAATATCCTTTATATGCTTTACCTAAATCAATGTGTTTAACTAATGTTACTTGAGAAGCAGATAAACCTTTGTTATGTAAATATTCCACACATTTACCTAAACTAGGTAACACAATAGTGTTTTCTAAATTATCCACACATGTTAATTTAACAGGTTTAGATAAACTATTAAGAGATTTATTTTTATTGTATTTAACTCTGTCCTTTTCCAGCATTAAAGCTAAATCTAAATCAGACATATCTTTAACTTTAGCAGTTAACACCGGTTCACTTGAAAAAAGATACTTACCTAAATAAAAAGTACCGTTTTTTAAATGTTTAGAGAATGTGATATGATGAACATTTAATTTTCTAATGAAATCTACTTGTTTTGTTGAAAAAAAATATAATATACTCATATCTCTATTATACATATATAAACTCTTTGAGGTTGACCCGGTAGGGTTATTTGCTACTCTTATGGTATTTAATGTGAAACTAGAGTCTAACAAATAATATTGTTCTAATGCAATTTCTGACCCTTTAATGTAATTATGGTAAAAAGGAAAAACTTGTAAAGAGAAATTTTTCAATCCTTCTTTATGTAACAAAGGGATTAATAAACCACTCTTTCTATGAGACAAATTAATATAGCCATTTAATCTGAAAGCCAGCTGTGATGATGAACCTACATATTTTCTACCTGTAGTAGTATGTGTAAAGATATATATACCAGGTATTCTTTGTTTACTATTCCCCTTATTTTTTTTTCTAGTAATTTCATAGAAATTACGTCGAAAAAAAAAAGGGGAATCCCTTCAGGGTTCCCTAAGGGGAATCCCGCAGGGATTAGGTAAACCAAGTTTATCTTTAAGAACATCCTTAGTTATACTTTTTTGATCTAAATTAGTTAAAGTAAAACTTGCAGTATCAATTAAAGATTTTAATTCTTGTTCTGTAATTTTAATATTACAGTAAGCTAAAATTTCATTAATTTTTTCAGCAGTCACAATTCCACCACTATTAATTTGCTCCACAGCTATTACATGTGCATGTTTATTAGGACCAGATCTACCCAATATCTCTTTTCAACGATTATCCAATTTAGGTTTATCATTGTTTTCAGGAGAATCCTTTTTTTTAGAGTTATTGTCTTTTCCATTGTTATCCTCACCATAATTATTATCTTTTTCAGAGTTGTTTTTAAACATATATTTTGGTTTATTGCTACTAAAGTAACATTTATTAACTGTTAATTGAAAGCTTGTTGAATATCTTAAATATGTAAGAAATACATGGAATAAATTCATAGCTCCTAGTAGGGAACTTATACCAGAAAGGTGTAACCCAAAAATAGCTAGATCAACACTTGGACCACTATGACTTTGTATACCTGATAAAGGAGGGTAACAATTGTGTTGGTAACCTCATTTTAAGGATTTAACTTTCTTACTGTAAATTAATACAATAAAACAATAAACCTGTAAAACTATCGTTACACGCAGTAAATCTCTTTACTGTTCGGACTATACCTTCATCTTAATGACTGTACTTATATGACAAGCTATTTTATTTCTAACAGATTTTTTCGTAATTCCCTTATCATGTTTCTTACATTAAGCAATCTATTATAATCACCTTTATTTTTAACATAAGATCTACCCCATATTCTATATTCTAAAGATTTTACTCCTTTCATAGTATCTTTAAAAAAAAGTATTATGTTTTCAATAGCTCTAGAGTTAGTCGTATCCAATATATAATGATTATGTAACTCTTTGAACCTAACAGGGTTGCTTATGTGAAGCATAATCCCTATTCCATCTAAAACAACTTTATCTAGTTTTTGAGTTAAGCCAAACCCGTGGACTATTCTATTGGAGTCTTTATTTGTTAAATAGAAACTACCTTCTGCTTCAATAAATCCAACTAATCAGCTTTTACTCATTACATTGTTAATAGAGCTTACATCAGTCAAAGGTAAAATAGCATTATTTCAAGCTGGAGATATATAATCACTATTAGCTTTAGAGTTTTTAATAGCCAAAAGCTTTATATTCTTATCTTCTTTACTTAGACTAGTGTTGTTTAATATAACTAAAGCTTTTTTTAGTTTTACATAGTCAAAATATTTAGTGGTTAAAAGAGGGTATTTATCAAAGATAGGTATTATAACGGTTTCAAGAATCTTTCTATCCCTTATAAAGTATTGTCCTTTTGTACCATCTTTTGTAATAGAACCCACACCTAGTTGTTTTTTTATGTAGTGTAAGACTCTTAAATTATACCTAGATTGAGTTAATTTATAACTTAAACCTCATTTACCTCCTTGATATGAAATATGAAAATTACCATCCCCATCTGTGAAACCTACTAACCACTGCTCCCATTGATCTTTAATGTGTGCATGGTGGTTTTTGCCCTGTTTTAGCGAAATCATATTTGAGTTGTCATTAAGATGCTCTTCGTTAAGTCTCTGATGACTAGTAAATAGACGTTTATTTACTATCCAGGCGCATTGTCTCCATGACATACACATTCTTACATACGTACTATTTAATAATATTTTTATAAAAATTAGACATGAGTAGTGTATTACGTGTAATCCTATTATTACATAGCTTACTTGAAGATATTCACGCATCGAGAAGAGTTTACTTTGTTTTATGTCACCATAAAATAACTCCCTAATTCCTTCAAGAGTTCACCCTGTCAAAACTCTATGTTTTTATTATCTCGTTACTGTTAACCCTGATTACATTAAGCAGTAAAAACTGTTTAATGAATCTCAATTGAATTGAGTTCTTTTAGTATTCATGCTGTTTTTTAGGAATAATAATTCTGAGGATCCTTCTAGAGTTTTATACTTTTTATGTATTCTTATATGATGTGCTTTAGATCAATCTAAGAAATCTTGATGTTTAGAGCTAAATAACGGATAAGCATTTAAATAGTTTATTAAAATCTGGCAAGAACTTTTTCTAGTTGTTCTTACCGAATATGCTAATTCAGTAAAATCACCTCTAATTCTTTTAATCTGATTAACGTTCTTAACATCAAGAAACTCTTGTATTTTTTCCATAATAAACAGATTGGAATTATCTTTTTGAGATAAATCAGAATTAGCTTTGTATAAATTTTTTTGAGATATAACCATGTAACATTTAACTGTATTTGCTATACACTGGGGATTTAAATCAAAACTACAATAAAAATGACCATCCGCTTCAATAAACCCAGCTAATCAAGGGTTGCTACCCAGTGAAGTAGAATCCAAATCTAGTTTCACTATTTCGGGCTTATCTTTGTATTTAGCATTTAACCAATCGATCAATCTATATAAACCCTCTATCTTAGGAGTTCTCATATTTCCATTAAGTAATACAGCAATCGATTGTAATGAATTCAAATCTTGAAATAGAAGATCTACATAATTTGAATTCTTAGGATGCACTATTTTACCTCCCCTTATAACATCTTGGATTTTAATAGCTAAAGGGGCATCCTTTTTTACAAAAGTGATTTTTACTACCTACTGACCGAGATTACTAAAAGATAGGGTTAACTAAAGATAATTCATAGGTTGAAGTACTTTGTTGATTCCTTTTTATTTATAATAGGAACTACCACTTAAAACATTTATTTAACTTTATACTTGTGTATAAGACTATACTCTTAAAATTTAGTCTATATACTAAGTACATTTTCCGTTTAAAGGATAAAGGTAAGAAAAAAAAAATAAACAGGATTATTTAATTCTTTTTTTAATATTTACTATTACCTCTATCCCCTCCTGAGTTAAATGTGCTTTTTGCTTAATTAAATCCGCCACTCTGCAAAAATTTGCATAATCTGATGATTTGTATCCCTGTAGAGGATATTTTTGGAAAAAGGGAATAATCTTTTCCTGTATATCTGAAAATTTGGAAGCTAGGTATGTTGCATGGTCTGTGTTTTCATAAACGGCTCCGCTATTAAAGTAATTTACAAAACCTTCCATTAAAGTTTTATCTCGACTATGTTGGACGATACTAAAATCTAATTTAATTTGGTATCCTGTTTTGTAAGCATTAGATTTTATAGCATTTATAAAAAAACATCCTTCGGCTTCTACAAATCCAGTTACTCAGTAAGGGTTTACATTATTAAATAAATTGTTTCTTACTGGTCTTTCTACAGGACTTATGTTTGGAAAATGAGTGGTTAGCAAGGGCGTTAGCCCTTTATTTAATGAAGCTTTAAGTGATATAATCTTATTTAATCCTTTTGAGTCCAGGTGTAGTTTATTGTGCATCATAATAACTATTTGTTTAAATAGTTCAAAATCGGCTTGTTTTTCGGTTAATAGAGGGTATTTTTCAAAATGGGGTATTATTACATTAATTATATCTTTTATGGATTTAACCGTAAAATACGCAGAATTATCTTTTTCACGAATGGTGATCTTTCCTATTCCTCCGAAAAAAGATTGTATTTTTTCCAATAGAGCTGTATCTCTACTATGTAAATTAATCGTAAAAACAGGTATTATATTTCAACCTATCTTATACGTTTCTCTTTTAAGAACCAATATTGAAAATGAAGCCTCACCGTCTACAAAGCCGGTTACATAAGAAGGATGTAAACCACCGTTAAACTTTCCTTTTCCTTTAGGATTAAAATAAGTACTATTTAATCTCTTATTCAATTTACCTGTCTTTAAATAATAAGATTACAACCTATGTAGTATTTTACTTTTCGCCGCCTATTTCATCTGGATGAGTGAAACTAGGGTAACCAATGAAGGTAAGCAGGATCCATCAAAAAAAAATATAACAATTTACCTTTTTGATTTCTAATTGTCTTAGGGACAATTATAGAACCATCACCTTCTATTAGTCCTGCTAAATAACCACCTAGTCTTTTATTAGTTGAGTTATTAGGCAAGAAAGAAAGGGGTTCTAAGGAAGATATTAGTATTTTATCGACTTCACCTGTCTAATAAGTAAAATACTTGTAGACATATTTTCATATGTGTATGGACTATATCTTCACCTTTATTAGAAAGAGTGTACCACGTATAGTCTCTGAGGATAACACAAAACCTATGTTTTGTTTTCCTGCTGGTTACCCATTGTACCATATTTAAACATATTACTTATTTAACTAAGTTATGATTTTAGTCTTAATTAATAAAAGCTAAACCTTTAGGGCTTTCCAGCATATAGTGGCATACTACGTAGTGTTTGTTCACTATTTAGGCACAGGTTTCGTACCTACTCCATTTTCTATACCACCTGCGAACAGGAATAGTACAATACTAGGTATTAACATTAGGTAACTAATATTATTAAGTCTAGGGAATCCCATATCAGGTCCTCCTAGTCCTAATGGTAGTAGGAAATTACCAAATCCTCCAATTAAAGCAGGCATGCGCTTTATCACTAACTCTCATCAGTGCGCGGACTATATCTTTACCTTTAAATACTAAATATTTACTAAGGTATTCACGTGTAGTCTCTGAAGACCCTACTCTATAAAAGCGTTTAATGCTACAATGAGCCCTTTTATATTTGGTTTCTGGCTGATTGCCTAATTCTTTGAAATGTTACTGTATCATGCCGCTTTATCTTAAAGAAAGTCTGCATTACTAGTTCCAAAGACTCTAAAGGGATTCCAGCAAACAGTGAATGTAAAGTAAGATATTTCTATCTTACCCGGCCGTGCCTTATTTTATATTAAATTTTGTAAGTAAATTTTCATTTACCTCGATAATAACCTGATTTCTCACCTGTTAAGTATTTTCTAATAACTTGACGGTCACCTTTTAAATGTTTAGCTAAGCTATTTAAAGAGTCAAATTCTATATTTTTTTTATGGTCGTCTTTAAACTCTCCTAAGATAGATTTAGCTGCGGGGTGTTTAACAGTATATATACCTCTTTTATCTAAAACCAAACTTTTAATTTGATCCATATCAAGTATATTAGTTTCAGGAGATTCTTCTATTATATCTAAAGAAAAAAAGAAAGTATCTAGATATATATTACCTAAGTTTAAACAATCGCTTAAAGTGACATGATGCATATTTATAAGATTATAAACTTGTTGTTTTGATTCAAAAATATATAGCAAGGTAAAATCTTTAGCACTATACATATATATTGGAGTACCTCTCATTTTACGAAGCTTATTACGCATTTCTTGACTCATTGGTTCATGGTGCCCAGAACCACTAGCTACCAGATCTACATTAAGATTTGGTTTTAAACTATCAATGAAATGTTGTTCAAGTTCCACTACCTGGTTTAAACTAGAATTTTCATTCATAATATAAATAGTTAATTTGATATTACTAAAACCATATTTATTTAAATAACGTAAAACTCTTCTTGCTTTACTATTAAGTATAGATGGCATAAAATAAGAACTTATTCTGTTATATAGATTAATGGAATGTCCTACGTACATATGTTCACCGTCCAAAGTTTCTCATATATAAATACCTTTTTGCTTCTTAGTAACATTAAGTATAATATCTCTATTATTATAAGGGTCATCTACTAATACTTTAACATAAGGGTGTTTATTGTGAGAATTATCATTTTCATTATAAGGGTTGTTATCGTCGTTGTTGTTATCACATTTACTTGAAAAGGGTGAATCGTTATTATCGTTATTTACTTCTCTAAAAAAAGTGAAGTGCGAATCTAATATAAAATATTTTTTGACCATAAAGAAAATCATTATAATAGCATGAGCAGTAATAATACTGTTATATAATTGGTTATCAGCAATATACTGAACACCAGGTCCTGACAGCTCTAATCTTATTAAAACAGAAAAAGCAGTTCCAATTAAACCTGCAAATAGTGCATATATTAAATATAATACACCAATATCTTTAGCATTTGAAGATAAGAATCATCTTTCAAATCACATGCTAATTCCTGATGTTTTTATAGTAAGATTATTGTATTCATTCTTTTTAGATAATATAACGTTCCTAGCAGATAAGCTACTAATAGAAGGGGAACAAGAGGTCACATACATCTAAAAGATTAGTGTAGGTATATATTTTATTCATATAAAATATATTGCTAAAAAAGTTCATTTTACTACACTTTTAAGTTATAGTAATAAAATTACAGGGTTTAAAAGGTTTCTTTTTCCCTACATTTTTTGTTCTTTTTCTCAACTGGCTTATTCTTTGTTCTTTTGCTCAACTTGTTTATTGCTTTACTTTCTTTTTTTTTTCTAGCCCCGCAGGAGGCGGGGCTACCCTGCCGACTTGCTTAAGGGGCAAGCCTCCGGCTATAAAAAAAAAATAAACAAGTAAGCAAAAGAAAAATAAGCGCAAGCTTGCGGTTATTTTTATTTAGAATATTTTTTAAATAAAAATAAGCAATTGGGTAGAAACAAAACATCTATATTTTTTTTTTTCAATAGAATTTTTATTACAATTTACTTGTAATAAAATTACAAGTAAAAACTTATTAATTTACAAGAGCTACCTATGTTTATAATATGAAATAAATAACTTTACTTCCTAACTAGGATAGTGAAGGATTTATAAGATCAATCACTACACTATTTATTTTTACGAATCCCTTGCGGGATTCCCCTTAGGGAATCCTAAAGGGATTCCCCTTATTTCTTTTTTTTTTTTTCGACGTAATTTCTATGAAATTACTAGAAAAAAAGAAAATTAGGGAAATAGGTAAATAGTATAACCTTTCTAGTTTATATTATAGTTAAAGGGCTTTATGAATCATAGATTCATATTCTCCCCCCCCCCCTAATGGATGTGTAAATATAAATATACAGTGCAATTTTCCAGCTTAAATCTGTTCCCCCCCCCCCCCCCGCAATACAGCGGCAGGGGGGGGGGGTACAAGGCTCTGGAGGTAGTGTGTAAAATCGCCCCCTATGGAGAGGATATCAAAAATTTATAAATATAGTTATAATTACCGATCTCTCTTCAACAACACATACAGTCAGGTTACGCATTTTTAAGCCTAATAGCACTGTTTTTCCATATATTGTGAACAGTTCTACCATTTTTTTTTTGACCCTCGTAAAGCTTTCACTTGACCCTCGTAAAGCTTTCACTTGTATGGAAAGATACTATAAAACACATGTAGGTACAGGTATATCTGTAGTGGAATGGAAAGACAAACGAGCTACAACATTTAACTAGTAAGTGAATGAGCTCTAATGGTTGAAATACCTAGTGAGGAACTGAAATAATAGTATCCGATACCCGCACGCCTTGCCCGTGAAGAATAGTAGCCTGGCATTGAATGTAGTAAGAGGTGTGTATACAGGCACAAAGACAAACGTTCCGGAGGTTCTTAGCGAAGTGGCTCAACCAATTAACTTACACAGCTTGCAATCGAAATAGTCTGACGTCTGGTCCAGCGTTAATCAGCTTGGAAACGAGCCCTTTGGGAAGGGTGATTACTGAACCAAACCCCGTAATAAGCTACGCGTTGAAGCAGGACTAAAGAAAAACATATGAAAATGATAATGACAATGAGAAAAAATATACTTATGGCAAATAATAACCTTTTTATTGGTTATAGATTTACACATGGATTGAGGAACGGATCTGGAAATTTTACTTCTCCTTACCTTAATCTTATTAATGGATTGGATAGAAAATATTCTACCATTCAAGACAAAAGTCCGGGAGAAATAAAGGATTATTCAGTTGGTAATGTAGTTCAGAGAAATCAATTTATTGATTCATATCAAAAGTATAATACAAAATATACATCTAATTTTATGATACATTTAATGGATAAATTGTATTTCGATCATAAGGATAATGATGGTTTAGACAATAACGAACTTCAAAAGCGTATTGAAAAGATTATTATTAGCGAGTTTGATATTTTTTATAAAGATAATAGGAATAACTATGTTAAAGAGGGGATTAATATGAATGCAATACTACCTGATTTAATTAAATTTATGTTAGATAAAGAGGATACGCTCAGATATTATATAAGGAGGTTGAAATTAAGTTCTCAACCTAAGAGCGGTAGGAATGATCTAAAGTTTATAGGTCATATTTTTGAAATTCTTGATGAAGATTTTATTCTAAATGTTTGTCTATCACAATATTTACTAGTTTATACTCATCAAAATTCAGAGAATGATAAATATTATAATCTAGTACCTGTTTCTGTAGGGATGGGTAAAAAACTATTAAATAGATATTTTAACATCTTAAGAGATAATTATATTAAAGAAAATGATACGCAAATTTCTTTTTCATCTTGAGTTGAACTGTGGACTTCAGAAAATACTGAATTTAAGGATGTTTTGGATGATAGTTTACGTTCAACCTTAGGATGTAAACTTATAGATATTATGGATAATTCTGAAATGTTGGTAAAGAAATTAACTAAGCCAAACAGAGATAAAAGTCTGTATATTCTTGAAGTTAGAGATAATGAATCTGTTTCTAAGAAGGAACGTATTCTTTCTCTACCTAGTAAACTACCTATGATTGTTACACCTAAACCTTATAGTAAGGATGGTTTAGGAGGTTACCTTTTAAATGATGTTAATTTCCGTGAAGAATTGTTTATAAGTAAATCAGGTTATGCTCTTAAATCAGAAACAAAGGGTGATAGAATTGTTAATATGATTAATAAAATTAACAGTACACCTTTTAAAATTAATAATATTCTTTTAGAATTTGTACTAAATAATGCGGATAAGTATGATTTATTAATAGACAATACAGTTAAACATAAATTCGCTGATATAGATAATAGAACTAGGTATCAAGAAAGTGTATTTAAAGCTCATAATAGTAAAGTTATGCTACAAGAGAATGTATTAGCTATTGCACAGTTTTTTTCTAAATTTCCAGCTATATATTTTCCTGTTAGATTAGACAATAGAGGTAGAATATACTGTAGTCCTAGCTATCTACATTATCAATCAAATGAATTAAGTAAAGCACTTCTTTTGTTTGCTAATCCGTCGATCATTAGAAAAGATGATCTTAAAGATATATTATATTTAAAAGTATATGGAGCAAATTGTTTTGGTGGTAGAATAGGTAAATTATCCACAGATAAAAAATTATCATGGGTTGATGAAAATATTGACAACATACTTAATTATGACAATGGTGTTTTATTGAATAAAGCTAAGGATAAACTATTATTTTTAGCCTTTTGTATTGAGTTTAAACGTTTCTATGATTTTTATATAGATGAAAATCAAATGGAATTTAAAACATATTTACCTATTCAGTTAGATGCTACATGTAATGGTTTCCAACATATGAGCTTGTTAAGTAACGAGGATAGCTTATTTAGAGAGCTTAATTTAATCGGAGGAAAAAGTAACGAACCACCTAAAGATTTTTATAATTTTTTATTGCATAAATTAATCCATCGATTTGAAATTAATATAAGTAAAGGTGAATTGATAGACAGTAAAACTAAAGGAAGTTGTGAAAGATTAACTAAATTTGTTTGAGATAGATCTTACGTTAAGAAAGCCATAATGACTATACCATATAACTCATCTACAAGAAGTATGAGAAAATACCTAGTTGATTGTTTAATAAAAAGAGATTATGAGGGAGATAATTGTTCTTGGTATTCAGATAGTACTAATTCAGACAATCTAATTAGTGATCACGATATAAGTCTATTGATTAATTCTCTTATGTTTATAATAGAAAATGACTTCCGTAGAATAAAGAAATTAATAAAATATCTTAAAAACATTGCTTCTTTATTTAATTTACTAGGACTACCTATCACATGAACTTTACCTACAGGACTTACTATAAAACAAAGTTATTTAGAGAGTAAGTCTACAACAATAACACCCTTTATGTACAGTAAAGCTAAACTTACATTGAAAACATCCATAAAAGGAAAGTATGATAAAAATAAACAAATAAGAGCCCTTATGCCTAATTTAATTCATTTTTTGGATAGTAGTTCTTTAAGTTTACTATTTGAGGATTTTTCAAAATCATACAATGATTCTGTACAATTCTATTCTATTCATGATTGTTTTGGTACTACTAGCGATAAAGTATTTCGTTTAAAGACTATTTTGGCTTCAGTCTATACTGATATATATTCTAGTGAACCTTATCTTTTAAAATTTGATAAAAATGCTTTAGATTATATAGAAAACCATACAAACTGTAAAGTAGATAGAATAAACAGAACTATAGTAATAGATGATATTATATATAATATCCATGATATAGATTGAGTTATTAATAAGAAGATAATAAGTAGTAAAATTACTAATAAAATTGATGCTCAGTATATTCTGGTATAATACTAAACTACTTGTTTTATTCAGAAATTTATATTTTGGGTATACTATAAAAAAAAACTTTACAATTATTTTAATAATCATAAAGTAAAAAATTTTTTTTCCTATCTTTGTATTTAAATACAAAGGTAGGTTTTTTTTTTTGAAATAAAAAAGCTATTTAATATGTATCCCTTTTTTTTAGAATCTTAATCTTTTTTATTAGTTATTTGTTATCCCATACATGTTACTTTCTTCCGAGTTATTTTATAATTTTTTCTATTAGATCTTTATTCAAATTAGTTGAAGAAGTAGGTGAATAATCTTTACCTTCTATGTAATGTCTAGATTTTTGAATATCTAATTCTTGAGGTGTACGGTTATCTAAACTTTCCTGTCTAGAATTGTAATCATCGGATTGAAAGTATTCAAAAGCTGGTTTGTGACCGAATATCTTGACATAAGTTTTTAAATTAGAACTCATAGGAGATTTATCCGCTTCTTCATTTAATGTTTTAATATATTTATCAATTTTTGTTTTTATTCTAATTTCATCTATCTTTAATTTTTCATTCTCTTTTTCTAAATTTTTAGTAGACTCTACTTTTTCTATAGTGTCATCAATCTTTTTAATTTCATTGGTTCAATATTTTGTACTAATGGTTTCTTTAATAATAGGATCTTTACACTCTATTTTTCTTAATTCAGTTTTAAATTGTGCATCTTCAGGTGAAGAAGCTATAACCGAATCAATACGATCTTTATTATTTTCTAAAAGAAGATCCTTGAATTCATTATTTTTGTATAACCTATCTCAAAAATTATTTTTAACAGATTCTTGACATTCTTCCAACTTACTATCGATATAACTAGTAAGTTCAAATTCATTTACAAACTTACGTTCTGTTAAAACCTTTTCAAGAAGACCTTTAGTTAATTTATCTCAAACAACATCATTATTATTCTTTGGTATTTCCATATTAGGTATGGAAGGTTTTCCATCTCTTATGTCAAATAAAAACTCTCATATTGTTGGTTTTGTTTGAGAATTGTCTTGATTATCATATACATTGTTTCCATTTACATTTTCATTGTTTTCTGGTATAAAACATTCATCTATTGTGGACTGATATCTTCATATTTTTCTGTTTCAATATCTTCTTGTTCGACATTATTTAATAAATAAAATACTAATGAAGTAGGTAAAATAATTATTAAAGATAAAGATGTTAAATAATAAGTAAGTTTATTATATGTAAGTTTGTTAAATATGATCTTGTTTAACAACAACAATATGTTATGTGTCTTAGTTTTTATATTATTAAAAAGAGACAAACCATTCCAAGAATATCACTTCTTTGAATACCCTAAAGACAACCCTTTAATCCCAGGTGTAATGTAAAAATTATTAGGTTGGGGATATAAAATAAGTGAAGTTTTGTTATTATATAAAATAAGTGAAGCTTTGTTATTATATAAAATAAGTGAAGTTTTGTTATTATATGGAATAAGTGAAGTATCTATTTTATTAAAAAGCAAAGTTTTACTATTAACTTGTAAAATTTTAAAAAGATAGGTATCTTCAAGCTCAGGAGTAACATAAACCATATAAGGTTCCCTATAAGTAATACTTAAGACTTTACTATTATATAACATAAGTGAAGTTTTGTTGTTATATGGAATAAGTGAAGTATTGTTATTATATAAAATAAGTGAAGTTTTGTTGTTATATGGAATATGTGAAGTATCTATTTTATTAATAACCAAAGTTTTACTATTAATTTGTAAACTTTTAAAAAGAAAGCCATCTTTAAGCTCAGGAGTAATATAAAACATATAAGGTTGCCTATAAGAAATAATTAAGATTTTGCTATTATATAATATAAGTGAAGTTTTGTTGTTATATGGAATAAGTGCAGTATCTATAGTATTAATAACCAAAGGTTTAGTATTAATTCAAGTTTTATTACTATATATTTTACTACGTTTAGTATATCCATCGCTGTTAAGAACAATATTTTTATCACTTATCTTAACATCACCTTTACCTCAGTTGATTTTACTTTGTTTTCTAATACCTGTAATGTTGTTATCATGATACAGATTTATAAAATCTGAATGTGATAGAGACTTAGAACTTACACCTTTAGCTTTAATTACATGTGAACCTTTTTCATCCAAAATAGAATATAATTTACCCGATATAAATATTCCATCCGTAATGTTATGTTCTAGTTTAAGCTTACCTAATTCATTAGGGCTTACCATATTATCAGGTAACTCAATATCTGTTACAATACTATCAGTGTCGGAGTAGTATATTTTACCACCTTTACTTAATATATCTAACTTTAGTTTACACATATGAATTCTACCGTAAGCTGTTACAGCAGCACTTATACCTACAGAACTTACACTTAAAGATTGAACCTCGTTATCTTTATACCTATGAAGTAATTTAGTAATATCTAGATCATGGCTATCTATAATATTCTTATCTAACCTAGGTACATATGTTGCTAGAATATCATCTTTACCGATTATTTTATAGGATACAACTTTATTCATTGAAGAAACAATATCAAAAGATTTTTCATTTAAAATTTTTGTTACAGCTCTATCAAGAGTTATACCAAACCTACCTAATAAATTGTTAAGTAAACTTTTAGCTATACCCTTTTGTGTTTTATTAATAGGATGAGATTTAATCTTATAGATTTTATCAATATATTTTTTGAATACGTTAAGTTCTCTATTAAAGTTATAACCTTTTATTACATTAATTTTATAACCATTTTCTGGGGGCAAACTTTAATTCCTCACTAAAGTATCACCCGGTTCATTTCCCTACGGGGAAAATAATACCAGTTTTGTTTCTCACCGGTAATAATCCTAAGTAATTATCTATTGGAGCCTCTACAGTACAGTAAAAGAAGCCAAATAAATCGTTTATGTTTACATTATCTTTATAGAATACTATTTTACTACAATTTAACCCAGGCATATCTTGTAAAGCTACGTATGGATATAATGAATTAACATCATAATAAAATAGGTTGTAACCACGTGGTCTATAAACTTCTGTTATACCACCATAGTAAGCATTTCTAATATCTTTATAGATACTAGCCTTTGTAATAGAAGGTATATTTCTCTCATAGAAATCTTTTAAGTATAAACGGGTAGCTAACCCTGATATTGTTATACTGTCAGTCATATTAACACCATAATCAAAAAATATTTGTTTGTTAGCTTTAGTAACTACCTGATATAAGCAAATAAGATCATTTTTAAGATATCTTATACTTTCATCATAAAATGATCAATCCTTTCTATAAATATGATCATATTCTTTATCAGAAATATTATTATAGTATCGTTTATCAGGTGTAACACCTTTATAAAATAGATTAGATTCTATAGAGAATTTATAAGGAAATATAGTTTTAGGTGTATCAACCTCAAAACTCTTAGCTAAACTATCTAAACTGCTATTTAACATAGAGTAACTATCTGTAATACTAAAACTACGTTTATCTTTAGAAATAGTTATTTTTATAATTTTATCATCACGTAATGTAGAATTAATAGTGTATTTCTCATAATTACTTTCATTATATTCACATAGTACTTTTAATATAAAAACAACATCATACCCTTATAAATTATGACAATAAAAGTGTGTTTTGTTATATTTAGGTCTAAGTAATTCATTTATCATTTCTAACACAATTTTACTAGAATCTAACTCATCTTTATTAATGTAATAAATTACAGCTTCATCTTGTAAATTGGTTTTAAAACCTAAAGCATATATTTTTTGTGTACCATCATTAGATAGAAATGTTTCTGTATCAATAACTCCTAAATTAGGATTACTAACAAACAATTTATTATTTTCTTTAACTTTTTCAATTGGTCTTAAATGGATATTTTCTTTTAATTTTATAGGTTTATAGTTAATATCAAAAAGAATTTCCTTTCCAGCTGATTTTCTTATAAATAAATTATCTCCACTATCATAAACGTTAGTATCAGTTACACTGTTAATTATCACACCACTAAGTGAATATTTGATTTTTATTACAGAATCACCTATTTGTTTAATTGCTAAAATGTATTGAATTCTATCTTTAAGTAGATAAAACTTAAATCCTGAGTCAAATGAATTAATATTATCTTTATGGTTTATACCAGAACTTTAGTATTATCTCGTATAATATCTAAAAAGTTTAGATCTTTACCATTAATATTTACGCCTATATGAGTAATATGATCATTCTCAACAACCACATTTAAAGGTTTACCCAAATACTTGTCATATGTAGATACAGGAATATTTAACATATTCTTACTAATATTCATTATATTTTTATTAGTATAATCATCTTTACCAATAAAATCTTTTATAGAAAATTCAGATAATAATTTAGTATCAAACTTTCTAAAAATCAATTCAATATATACAATATCCTCGTCAGTTAAATTATAATTAGTAAAATATTCCTCCAACCTACTAATAATTGTGTCGTATAATTCATCTATGTTTATTTTTGAAGAATATAGGAATCCTAATTGGTTACCAGCCATAAAATAATTATCTTCATTATATCTAACCTTAATATACACTGTATATCTAGTATCAGCCTGAATAAAATTATTTATATCATAAATACCTTTATTATAAAGCTCCATTATGTTTACGTAGTAAGATGTTGTTTTTGTTTTACTACGAATATATTCTATAGGGATGGGAGCCAAAAACGGACTTTTGTCTTGAATGGTAGAATATTTTCTATCCAATCCATTAATAAGATTAAGGTAAGGAGAAGTAAAATTTCCAGATCCGTTCCTCAATCCATGTGTAAATCTATAACCAATAAAAAGGTTATTATTTGCCATAAGTATATTTTTTCTCATTGTCATTATCATTTTCATAAAAAAAAGATATATTAATTTAATTTTTACATACATTGGTTCCAGAGGATTGATTGGAAAATACAACGCGATTATGGGTGGTTCTCCTCTCTATAGGGGTTATTCTACAGTTCAATCTAGTAATCCATTTTTTGCTCATATACCTTATAGTTACTTACGGTCAAAAAAAAGAAGTACCTTTTTTTTTAAATATGTATCAGTTCCATAATAATGGAATACAACGTATTACCAGTGTAATTGAAAAAAACGTACAATATACTGTATTTATAAAGATAAGGTATAGTGAAAATAAATTTTTTATGGCTGGTAATCAATTTGGATTCTTATATTCTTCGCAATATGATATTGACAATTTAGCAGTGATTATTAATGCTAGATTGGAGGATTATTTTCAAGAGTATAATTTACAAGATGGTGATATTGTTTATATTCAACTCCTTTTTAGGAAGTTTGATGTTAAACTGCAATCTGAATTCTCTATTGATGATATTAAAAGAAAAGACGGTTTACTTGATATGGATATTACTTTAGAAAATAATACGTTTAATATTCCTGTGTCTATATCCGATGATTATTTAGGTAAACCTATTGATGTTACCATTGAAAATGATTTTATTGTTAATATTCCTATTACTATTAATGGGAAGAAGCAAAACTTTTTAGATTTAATTAAAGCTAGATCTAAGGTTCTTAGTACAAATCATAAAGATAAAATCGATTCATATGATTCTGGGTTTAAATTTTATCTGTTAAGAGATTACTCTGAATATGTTTTAGCTATTAAAAGTATGGATGATTCGTTTACAAAAATAAGATATTCGCTTAGTGGTGTGATTATATCTAAGGTAACGGATTCAGTCTATAAAGAGGGTTCTTCCCCTATTGGTATAAATTTAAGTAATATAAATTATCCATTAGATAAAAAGAATCTTGTTTGAAGAAGTCACGGGGATAAATTTATTCTTTTTGATGAGAAATATGAACCTATTCTTTTGGCACAAAAAGTTAAATTAAAACCATTACATAAAGGTATAAGTGAACCCTTGTTTATCAGTAATCCTAATATTGGTGTTATTGATACAGAAACTTATAAAAGCTCTGATGGTAAAACAAAGATATATTGTTTAGGATTTAAGACGAATTTAAGTCCTTCTCCTGTAAATTATTATATTGGTGAAGACTTAGATTCTAGTAAGATTGTATTAAAAATGATAGATGAATTACTTAGACCTAAATATAACAAAATAAGTTTTTATTGTCATAACTTGTCTGGTTTTGATGTTGTGTTTATCTTAAATACGTTATGTGATTATAATGAAAAAAACGAAAACAAATACATCTTTGATACTGTGTTACGTAAAGATAGAATCATAAAAATAACTATCCGTAAAAATAAAAATACGTTAACAATTATGGATAGTTATGCTATGCTAAATAGTAGTTTAAAAGTGTTAGGTGAAAATTTTGGTGTTGAGAGTTTGAAGTCTACATTCCCTTACAAATTCTCTCAAGAAGATCGTTTGTTTTATAAAGGTAATACTCCTGATATAACGTTTTATAATAAGGACATAACTAGGGAGGAATACCAAAATCTCAAAAGAAATAATTGATCTTTTAAAGATGAATCTTTAAAGTATCTTGAAACTGATTTAAATTGTTTATATGAAGTTGTAACTAAAGCTAATAAACAGGTATATCAAGATTACGGTGTTGATATGACGGATAGTATAACTATCTCAGGTTTAGCTGTTCGTATATTCTTGAAAGACTATTATAAAAATAATATACCTAGTATTAACAAAGCTAGTATTTACAGGGATATTAAACAAGCCTATTATGGGGGTAAAACTGAAGTTTACAGGCCTTCATCTTCTTTTCCTGAGCCTCCACCCCTTTACCCTGCTCATTCACCATCTCACGAAGTTTTTCGATCACGTTATACTGGCCCTCTACCCTACTATCCAATTCACCCTATTACGAAGTCAATCAACCACCTCCTCAAGCCGATTCCTGCAAAGCAGTGACGATTGGGTAGAATCGAAGTATATAAGGTTGGGCTGAAGGAGGTGAGGGTTCTAAATCGGTTATGTCTCTTGGAGGTTGAGCCGAAGGAGTTGTATTTGGGATAGTTACTGAAAAAAGTCAGTAACAAGAAATGTAAGGGAGGGAGTAAAAAAGGGTATAGGTATGCTATGAACTCACCACTTTCTTCGTTAGCAACCTTTACAACAACGCCGTTCCCCTTACTGAAGTAACCCTGCCCCCTTCTTCTGGTTTCCACATGCTGAGTGGGCTGTGCCTCGCTTTGAGTTGGACAGTGGAAATAAGGTATACGTTTGTAGTATATTCGAAGGTTTGGGCTGTTGAATTCGTAGGGATTTCGGTATATGTGTTAGCAGGGTAGTTGGCAGGAGGCAGGGGTTCGTCATATGTCCAGGATTCGGCACATGTGGGTAGTTCAAGTTATATCCGGTATTTTCCTGGGTGGAAACAAAGGATGGGGGGGGGGGAGGGAGAAGACATGGTTGGACAGCTTCTAAGCCTGAAAGAGGAAAGGTGTAGGATGAATAAGTTGGTGGAGTAGAGCAATGGTGCGTTGAATCAGCCGATGTAGCGGTGGACTAGTAAAAAGTAAGACCGAGAGAAAGACGGATCCTTATACTTTAAATCTTTCTCCCTCAGCGTTTCACATGCAACCTCCGCTCTTCACATGCAACCTCCGCTCCTTACAACTACCCTATCCGCACTTCAGAAGCAGCCCCACATACCACAAGATGCCGATCAACTGTAAAGGGGGGGGGGGGGTTGGAAAACGACTTTACCCAGAGATCGATATTTGTATGAAGGATCAGGCTTTTAGACTAGGCAACCGCAGTGCCAAGCAGGCAGCAACGCGCTAAGGGTAGGCAGCAGCCATATCCGGCAGGGTACGACATTGCCAATATAAGCAAAGATAGATAAGCACCAATCCGTGAGGAAAGAGCTATCTTTATCTCTTTCAGATGACGCGTCCCTGTTCGGGACGCGAATCCCAATGAGTCATAGACAAGATTCCACCAATAGATCGATCCGCCTTATCTTTTGTTGTCCACCTAACAGGTTCTCCACCCGTATTTCCGTACTGTTGCCTACTTGGCACTGCGGTAGCCTAGTCTCGGCTCAACTGTTGCCTGCTTGGCACAGCGAGAACTCGCTGTTGCCTGCTTGGCGTTTTAGAGTATAAGTACCACCCTTTTCTCCCAACTATTTTGTTTTCACTACCTCACCAAGGCATCGCATAACCGGATAACCCTTTCAAATACTTCTTTTCATACCAATAACTTTTCACATCCCACCTTCTCAATACACACCACAAACCTACCGTCCCCAACCATCCTTTCGCATACCACTTTTATCGACACACTTCTAATTTTTTTTCTAGTAATTTCATAGAAATTACGTCGAAAAAAAATAAAAAACCACCCTTTCACCTATCATACCACATCACTCTCACACCACCCACAATGTCTCCTACTGTACCCTCCACCCTTCCCACTATGGAAGTCTGGACTACCGAACCCGCCCACCAAAATCTCGACCCGTTTTTTTCTGAACGTCTCCTCTTTCGAACTCTCGTTGACTCGGATTTTCCAGCATATCGCACGATATTGAGCCAAGAAGAAACAATGACTAAATTGGGCGTGGGCCCCATGCTGGATGAAAAGGGTGCTCGATCCTGGTTCAACCAGGTACAAGAAAGTTGGACAAGAGTTGGAATTTTCCTCAAGAAGTCAGACGGCACTGAGGGGGAGCTAATTGGTGAGGGAGGGGTGTATAAGCAGGACAAGGAATGGAATGAAATCTTTTACGGATTAAAGAAAGAGTTCTGGGGAAAGGGGTACGCCTCTGAGTTTGTGGAGAAATTTAAGGAAATTTGGTGGAATCTGCCTCGTACAAACACACGCATCTTTGTCCAGTGTATCTATCTGGATACCCAGGATACATCTGAGGCAAAAGAGCGATTGTGTGCTACGATCAAAACGGAAAATGTGGCAAGTCAAAGAGTGGTGAAAAAGACAGGGTTCGAGTTAAAGGGAGAACTCAAAAAAGGTGAGGTGA
This sequence comes from Alternaria brassicicola, assembly GCA_002796735.1. NCBI lineage: Eukaryota > Fungi > Ascomycota > Dothideomycetes > Pleosporales > Pleosporaceae > Alternaria > Alternaria brassicicola. The sequence continues at coordinate 60,432 of PHFN01000012.1, read as the reverse complement.
TGCATTGCTTTTGGCAATGCATTTCTCCCAAGAAACCGGATCACCCCCCTTTTTAAAGGGGGACTTGGAGAAGACGTTGAAGAGTTGGATGGATATGGACTAAAAATAAGGATTAGAAGAAAAGGCAGGACAGAGATATTTCTAGTCATAATTAAGACGTCTCCTGCTGCAAGGATAACCATGTACCCCTTCACATTAGAACACAAGTGGTATGAACACATAACAAATGTGTAATTAGTAACCCCATAACCTGGTCTTTTTTTATATACTAGCCCTTACTTTTTTTTGAATATATATATTCAAAAAAAAGTTAGAAGCTGACCCCTTGGGAAGACCCCTGATGGGGCTCATCCCTCAGTTATTTTTTTTACATATATCATATGTAAAAAAAAAATTACAGCCTCAGTCTTCATTTCATCTTAGGATGAAATGACGACGCAGAGGAATTTTTTCTAGTAATTTCATAGAAATTATGTCGAAAAAAAAAAATAAAAGGGATAGAAATACAAAGTCTTAAAGGCCTAACATGGTTGCTCAAACCTGTAAACCGTTGAAAGCGGAGCTAACCATCACCCCATTCCATTTCAGTTATCCTGTAGTTGAAATGGTGGCGCGTCATATTCAGGAAGTCCACCAATGGGATTATATAGAATTTAATAGTAATGTAATGGGTATACTCTAAAACAAAACCCGAGTTAATGGTTATGAAAATATATAACCCTTTTTACGATTTACATATTATTTCTTATAAAATGGTTCTGTAGTTATATAACATAATAAAAAATCATATGGATTATATAGAATTTAATAGTAATGTAATGGGTATACTCCAAAACAAAACCCAAGTTAATAGTTATGAAAATATATAACCCTTTTTATTATTTACAGCTTATTTCTCTCTAAAATTTTTCTTTTGCTCACTGGCTTATTGCTATACTTTCTTTTTATTTTTAAAAAAAAAAGAAAGTATAAAAAAAAAAAATAAACAAACAGTTAAGCAAAAGAAAAAAAAAAAAATTACCGCAAGCTTGCGGAGGGGGGTAAAATATAGAGGATTTTAAATAAACTATTTTACATTTACATATTATAATACTTTTATGAGATAATAAGAAAGATTCTTATTAGTTTAATGGTAGAACAAGATACTTCTAATATCTGAATCTAAGTTCGAGTCTTAGATAAGAATAACGATTTCTATAGTAATAGCTATTCATTTAATTAGATAGCTAGATTTATCTTATTAAAAAAAAGATTCTTATTAGTTTAATGGTAGAACAAGATATTCCTAATATCCTAATCTAAGTTCAAGTCTTAGATAAGAAAGATCGTTAGAACGAATAGGTTTTACTTTACAATATTATTTAGTTAAATAATAAATAGTACTTTACATTTTTTTATTTGAGTTTGATGATGGCTCTGAGTGAACGCTATGTAAATGCTTGACACATGCTAATCGAACGTCAATATTTAATTTAGATAAATTATGTATATTGAAGTGGTGTACAGGTGAGTAAGTGGTATTATGGCTACCTAAGAGTAAGGCAAAATAAATCCCTTATAATAACAATTTATTATTATTTATTAATACTAGATCTAATCACCCAGTGGTCGATTATATCTAAAAGGTTAGATATAAAGGTTAATAATATTAAGAATAAATGTGTTTAAAAGAAATAGTATTTCGCTCTTAGTTGATTATTAATAACCATCGGATAAGTAGTAAGTATGGTAATGGCATATTTAGCTTATGTCCGTAGTCAAGACTGAGAGGTCTATTGACCACACTGGGTCTGAAAAAACCCCAGTGCGTGTAGTACAGCAGTGAGGAATTTTGGTCAATGGCCTAACGGCTGAACCAGCAACTTGCAGGAATGAGAGTTAATATAATAAGTTATTAACTTGCTTGACTAGGTCTTATAAAGTTCTGGATAAAGCTTATTATGAAAACTTTATATCCATAGGTCTCGACCAAATCTTGTGCCAGCAGTCGCGGTAAGACAAGGGAGACGAGTGTTATTCATCTTTAACAGGTATATAGGGTACCTAGACGGTGTGCAATGGCTTAAATAAGTACCTGGTACACTTGAGTTTGATATGTGAGAGGAATATGTCGGAATTGTTGGAGGAAAGATGAAATTTGTTAATACCAATAGGACTGATAACGGCGAAGGCAAACCTCTATGTACATGTACTTGCTATTTCTGAAAAAAAAAGAAATTTCTCGTATAAAAGATATCAGATAGATAAAGAGGAAAAGAGCAATGTACTATAACTGACGTTGAGGGACGAAGGCTCAGAGAGTGAAGAGGATTAGATACCCCCGTAACCTGGGCAGACAATGATGAGTGCCATAGGTTGGCTTTAAGGCGGAACTATAAATGAAAGTGGAAGCACTCCACCTCAAGAGTAATGTGGCAACGCAGGAACTGAAATCATTAGACCGTTTCTGAAACCAGTAGTGAAGTATGTTATTTAATTCGATGATCCGCGAATAACCTTACCACAATTTGAATGACCTAAAATATTTTTTGAAATTTTTAGACCACATGCGTTGCATGGCTGTCTTCAGTTAATGTCGTGAGATTTGGTTAGGTCCATTAAATTAACGTAAACCCTTGTTTTATTTATTACAATAAAGCAGCTCTCCGCTTACAATTGGATGTGATAATAGGGACTAAGACAAGTCATCATGGCCTTAATATTGTGGGCTATAGACGTGCCACATGTGCCTTTACAAAGGGATGCAATAATGCGAATTGGAGCTAATCCCTAAAACAGGATAAAGTATGGATTGTTGTCTGAAATTCGACTGCATGAAAAAGGAATTACTAGTAATCGTGAGTAATCACATCACGGTGAATTTTATCTCAGATAGGTACTAACCACTCGTCAGGCGCTGAAAGGAGTATGTGCAATAAGTTTGGTGGCTGCGGATTGCTAGTCTAAATGTACAGGTTTAGATCTTTTGGCAGAAATATCTTCGTATGCGTGACTCTAATTGGTGTTAAGTCGAAATACGGTTCGGGTTGGGGAACTAGCCCGGGATTAATGAATATTAACGATACACCCAAAAAAAAAGTCTGTGCAAGGAGCATAAATTATTATCAATTTATATGGTTCAAATCCATAAACATTTGTGCAAATAGCATAAATTGTTAGTTATTTATATGGTTCAAATCCATAAACAGGCTCATAGTAAGTTTATATTGTTATCTAGTCCCCAAAAGGGGACTGACCTTTCCCTTGCGGGAACCCCTTAAGGTTCCTAAAGGAACCCCGCAGGGGTAGGTCTGGACCCTTGAAGGGGACCATCCCAAAAGGATAGTAGTCGTTCTGGTTTTGAATGCTAGCGGAGATGGCCTTTAGTTAATATTTTATTTGTTTTTGCTTAAGTCAGCAGCAAATATTGGCAAAAACAAATAAAATTTTAGGCTATGCCAGCCGTAAGGCTAGGTTTATATAAAAATTGTATTAGTGTAGTTATTTTTGGGTTTATAATTTTTACCCGTATTGTATTATTTTATCAATATTCTATCCCCCCCCCCCCCTAGGTTTTTCTAGTTATGAAATAACGTCGAAAAAAAAAGGGATAGTAAAAATCCGAGTGCTGGAATTGGTAGACAGGACAAATTTAAGCTTTGTTGACGTTATGTCGTGAACGTTCAAGTCGTTCTTCGGATAAAAGGTACACGAAAAACCTCGTCAAGTTAAAAGGCATCAGACCTCTACACTAAGACTTTAAAGTTTACCCCCGGCGTCTTCTAACTTTTTTTTGGATATATATTATTTTTCAAAAAAGTAAGCAAAGAAGACTGGGGCTGCGTATTACTTTTTTTATATATCGTGATATATTAAAAAAGGAGAGTTCCTTTATTGGTAAGAAGGGTTGAGCTGTAAACTCAATAGTATTACGCTTTTAAGAGTTCGAATCTCTTGTCTCCTAAGATAGAATTAAATGTTTATATTGTATTATAAATATAATTCTAATATAGTTAGTTTTATACATATATTACCTATATCACAAATATCATGATATTTGTAAAAAAAAAAGTTAGAAGACGCCTCAGTCTTCGAGATGTTGCTTACTTTATTTGAAATCCAAAAAAAAAAGTTAGAAGACGCCAAGGCTAAATTTATTTCAAACAATGTTGCAAACAATTATAGAGGGCAGTTTATACCTCATATTCCTATATACATAGTTGTTTGTTAATGGGTATTATAATAGTAATATAGACTAGGTATATTTTTACTCAATCGTACTATAGACTAGCTCTATTTTTACTTATATAATAGCTATATAATAGTTATGAAAAGGGTAAAGAACAATTTTATATGTTATATATAGTTAATGAAATGACATTTAGTGGTTATAATGTATTTAATTTAGACTTATTGTACATTATTGCTATCTTATTAGGTATATTAGTTATTATTAGTAAAAATCCTATTGTATCAGTTTTATTTTTAATAGGTTTATTTTTATGTATATCTGCCTATTTAATTCTAACAGGATTAAACTTTATAGGATTATCTTACTTATTAGTATATGTAGGGGCTGTATCTATCTTATTTTTATTTATATTAATGTTAATAAATGTTAGAATATCTGAACTATTAATAGATAGTATTAATAGTATACCTTTAGCTATATTAGTAGGTAGTTTCTTTAATTATTTTGTTAATAATGTTTTACCATATATGGTAATGACTAATAATTTACTTTATCATTTTAGCATTAAAAAAAATTTAACTAACGTTACATCTGTGTCATGAGATGGATATTTAGCAGAAACTTCTCATATAACAAGTATAGGGAATATACTGTATGGTAATTATTCAATATGATTAATAATTACATCCATTATATTATTACTAGCAATGGTCGGGGCAATAGTTATAACTCTAAAGCCACAAACTAATGCAAAATAATAAAAAAAAATAATAATGATAGTACGTCTTTCCTGTTTGTTTCTTTTTCTTTTTTTGCATACTTTCTTTTTTTTTCTATGGAAAAAAAAATAAACAAACAGAAAAAAAAAGAAAAAAAAGAAACTTTTTAAACAAAAAAAAAAAGAAATTAGCTCAATTGGTAGAGCATCCGTTTTACACGCGGCAGGTTAAGTGTTCGAATCACTTATTTCTTATTACTTATCAATGGTAAGTAAATATATTTATAGAGATCTTAGCTTAATGGTAAAGCGTATGACTTTTAATCATTCTCATAAGGGTTCAAGTCCCTTAGATCTTAAAAAAAACATATACGGCTATAGGTTAATGGTAGACCATTCGTCTTCCAAACGATTTGTACCGATTCGACTTCGGTTGGCCGTATAGGGTCAGTAACTTAATGGTAGAGGACTTTCTTGTCACGAAAGTAGATATCGGTTCAAGCCCGGTCTGACTCGTACTCTATTATAATGAACTTTATAATTATATTTTTCCCCTCCCCCCCCCCCGCAAGCCTGCGGGGGGGGGGGGGGGGGGGGGTGGTTTTTAATTTCATACTCCTCCACTCTCTATTTAACTTTTACAATGTAGTCTCTAAGTTAAATTCTTTATAAAAAGCCATTCTACACTTAACTTTTCAGTTTTATAGTTAACATCCATTCTACACTTAACTTTTCAGTTATATAGTTAACATCCGTTATAGGTTTAACTTCCATATTTAACTCCAATTCTAGTAAAAATTTTTATAAATTTTATACAATAACAGGTAAAAGGAAAAGTTGCTATAGGTAAGGCGAGATATTTGCTAAATATTGTGTTTAACACCTGGTGGTTCAAATCCACTCTTTTCCGAATATAGATATAATATTTATACACATCTAAAGGGATAAAGTTTTACACATCTAAAGGGATAAAGTTTTTACACATCTAAACGGATAAAGTTTTTACGCAGCTAAAAGTATAGAATTTTTACACATCTAGACAGATAGTATAAGTTATACATAATTACAATAATTTCATTATTTTGAATTTAGTGTATTTATGTAATATATTTATATTTGTTAAGTCTTCATTAGGTAATTATATTGAAAACAATAACAAATCTTTTAAAGGATTAATAAAGAGTCTAGTTAATTTCAAAAATGGGGTTATTAACATTATTGTTTAATTTTAAACATCATTTTATATAAAATGATAGTTCAATTTTATATAAGGTGTTATTAATAATTTTAAAAAAGAGTATAGTTTAATTGGTAAAATAGGAAGCTTCAAACTTCAAATTTCCAGTTCAAGTCTGGATGCTCTTGTTATAATATAATGAAAAGATATATAAGCATATATACTTTTATTTAATACCATTTTTTTTTAATTGTAATCTTTATATTGTTTTAAATTTTCATATAGTATGAGTGTAATAAAGGTTCCTTAGCTTAATAGGTAAAGCGCATTCTTGATAAGGATGTGATCGACGTTCAATTCGTTGAGGAATCAATAAGGTGCGTTAGTTAAATTGGTATAACGACATGCTACGGACATGTTCTTACAAGTTCGAGTCTTGTACGCACTTGTACTTTAAGTATTTATAACATATTTCATTTATTAATTAAAATAGAATTGTGCACACCTATACTACCCCTCCCCGCAAGCTTGCGGTAATTTTTTTTTTCTTTTGCTTAACTGTTTGTTTTTTTTTTTATACTTTCTTTTTTTTCTATGGAAAAAAAAGAAAGTATAGCAATAAACAAGTGAGCAAAAAAAAAATTAGGGAAATATGAAAGATATATCGTATCTTTTAGTTTATAGGACAAATACAAACTAAAAAAGAGAATTGACTGAGTGGTTTAAAGTGATAAGCTTGAAACTTATTTGATTGAAAGATCACATCCGTTCGAATCGGATATTCTCTGTTATATCTTGATAGATTCTCTGTTTTATTTTTATAAATAGATTATCTGTCCCACAATATAAAGATATTATCTTGTATTTTTATAAATAGATTATCTGTTATATAATATAAAGATATTATCTATATTTAAATAGTACATTGTATATTATAAACAGGTTAGAGCCAGGTTGGTTAGGCGCCTCATTTGGGTTGAGGAATTGTTATGTTCGAATCATAATAACCTGAAATGGGATTTTAAATCACTTTTATATAAAAATATATAGTAATGTATTTGATATGTAATGTATTATTTCATAATTTTATTACCTTATATATTTAGATTATAGATTATAAGGATTAACTTTATGGCTAGTATATAAAGAGACTATTATAGAATAATAAAAGGCTGTATATTAAACCATTAGTACCGTAAAAATGATGGAGTAATTTTCATTTATTAGGGAAAAGGGTAGAAGAATTTCTATAAAAAAAAACGAAGTGAATTGAAGTATCTTATTACCTTCAGGAAAATAAATCAAACGAGATTCTATTAGTAGTGTGAATGAAAATAGATATAGGCTTAAAGTAAAATGGATTAATCTGTTTGAATATAGGGGAACCTTCCTCTAAGCCTTAATATAATATACAAGAAATAGAGAATAGTACTGTGAAGGAAGTATGTAAAATAGTAGTCTTATAAGCAGCTCAAGGTAAGTTTAATAAACATATGAGAGCGTACCTTTTGTATAATGGGTCAGCAAGTTCTAGTTAGATGCAAGCAAGTAGTGATTAGTGGTGATATATTAAATGAGAGTAGAATAGTGAATAACATAAATACACAAAACATAATATAAATACACAAAAAAAAAAATCAATTTGCCTAGATAATCCAATTATTAAGTAATGAATTAGTATCTAATTAGAGACCCGAAGAGTAGTGATCTTACCATGGTCAGGCTTATAAAAGGCCGAATGGGTAATATAAAGAAATGAGCCTCTTTAATTAGCTCAAGTAGAAGTGAACCTTCTGCTAAAGATCGTCAAATTGACGGGAAACCCCTAAAGCAATCTTAACTAACTTAGTATGGTAACATTACTAAGGGCGCAGGTAATGACTCGCGGTATAGTAACATCAAGATTGATTACGAAAGTGAATGGGTAATCCGCAGCCAAGCAGCATAATAGTTTTATTATGGTGTGCAGTTCATCGACTAGATGGTGATCGGCGAAAGCTTAAGATATAGTCAAACCTCTATGGAAACATAGCAGGATAATATAATTTTATGGAGTTTATAGTATAGATTTACAACAATTTTCTTGGACGTTCTTATTTTATTACCTTCAAATTAGTTAATTTGAATAATAGACGAGTAAATTATAGCAAGTATATACCCGTAGCAGCTACAAGCAAGGTACACCGTAGAAAGGTACTCGGGTCACTGAAAGGCTAGCACCCTAACTCAGTGATAGAATAGAAAGGATAACCTCTAAAGTAATATATGTCAACTTTGGTAAAAAACAATTTAAATCTAAAGCTACTATAACATTCTTTCTACAAACAATAAATACTTTTTCAAGATCGTTTTCTTCCGGTAATTTAAAGCCAGTTGTTATTTATGATAACGCTGATGTGGACAAAATGCGTATCCTAACAGAAAACCGTATGAAAGTTGCTGTATATCGTTGAGTAAATAAGGTAAATGGGAATATTTACATCGGTAGTTCTACTAATTTACATGTTAGAATGTATACATATTTTAGTTTACGTTCTCTAGCAAAAAGTAATAGACCTATTGATAGAGCTCTTTTAAAACACGGGCAAGAAAAAAAAAAAGTAAAAAAATTCGATTTTTTTATTTTTTTTTTCTTCCTAACTTTAGATTAGAAATCTTGGAATACTGTTCCTATGAAGATGTACTTAAAAGAGAGCAATATTACTTAGATCTTTATAAACCTCATTACAATATAGCTACAGTCGCAGGGTCTACTTTAGGATATAAACATTCTCAAGAATCATTAGAAAAAATGAGAAACATTATTCTAAGTGATGAAGTAAGAGAAAGAAAAATTCTTTCTACTGTTAATGCTTCAATAGCTAATAGATTGCCTATTAGTGTTAAAAATATCATAACTAATGATGTGACAAATTATGCTAGCATGACTGAGGCTGGTAAAGCACTAGGTGTGACAAGAGCTACAGTAAGTCAAGCATTGTTGCATAATAGACTAATTAAAAAAACGTATTCTATCTGTAAAATTAAATAAAAACTTCAAAAAAAATAAAATTATATTATCTGTTAAATGGATAGTAGTAAAATACTATTTAGGGAGAAAAGTCTCAGCTCGGCCTAACTTGAAATAAATAAAATTTAACGGCCAAAGAGATAATTTGTATCGTTGTAAAGATATCCAAAGAACTGTGGTAAGTTAGTGAAAGACAATCCTGACTACTATAGCTGGTTTTCCGCGAAACATATGTAAGTATGTAGTTTAAATAACATCATAGCAGGTACAGAACTGTGATCTCGGACAATTTGTGCATTAATATCCTATTAGGGTATATAATGCCTTGTGCATATGGGGGGGTCGTGAAGACTCTATTCGCGAGTATTTGCTCTCGGAAGGGCAATGATGAGTGTTGAACTATCAGACATTTAACGATAAGGTTGTGTGTCAAAAGGGAAACAGCCCAGAACAAGTGTTTAAGGTTCCAAAGTTTTTGTTAAGTGAAAGTAAGGAAGTATTTAAACTATACAACCAGGAAATAGGCTTAGAAGCGGCCATTTTTTAAAGACCTCGTAACAGAGCACTGGTTCAAATGGTTAATTCGTTAACCTAATTAGTTAAAAGCGCCGAAGATATAACGGATCTAAAACAAAACACCGACACCTTGTCCATAATAATTATATTAGGTATAATCCTAGTTTACTATACTTAAAGGTTATTTAAGTATTATTTATGGGGTAGCGGAACATTGGGTAAATAGGTTTTAAATAGATAGTACTCCCTCTCAGAATTAGGGGTTGGTCTTTTATTAATTTATAATAACTGACTATATAGTTACGTCTATTTCATAATTACATTTGTAATTTGCTCGCTATATAGCGGGTTACCATACATATCCCAAGTGAGAATGCTGACACGAGTAACGAAAAAGAGAACTTAGTATAACACTACTTTGTAAAACGTTCTCTCGCCTTAAGCTTATGGGAAAGTTAATCGGTCTCTAAATTAAACCTAAAGGATAAAATGATGAGGAGATTATATGTGACAACATAAAGAAATTGAGTAAAATGTTCTGGAAAAGCATATAATATACAAGAAAGGAGAAATTGTTCTAGGTTATAAACTAAAAAGAAGATACTAGTTTCCTTGTATATAGTAAAACCGTACCTAAAAACTACCACAAGTAAGCTAGTAGAGAATACGAAGGCGTTTGAGCTAACAATCATTAAGGAACTCGGCAAATTGACACCGTAACTGAGGGAGAAGGTGTGCCATTCCTACTGATTAATATCAGTTTAGGAAGAGGAGACATAAAATGGTGTTGCACGACTGTTTAATTAAAACACAGCACTTTGCGTAAGATGTAAATCAATGTATAGAGTGCGCTATCTGCCCAATGATGGCTGGTTAACGGATTTACTTAGACGACTAAAATAGGCTAGGTTTTGAAGGAACCCCCATTTAATGGCGGCCTTACCTATGAGGGTCCTAAGGTAGCGAAATACCTTGGCATTTAAATGATGTCGCGCATGAATGATCTCACGATGCAACAGCTGTCTCAATGATTGGCTCAGTGAAACTGGAATGGCAGTGAAGATACTGCCTATCTCTAGATAGACGAGAAGACCCCATGCAGCTTTACTGTTACTAGTTATAGGGTATAATTTAACAGGTTTTAGGGAATAAGGTAGTTGAGCGACAAAATTGAAACACCTTTACTCTGGTTGTTATATCAGTAGAATAGGTTACATTATTGTAACTGACGTCTGAATGTAATCCATAAAAGGAGGGAGATTATATCAAGCTCAGGAGACAATGGCTAGCAGATGGTTTATGCGGGGCACAGATCCCATAAAGAGTACCTGGGAGTATCCAAATTTATTTTTGTAATATGCTATACGCAAATTATATAGGGCTTTTATTAAATAATTGCCTTGTATATTTTAATTTTTTAATTACTATATTTACTTTGTTATTTTTTATATTTACTTTTATAAAGTATCTATAACTAATTCAGTTATATTTCTATTTAAGTTAGAACTAAAACAATTTAATATAAGTAAGATTTTACCTATGTGGAAAATAGGTGTATATATAGTATTAATAATTACTATCTAATTGTAAAAGAAGATATAATTATAACACTATTAGTTATTTTTTTTACAGAATATCTGTATAAGAAATGATGTTGATATATACTTCCAAAGTTTAATGGCTTAATCTTGCTTTACTGTTTGACATACACGTCTATCAGTTGCGTAAGCAGGGCATAAAGACCGCAAGACGCAGTAAGGAAAGGTCTTGTATTATTGAAAAAGCTACGCTGGGGATAACAGGCTAATTGCGCCAGAGAGTACAAATTGAGTGCGCAGTTTGGCACCTCGATGTCGGCTTAGCTCATCCACATGAATGCAGGAATCATGAAGGGTACGACTGTTCGTCGATTAAAGAGCTACACGAGCTGGGTTAAATACGTCGTGAGACAGTATGGTTTCTATCTTCTAGAGGAAATTGGAGTAAAATAAGGATAGCCCCTTCGTACGAAAGGAGTTGGGTATGGTAACCTATGGTTTACCTGTTGTTTATGCGCTTAATATTAACCTGATAAATTACGGCAAGAATAGGTTCTCCTTAATAAGTAGAGAATGGGTATCTACAGAAGAAGGAGAGTAATATAGATAGATTCATGTGAATTTATTACCTATTTGAGCTATAGATGGTAATACTTTTATACTCAAGTATTTATACATAGTATAGGCATGGCAGGAAAGCTATGTTAGTTAAGATAAGTGCTGAATGCATCTAGGCACGAAGCTTACCTTAGGATACTCTTAGAAACGTAGTATAACATTACGAATCCCATTTTTTTCATAGGGTTAGTGCTAGAAAAGTAGCTGCAACAGTTAACTCTAGTTCTAACAACATGGTTAAGGGGTTATAGGCTTTGGCTGAAAGGGCTTTGATGTTCTTAGGTATAAAGTACTAATTTTTATCATTAACTAAATAACATACTTATCATTAAAAATACTTTATTTAGCCTGGTTTGCATAATAGTAATGCACCCGTTTTGTAATCGGAAGATATGAGTGCAATTCTCGTACTGGGCTATTTAGATATTTCCCTCCCCACAAGCTTTCGGTTATTTTTTCTTTTGCTTAACTGTTTGTTTATTTTTTTTTATACTTTCTTTTTTTTCTATGGAAAAAAAAAAATAAACAAACAGAAAAAAAAAAAGAAAGTATAGCAATAAACAAGTGAGCAAAAAAAAATTAGGGAAGAATTAACGCGGATTGATGTAATAGTAACATACCTGGCTCATGACCAGTAAATAGAGGTGCAAGTCCTTTGTCCGCATAGTTAAAGGCTATAGCTTAATAGGTAGAGCAAGCTGCTCATAACAGCTCAGATGAGTGTTCAAATCATTCTAGCCTTATAGGGAAATAAACAATATTGTTACTTTTACATAGTATTTAAATACTGTTTTTTTACTCTTATATTTTGCGGTTTTAAGCATTTATATAAAATCTAAGGCCCAATAGTCAAGTGGTTAAGACGTAACATTTTCACTGTTAAATGCGCGGGTTCAAACCCCGCTTGGGCTTACTTTATAAGTTATTTTTATGTATTAACTTAAGGGGATATAGTTTAATTGGTAAAACTGCGATTTTGCATATCGTTATTTTAGGATCGAGTCCTAATATCTCCATTAATGTTTAAAGAGACTAGGCTCGAGAAGCTCAACCCGGTAGAGCGGAACTCTGAAGATGTTTAGGCTATAAGTTCAAATCTTATCTCGAGCATATTATTTAAACAGTAGTATTTAGTTTATTATAAAAGATAAATTATAAACGGTATACAGCTTAATAATTATTTAATTTTTATGATGAATGAAAATACAACTAAATTTAGGTTATTTAAGGTGTATTTAGCTATTTTATAATGTATAATACATTTAGGGTGAATTAATTTATTTTCCTTAATTTTTTTCTTTTGCTCACTTGTTTATTGCTATACTTTCTTTTTTTTCCATAGAAAAAAAAGAAAGTATAAAAAAAAATAAACAAACAGTTAAGCAAAAGAAAAATAACCGCAAGCTCTCCCCCCCCCCCCCCCTATATTGCGGGGGGGGGGAGGGATGTTGTATTTATACTTTTTTACTTCTATATATACTTATATACTTCTATATATACATAAGTTATATTTGTATTGCTTATAGAATATTTGTATATCTTAAGGTTTATATACACAGTATCCTAAAATAGTTTTTATTTTTAGTATTAAAAATGGGTATGCTGAAATTGGTAGACAGGTCCCGCTTAGGACGGGGTGAAATTAATTCATATAAGTTCGAGTCTTATTACCCATAAATATTATAATAACGTATTATTCTATAAAATTTACATATTTTAATTTATTTTTTAATATGTTCATCATTATTAATATGTAGTAGACTAATGGTAAGTCATAAATTTTTGGTATTTACTTATGGGTGTTCGAATCACCCCTACATAAAAAAGGTGGATATAGTTCAATTGGCAGAACAACTGTATGTGGCACAGTAAGTTCCCTGTTCGATTCAGGGTATCCTCCCAGTATAGTGTTACATATAGGGTTGTTATTTAATATGCTATATATGTCTATATACCTTTAAACACGTTTATAGACTAACATAGTTTACCTATTACATGTGCTATAAAATATACTTACACCAATTTGGTTTAGATAGGGAATATATTTGTTGTATGTTATACAACAACAAGCCAGGATAGTTCAATCGGTAGAACATTAATTTCATGCATTAATAGTGGGAATTCAAATTTCTCTCCTGGCTCGCGTAAATTACTTTATATAATTTGTGTTATCTTCGTTTCACCTGCTTTTTTTTTTTTATTTATATAAATAAAAAAAAAAAGCTGGACACACTTTTTTAATTGTCTTTTTTTTTTTACAATTAACTTTTTATGAAATGTAACCATGTTACATTATAGTATAATGAATACCAGTTTATGGAAAAGAGCATTACACAAATGTAAGAGCAATTAGGGGGGACTCATAACGAAACCCTTTTCGCTGCAAGCTACCCTTTCCTATATCATCTTGGCTTTTGTCATTTTGACATGCTGGGTTATTTTTATACGGAGGGACGAATACCATTTTTGTATATGCCCTATACCTAGAATCCTTACTTTCATAAAGGGAACTTGATTTGGGGATTATAAGTCTTGTTTCTTGAATTTTTATTTGTTATGTACGTTATTTGTGAAGGTTTGGAGGAATATTGGACTCTTGTGGTTTTCCTAACTTTTTATATACATATATCATGATTTTTTTAAAAAAGTAAGGAGTAAGAAACCCTTATAAAGCCTATACACAACGTAAACAATTAAAATCACCTTACATAATACTTTTATAATTAAATTATGTTATCTTGATTAAAGAAAAGGAGATGAACGTGGATTATCTACTATTATATTTATGCCTTGTTACAATACATCACCAGAATTGATGTACAGGCTCCAGCTATGGAATTGGATACTAATCGTTCCATGTATATAATGGAATTGTCCGCATTCCAAACTTATTTTCCTTAATTCTTTTTTTTTTCTTTTGCTCATAGTTTATTGCTATACTTTCTTTTTTTTCTGTTTGTTTATTTTTTTCCATAGAAAAAAAAAAAGAAAGTATAAAAAAAAAAATAAACTAACAGTTAAGCAAAAGAAAAAAATAACCGAAAACTCCCCCGCTATATTGCGGGGGAGAAGGGGGAGGTGGATTGATGTTACTCGGATCCCCACGGATATATAACTATAAACTTAGAATGTACTAGTTCTAAACAAAAGCATAAAAAACTTTTATATTGTTTTTAAACTTGTGATACAAATGTAATTCATCCTAATTTATTATATTTAATATTTTTAGGAGAATAGTAGGGAAGTCCAGTGATTTAAATATAGCTTTTTAAAAGTGAGGTAAAAGCTTGGGTAATCCACAGAAA
This sequence comes from Alternaria brassicicola, assembly GCA_002796735.1. Taxonomy (NCBI): domain Eukaryota; kingdom Fungi; phylum Ascomycota; class Dothideomycetes; order Pleosporales; family Pleosporaceae; genus Alternaria; species Alternaria brassicicola. The sequence goes on along the minus strand of PHFN01000012.1, from coordinate 45,379 downwards.
TTAAGATAATAAAAACTTTCAGTTTTTTATTATAACTATGAAACAAAAAGCCTTAATTAATCTTTATTTTAGTTAAATATTACGTACATGACCCGGCTTACTTGTATCCAAGTAATATATCTTATGTTGTATTAAAAAAATAGATTTTTTCAAAAAACCTTAGGCTACTAATTCTAATACATAGTATAGCAAACATAACAAATTAGTTAGTAAAACAGTAGCATGTTGTACAGACAATCCTTTTAAAGTATACGGTATATCACAAAAAATTTATTTTTCATTGTTTAATTGTGTTATGAATTTAGACATATTTGGTAAAATATTTATTTTTATATCTATTCGATATAAAGTATTTTTCTTTCAAGTTATTTCTCTTTATGACAACATTATATAATAATTAATAACTTGTTCTCAGTTTTCCATATTTATTATTTTGTAACAAATACAGCTGAGCTGATACGATATAGCAATTCATTATAATACACATTAAAGGTTGAGTACAACTTTATTTTTTTTTTATTAAAAACATCTCTTAGTTACCTTATAGAGTATATTGTATATTATATACGGGTTAGAGCCAGGTTGGTTAGGCGCCTCATTTGAGTTGAGGATTTGTTATGTTTGAATCATAATAACCTGGAATAGGATTCTAAATCATTCTTTATAAATACATATAGTAGTATATTTGATATGTAATGTATTACATCATATTTCTATCACCTTTATATTTAGATTATAGATTATAAGGATTAACTTTATGCCTAGTACATATTTAATACCATTTTTTTCAAAAAAAAATGGTAATATTTTTAATTTTAAAGAATAATATCTTTAGAAACCGTATCATAACAATTTCGAAAAATTTATACTTGTAGTAAAACATAATAATATAGCTAATGAAACACAATACAATACTAAGCCCACTTGACCAATTTGAAATAAGAAACTTATTTAGCATAGATACACCATTATTAGCAAACATGAACCTATCTATAACTAATATAGGGTTGTACATGACTATAGCTGCTTTCATAGCTTTCTATTTTAGTATTTTAGCTACTAACCACTCCAAAATAACTCCAAACAAATGATCTTTAAGTCAAGAAACATTATATGCAACTATACATAGCATTGTTGTAAGCCAAATTAATAATAAAAATGGTCAAGCTTACTTTCCATTTATGTATGCATTATTTATTTTCATTTTAATAAACAATCTAATAGGAATGGTTAAAAGGAGCCTACATATATATATTATCAAAACATTTAGCTTAACGAATTTAAAAAACAAAATTATCAGACTATATTCTTCAAATACTTCTAATTACCCTAGATATAATCTTAATAACACTTATTATCTTAATCCTTATTATATTACAGGTCTTGTAGATGCAGAGGGTTGTTTTACAACATCTATCTATAAAGATTGTAGAATGAAAACAGGATGACAAGTTAAACCTATATTTCAACTTAATTTACATAAAAAAGATCTAAAAATATTAGAAGCTGTACAAAAAACATGGGGTGTAGGTAAAATATATAAACATGGTCAAGATTCATTTATGTATCGTGTTAGCTCTTTAAAGAATTTAAGAGTAATAACAAATCATTTCGATAATTATCCTTTAATAACTCAAAAATTAGCAGATTACCTATTATTTAAACAATCTATTGATTTAATACAGAAAAAGTTACATCTAACTGAACAAGGTTTACTAAAATTAGTTGGTATAAAATCTGTATTAAACTGGGGTTTATCTGAAAAATTTAAAGAAACATTTCCTAATATGATACAAGTAGTAAGACCAAAGGTTGATACTTCAGAAATAAAGAATGTTTATTGACTAATAGGGTTTGTTGAAGGGGAAGGATCTTTTATGGTTATTATTCAAGAATCTAAAAGCAAAAAAACAACAGACAATATAGGTTTAAGATTTGTAATAACTCAACATTCTAAGGATTCAGTATTATTTGATAATATTTCAAATTATTTAGGTTGTGGGAAATGTTATTTTAGCCGTAATGAAGTAAATTTAGTTGTTTCAACTTTTTCTGATATAAATGATAAAATTATATCTTTATTTAGTAAATATCCCTTACTAGGTACTAAAAAGGAAGATTACCTAGATTTTTGTAAAGTAGCCGAGTTAATAAAATCTAAAGATCATTTAACAAAGCAGGGTATAGAAAATATAAAAAGAATTAAAAGTAATATGAATAGTAAAAGAATACATTCTTAACTAAACATATTAGATATAAAATAGTCTAACCCAAATATTTTGTTTTTAATTACGCTTTATTATATTTGATAATATTATACGTAAATTTTTACTATATGCTGAAAACTTCTAATGCTTTAGATACGATCATTAATAATAAATTGGACAATATTTGTATTATTCATTATAGTTAAAAGACGTAATAACTCTAAAGATAAAACAATGAAAAATCAGCAGGAAACCAACAGATACTACGAATACTTTAGACAAAGAATAGTGTATACTAGAGGGATCCTCAGAGACTACACGTAAAAGGCTGCTCATATTACTAAATAGAGCAGTCAAGATATAGTCCGACTTGATATGTCTATATGTCTATCAAGAAGTCCTTATAGTTTTGCCTCAACATCTCATTTTATCTTAACATTCTCACTTAGTTTTACTGTTGTATTAGGTGCAACAGTTTTAGGATTCAAAGAGCACGGATTAAAATTCTTTTCTTTATTTGTTCCAGCTGGTTGTCCTTTAGCATTATTACCTTTACTGGTATTAATCGAATTCATCTCATACTTAGCTAGAAATGTATCTTTAGGATTAAGATTAGCAGCCAACATATAAGAGTGAGAGTAGGTATCTCACTTAATGTGTATAAGAGCCAAACTCCGGAAAAGCCCTAAAGCTTTAGTAACCAAGGTAATAAAGGAAACTTTATAACTGGCCCCATTGATGGCTGGGGGTATGGTAACATCACTAAAGATTTCAGTAATGAAATGGGTGATCGCGGATCTAAATCAGATAAGGGTTACTTATCTGTAAAAGAGCAACGAGTAGACGGTTCTTCAGTATTTATTATATTGTAAGGTATACTCTTGTCGCCGGGAAAGCCGGTTCTTGGGAGAAATTAAGTAATCCAAGATTAAAGATAACACAATAGCCTATTCCTAAGATATTGCCCGGTAACTACGATTTTTCGTAACTTCTGGTTGGTGCGTAACCAAAAAAGAAATACGATGTAGTAATATTATTGATTATTATCTAGTACGTAGCTAACTAATGGAAGAATGTCTTATCTTTTTAATTTCATTAAAGTCGATTTTTAGAACCTTTAAAGAAAGGATATAGTTTATTATGTAAACATTATGTTATTAAAGAAAGGACGAAGTTGTGAACCATTTTTATCATCTATTTTTAAAAAGTCTAGCAGAAAATCTACAAACTATCGTAGATTTAACTTAAACAAGGTTAGATCACGTAGTTTATATTTTACACCTAAAAACAAAGGATTCGAATATATACCTGTTAGATCATTTTCAACCTCTATCAAAAAGCTTAGGAGTGATAATTCCTCTTCTACAGATAATTCAAGTTTAACTATATTTTCGGATGCTGATAAATCTAAACTAGAGATTCTTGAATTTATAAAGGGTAAATCAGGAATTTATATGTGAACTACTAAGTTAAATGGTAAAAAATATGTAGGTAGTTCAGTTAACTCTCTCCTGGTAGTTTTGTCTAATAAATAGAGTTTTAATAAAAGTTCGTTTACTTATAACATAGGGTATTGTGATTACGAAAACATAAGCCTAATCTTAATCCTTCTCTACGTAAAGGTTTTAAAAACAAATACAACTATTGCTTAATTCACCGTAGAAATTACTAACAGGTTACAAATAACCCGTCAAAAGATAATCTTATTCCTGTTATAATATATCCTGACGCTTATTTAAACAAATCTATTATACTAGAGGAAGCTAAAAATAAAGTAGGGATTTATCGTTGAGTAAACAAAGTAAACGGGAAAACATATATTGGTAGTAGTGTAAACTTAGCCCGAAGGTTTAAAGTGTATTATGATCTTTCTTTTCTTTCAGTTAGATTGAAAAAAAAGCCCAAAGTTATATTTATAGTGCTATCTTAAAACATGGTTACTCGAATTTCCAACTGGAAATTTTAGAATACTGTACAAAAGAAAGCGCTATAAGTAAAGAACAATATTATATTGATTTATTAAATCCCGAGTATAATCTTAACCCTACAGCAGGTTCAAGACTTGGAGGTAAACTTTAGGGGGGGGGGGAAAAGTCGGCTAAATATGAGTAAAGTAGCTAAGGCGTATACACACTGAAGAAACTAAAAATTTACTTAGTTTGGCTAGTAAAGGTATAAATAATCCTAATTTTGGTAAAACTCATAGTAAAGAGAGTAAAGCCTTAATTAGTTTAGCTAGATTAGGGAAATCTATTCTTTCTGATTCAATTAAAGCTAAAATGAGTGCAGAAAAAGGTACAGCCTTACGATTTATAGACTTAGAAACAAATGAAACTTCAGTGTATCCTTCTATAACTAAAGCGGCTCAAGGAATGGGTGTTACACAACCTCCCCTCTCAAGAAGAGTTAAGAATACACAAGGACCGTTTATATTCAAAAACGTTTTCAAGTTGAAAAAATAATTTAAGACGTAGACTATTGGAGTATTATAATGTTAATAGATTGATGAATGAAAAAAGTATGCCTATTTACTCATCATTATTAAAACACGGTTACCATGAATTTAGTCTTACAATCTTGCAATTCTGTGACATTAATACCCTTGTATCTAGAGAAAAACACTTTTTTGATGTACACACTCCAGAATATAATATTTTAAAAACCCCTTGTAGTCCCGATAGAGGGTCTGGGTGGAAACATTAAGAGGGTGCGATTGAGAATATGCGTATAGCTGCCAAGAAAAGAATGGAATCTCCTGAGAATTTAGCTAAAATATCCGCAAGTCAATCTAGTGGTATTAAAGTTGAGGTAACTAATTTGGAAATTAACACTCTTACTACATGTCATGCCATTCAAGCCGCAGCGCGTGCTTTAGGCATTGATAAAAGGTATATTGAACATTATATTTATTTAAATAAGGATAAACCCGTATTTGGTAAATATATTTTTAAATTGACAAACTCTGAGGAGAAAGTTAATCCATTTAACGCTTCTTCAGTAAAAGTACAAAAAACTTCTAAAAAAAAAAAAATTAGAAGTTACTAACATTGAAACTCAGGAGGTTACATTATATCCTTCTATAGGTGCATTATTTTTTTTTCGACGTAATTTCTTAGGAAATTACTAGAAAAAAAAAATTAGGCAAGAGCATTAGGTTACCATCAAGCTAGTATTTCTTTATATATAAAAGAAAATAGAACTAAATCTTTTAAAGGTTTATATAGATTTAAATTAATATAATCTCAATGAAATTAAAAAAATAGGACTATTTTTTACATATGCAAAATCAAAGGATAAATTTGTGTACGATTATCAGGTCATATGCTTTTAAATATCTTAAGTGGATTTACATACAATATTATGAGTTCTGGTATCATTTTCTTTATCCTAGGATTATTACCATTAGCCTTTATAATTGCATTCTCTGGATTAGAACTAGGTATTGCCTTTATACAATCACAAGTATTTGTGGTATTATCTTGTTCATATATTAAAGATGCACTAGAATTACATTAACAAGAAATGGTGTTATAGTATATTTGGTATGTAATGTATAATTTGTTAACTTTATTACCTTTTTTTTTAATTAGAAAACAGGTTTTGTAGTTTTATCTTTTTCATAAAAGATGTATTAGAATTACATTAAAGGTATATTACCTTTATTTTCTACCCCCTTATTTTTTTTTTAGTTCTTTCGCTAGCGAAAGAACGTCAAAAAAAAAAATTAGGGCTTCCTTTACTTGCTTTTTTATTTTTAAAAAGAAAAAAGTAAAAGGGAAAGAATTAGACAACAAGTTTTTGTAATTTTATCTTTCTCACGAAAGATGTATTAGAAGTACATTAACTGTGGTATAATGTTGTATTCTAAAGAATTAGACTTTTTAAAAAAGTCCCGTACTATAGAAAAAGGGGTGTGTTGCATAGGGCTATGCATTTTGATTGCAGATCATAAATATAAGGTTCAACTCCTTCATATCCCTAGGTTATACTGATCAGTATAATATTTTTATAAACCCAACTCTTTTATATAAAATAAATAAAAAATAGTGTAGTATTTGAACTCACCTATACAAAATTTTTCAGAATAATTTAAAGGAATAGTTACTTTCTAATTTTTTTTTTGGTAATTTATAAATTACCCTGTAAAAAAAAGTAACCGTAACCTCTCCCCCCCCCCGCAAGCTTGCGGGGGGGGGGGGGGAGTAGATATCTTTATAACATTATCTAATCGCCTTTATAGCTCAATGGTAGAGCGGAATACTGTTAATATTCTGATAAATGTTCGATTCATTTTAAAGGCTTCTCATTGGCTAAAAATTTTCTCAGAATAATGTAAGGAAAATAGTTACTTCCTGTAGGATGTAAAAGGGGAGTTCGAATCTCTCTATTCTGATATGTTACTAAATTCATTAATATTATTACTTTTATCTAATGCTATTACATCAAGACGAGACAAATCTATCTTGTACTCTAGAGCAACGATTACTATCTTACTTATTTCAGCTTTTATAGCTTATGATAATTTATCTCTTTTATTTTTAGCAAAAGGTATAGGAATATTCGGTGGGTTATTCCATACTACAGCTACTACGAATTTTTTCCACCTATTTATCTTTTTAATAACTAGCGTTATCTTATTGTTAACTTCATTTTACCCTAGAAAAGTTTGATTGAAAGAATATAGCAGCCCGACTAGACTTTTATTTACAAAACTAGTTTATTACGGAACCTTACTTTTAAATAAAATGGGAGAGCAGTTTAAAATAATAGAATACTCCTTAATTATCTTATTTATTGTTACAGGAAGTGTTTTTCTAATTTCTACTAGTGATTTAGTATCCATATTTCTATCCATAGAATTACAAAGTTATGGACTGTATTTATTATCAACTATCTATAGAGATTCAGAACCCGCTACTTCAGGTGGTCTTATGTATTTTTTACTAGGGGGATTGTCATCCTGTTTTATACTATTAGGTACAGCGTTACTTTATGCAAATTCTGGTACCACAAACTTAGACAGCTTATATATTATAACTAGCATATCTAATGTAAGTAAAGACAACCTTACAGGGCTACTATATTGATATAAATCTTACTATATACACATAAGTTTACTATTTATAGCTGTAGGATTCTTATTTAAAGTTTCCGCTGCACCATTCCATTTTTGAAGTCCTGAAGGATGATGTGGGAAATCATCCATAACACCGTCATCGTGTTTACGGGACAAACTGCCAAATTCCGGGGACCCCCTAAAAATCCAAGTACCAAGCTATAGTATAAAGGCTATAGGTGAATGAACTAATCACTCATGTAAGGTAACAACCTTGGAAGCTTCTGAAAAGAATATGGGTAATCGCGGATCTAAATCAGTCACTGTTTTATCTCTAAATCCTTTGCTAATTTTTGCACATTATAATTTTATCTCCTTCATTTTCTCCTTCCCTGTGCTGCACTCTAAAGTATCACTTTTCTCTTCTACTTCGGCTTTATTAGTACATGTGAAACATTCCAGAACGGCTTTACTTTGTGGAAAACAAAACCTTTATAAGAGTAGTACTACGAAACCACACATAAACGGGTGATTTCGTGGTTATTCTACTAATTCTTCATCTATTGCACCGTCTTTTCAGCCAGTAACTATATATAGAAATGCTGATATAGATAAGGTCTTAGTACTAAAAGAAAATAAAGGTAAATCCGGGGTATATAGCTGAACAAATTTAATTAACGGAAAAAGATATGTAGGTAGTAGTATTAATCTAGAGATAAGATTGAAAGGTTACTATAACATTTATTTCTTAGAATCAGGAATAAAAAAGAGGAAAAGTTTGATCTACAGTGCTTTGCTGAAGTATGGTTATTCTAATTTTACTTTAGAAATCCTGGAATATTGTGATTCATCCGAAACTATACAAAGAGAGCAATATTATCTGGATTTATTAAAACCAGAATATAATATTTTATTAACAGCTGGTTCTCGATTAGGTTCCAAACATTCTGAAGAAGCAAAAGCCAAAATATCTGCTGCGGCTGTAGGTAACACAAACAGTACAGGAGGTAAAGGACGTAAACGAGCAGAAGGAGCAGGAAGTCCTAGTGTACCGGTAGAAGTACTTGATAAGGAAACTGGAATAAAAACAACATATCCTTCAATGAGTGAAGTAGGGGAAGCCTTAGGTGTACCTACAGGAAGTATTAGAATGTATTTTTCTAGAAATACCCAGACGCCATATAAAGGAAGATATTTATTGCAAAAATTAAAAAAGGTTTAAATAGTGACTGTAAAAGAGCAACGAGTATACGGTAGTTGATATGATTTATCATATTTAAGATGTATTCTATCAGGTTTCGAGAGAAACCGTTCAGTAAAAATCCCTTCTAACCAAGTTATGCCAAGACGATTTTGTACAACTAGTAATAATATTAACCCTAAGACATCTTCTCTTATTATCCTACCTTGATTTGTGACAGGCTTTACAGATGCAGAAGGATGTTTCACCATTATTGCACGTAAATCACCTAGAAGCAGCACCGGTTGAAAAATCGAAGCTAATTTTATTATCAATCTTCATAAAAAAGATGTTAAACTCTTAAAAGCTATTCAAGATTTCTTTGGAGGTATAGGACGAATAAGTAAAGAGAGAAATTATTGTCGTGATTTTACAGTTAGTTCTTTAGATCAAATCATCACAAAAATTATCCCTCATTACGATAAATACCCCTTAATCACTCAAAAGCTTGCGGATTATATTTTATTTAGAGAAGTTGTTATGATAATGAAAAAAGGTGAACATTTAACATCTTCAGGTTTAAAAGCCATTATTAACATAAGAGCTTCTATTAACAGAGGATTGACTCCTGCATTGAAAAAGCTTTTCCTAGTTATGCTCCTGTCCATAGACCTTTAATTGATGCACAAACGTTGCTTCCTATTAATCCTTATTGAATAGCAGGTTTTGCTTCCGGTGATGGTTCTTTTATGGTTAAACTGAGAGTTAGTGATACTTACAGTGCAGGAGGTCGTGTTGATTTGGCCTTTGTTTTAACTCAACATTCTCGTGATCTGTCTCTTATTAAGTGTTTAGCTGATTACTTTTCATGCGGACAGTTTTATACTTATAAGGATTACGCGGGATTTAAATGTAGTAATTTCAAGGATATCTATGAAACAATTTTACCCTTTTTCCTTAAATACCCTATTCTGGGTGTGAAATCAAAAGATTTCGAAGATTGAGTTAAGGCTGCGGAGATTATTAGTTCGAAAGCTCATCTTACTAAGGAAGGGTTGGAGCAAATTAGAGCGATTAAGGCTGGTATGAATAGAAATAGAGAGAATGTTAAATAGTTTTTATTTTTATATCATAATTGTCTTATCATGTTATATATTATTATTAGTATAAAGTTATTAAGCATATTTGTATGATAAATTTTACTTCCGAGGACGTTTATGATGCTATTCCTACTGTTGTTACAACTTTTGTAGCTATAATAGCCAAAATTTCTATTTTTATTTTCTTATTAGAATTAGTTCACTATACTAGTAAACCAATACTAGATCTAGATTTTTCTTGAACAAATAGCTTATTACTTAGCTCTCTTCTATCTTTAGTTATAGGAACAGTGGTAGGGCTAACACAGTCTAGAATAAAAAGACTTTTTGCGTTTAGTACAATATCACACGTAGGATTTATATTATTAGGTTTAAGTATACACACTGTAGAATCAACACAAGCCTTTATGTTCTACTTAATTCAATATTCTATTTCAAATTTAAATGCTTTTATATTAATATTAACTATTGGTTACTCTCTTTATTGTTATGTAGATAACACAAATTCTACCAAAAATTTTGGAAAAGAACAGGATAGTAATGAAAAACAACAGGATAGTAATGAAAACAATGGTAATTTAACGGATGTTAATAATTCTCCTATTCAACTTATTGATCAGTTGAAAGGATATTACTACATAAATCCTGTTATAGCCTTAAGTTTAGGGATAACTTTATTCTCTTTTGCGGGAATACCACCTTTAATAGGGTTCTTTGGTAAACAGATGATTTTAAGTGCAGCAATTGATAACGGGTATATTTTTATGAGCTTAGTTGCTATATTAACAAGCGTTATAAGTGCTGTATATTATTTAGCTATAATAAAACAAATCTTTTTTGATAAACCAGATTACCTATTAAACGATGAACTAAAAGACTTTAATGCAGATGGTTTAATAACTGAAAAAAATACTATCGTTAAAAAAGTGAATGTAAATATAAACAATATTGTTATATCAACCTCATTAAGTTTATCTATTTCAGTTATTACATTAGTAATAACATTATTTATTTTTATACCTGAGGAATTATTAAGTTTAGCTAATATATTAGCATTGATTATTTTTAATTTATAAATGACAAGTACAACTTTTTTCATTATTTTTATACCTATATTAGCTATTATATTATTAGCGGTTAATTTAATCTTAGCACCCCACAATCCTGGAATTTGATATAGGAAATCAAATATTAGGGATAAACTGCCCAACTCCGGGAAACCCCTAAAGCTTCTGATACCAAGCTATAGTTGAAAGGCTATAAGTGGATGAAATAATTACTCATGTATGGTAATAATTCAGAAGATATCTGAAAAGATAATGGGTGATCGCGGATCTAAATCAGAGTTTAAATTAGTAGATAAGAGAAATCTTATGTTAAACTCTGTAAAAGAGCAACGAGTAAACGGTAGTTCATGAGGTAATATCTTACCTCATGTAAGATGTACTCTAGCGGGTTTCGAAAGAAACTATCAAGTCAAAATCCTTTCTAACCTTATAAATTACACTACTTTTTTCTCACAACACAAAACAGACAGGGTAAACACCTTTCAGCTGCGAAATTATACTAATCACCCATCTACATTAAACTTAAACCCTTGATATATTTCTGGGTTTACAGACGGTGAAGGTTGTTTTATGATATCTATAATAAAAGATAAAAAATATACATTAGGTTGACGTATATCTTGTAGATTCGTTATAAGTTTAAACAAAAAAGACTTAAAAATACTAAATGGCTTTAAGGACTTTTTTGGTGCAGGTACTATTTCGTTTACGGGGGAAAACGCTGTCCAATATCGTGTTGAATCTTTAAAAGGTTTAGCTATTATAATTAATCATTTCGATAAATACCCCTTAATAACTAAAAAACAAGCGGATTATACATTATTTAAATCAGCTTATTATTTAATTAAAAATAAAAGTCATCTGACAAATAAAGGAATCTTAGAACTTGTAGCTTTAAAAGCTGTATTAAATAGAGGTTTAAGCAAAGACTTAGGTGTAGCTTTTCCTGATATACTTCCCGCTTTAAGACCTGAAGTATTATTATCTAAAGTTGTAGATCCTTACTGATTAGTAGGGTTTACGGATGCAGAAGGTTGTTTCAGCGTTGTGATATTTAAATCTTTAACATCTAAATTAGGAGAGGCTATTAAATTAAGCTTTATTTTAACTCAGAGTAGTAGAGATAAAGATTTAATGAATAGCCTAATTGAATATTTAGGGTCTGGGTTTATAACTTCAGTTAATAGAGGAACAATTGATTTTAAGATTACCAAATTTTCTAGTATAAGAGATATTATTATCCCATTATTTGAAAAATATCCTTTACAAAGTAGTAAAAATACAAAATTTTTATATTTTAGTGTGGTGGTAAAATTAGTGGATAATAAAGCTCATTTAACTGAAAAAGGGTTAAATCGAATTCGTATTATTAAAAATAAAATAAATACAGATTAATAAACAATAGCGTGATAAAATTTAGTTGTAAATATATAAGCATGATAAATTTGACTAAGCGTACCAAGAAAAAGATAGTGTTTTCGAATGTGGTTTCCACTCGTTCTTAGGTCAAAATAGGACACAATTTAGTGTTTCTTTTTTTATCTTTGGACTTCTTTTTCTTCTATTTGATTTAGAAATCTTACTTGTATACCCTTACAGTGTAAGTAGTTATACTAATGATATTTATGGTTTAGTTATTATGATGGTATTTTTTGTACTATTGACCTTAGGATTTATATTTGAATTAGGTAAAAATGCATTAACTATTGATAGTAGGCAAACTTCTTCATATAATAATGCAGATACTACTACACCAGTTTCCTTTATTGCTAAACCTTATAGCACGCTTCAAGGTAGCTGTGTTTTATATATCAATAACTATCAAATAATGCATATTTTAGCTGGGTTTTTAGTTATACCTACTGTTTTATTTGGTATATATCTTGCACCAATATTAGACGCTATCCATTATTCAGTATCAACTCTAATTTATTGTGTTGATTATAATACAATTAGCTGTGACGGTGCTTCTATTTGAGATGATAATTTACTCAGATGGAATTTTGAGGATGAATTGTCAAAAAGCTCTTTAGCTCTTCTATGTAATGCACATTATCGTTTTTGCCACACCAGACCATCTGCTCAGTGGCTAGCACATCAAGGTGGGTTCAATGAAGATGGGGTCAGTGAAGTTATAGGGTTAAGGCACACTATGATGAGATTCGGCCGTAGTGTGGTTGAAGATGAGATCCGTAGACGGGTGGAGCAAGGGAACATGAATGTTACTCTAGCTAATATGATGTGAAGAAGGGCTGACGAAGACGTGGCTGTAGGTATAAATTATCTTAATGATACTTTTACAGCTCTTATCGAAGCGGGAGTGTTAACCGTGTTATCCTAACCGGGGTCCTAGGAATGGTTCTAATAATGGTTCAAGAAATTAAACCAATTTTTTGTTCTTATTAATGGATTAGGAACATTGTATGGTAATCACCAGCTAGCTAAATTTGTGCTATCTTACACAGTTCTATGCCTATTGTTGTAGAATCAGTATCCTTAGAGAAATTCTTATATTGAGTACAAGAACAATAGTAGGATAAAACCTATCTAAGAACTCTCTCTAGCTTTTATTAAAATAACCGTTATTTTACCGTTAACTTGTTATGAAAGGTAACACCTTTACCAAATCCCTGCGGGATTCCCCTTTTTTTTTTCGACGTAATTTCTATGAAATTACTAGAAAAAAAAATAAGGGGAATAGTATAACAAATCCCAGTAAATAAGTGGATATTAGCTGGAAAATTGCACTGTATATTTATATTTACACAGCAATCGGGGGAGAAGATTCATCTAGGATTTACCTATGATAATTAAAGCCCCCTAAAATATTACCGCGTGATAACGAATAATATGTATAGTTATCGACGTTCAATTCCTTGAGGAGCTAATTATTAGCACTCTTCTATCATTACATTGGGTTTCCCTTTGAACAGCGCAGAATTCCCATGGGATAAACTCCTGCCAAGTACGTAGTTTATCCCATGGACTATCATAAATTCTGCTTAGAATATTTACAGAATTTGTAATATTAGTAAAACTTTATAGTAATGAAGGAAACAATTTTGCTTAATAAGTTTTGTTTATTATTATATTTATTCCACTACTTAAAAGTAAGTATCGTACCTTTATCTTTTTGATGGAGCAGATACGTGGAATAGTTTCCGGTGTGAAATTGCATTAAGATCTGGTTATCTTTCCAGATCTTGGCTGCAAGTACTTTAGTTTGGCTTATAAAGTGGTCTTCGCTAGATACTCGAACAAGTAGATTAGGTTTTGATATCCCAATAGAGGTAATGATATGTGGTGATTTGTTGTCGCTCATTTTCAAACACTCTATCCCTAAAGGCCCTGTGGCCTTAGTGTTGCCTATATCTAACTATTCGATAGTTTTCTACACGTTACTAGTAATCATACATTAACTCATTCGTAACAATGATAATTTGATCGTATAAGGTAACAGGATGATATTCTTATTAATTGTGTAATTGATGAGAATTGACTCTGAAAGCGAATAAAAAAAAAAATAAAGGGGTTGGTTAGACCATGGATGTTTCAATATTCCATCCAGGTGCAATTCCTGCAACCCCGGCTACATTGCCATGTTTATGAAAATGTTCACATGTTCACATGCAGTAGATATAAATTCCTTTAGGTATAGAAATAATAGAACTAGATGGTATGTTTTCAATAATTAAGGTGAAAGGAAGGTTGACACCCTACCCTTTTAACCCCCTGAGGTCTTTTATTTTTTATGTCTAGAGGATCAGTCTTTCGAAATAAGTATGTGATAGATATGAAACTATGGATGCATGAATTTGGCTAATTAAATCTTAATATAGAGTGGTTATGTCACAAGTATAGCCGAGCATCCTTAAAAGATTACAAAAATGTATGTCACTAAGTTGTATTTATATATTTTAGAACTAAACAATAATGTTCGAAGTAATTCCTTTTGAGGCCCTTGTATTGTATAGTTAAAAGGGTTAAATAACCTATTAGCGTTGTTGAGGACCAAAATCCCTCAAGCTGCAATATCCGAGTAGTAAGACTAGGTTTTTAGCGGGTCATGTTTAAATAGCGGAGTTACCTATTATGTATTTGTTTTATTTTTTATACAAACTCTTTTAATATAGCAATATGTTAAAAGAGTATGAAAGGCTCCATTTTTAATTTTTATAACAAGTCACTATACTATTTAACAAATCAAAATTACATAAATTATCTCATTTAAGAAATGTGAGAGATAGCAATAGAGGTTTAAAGACTAAAACTATTACTATTAAAAACCTAAATAAAATTAGTAAACAATACAATTTAAGAGGAGAAATTAGAGATCATCACCTTGTGTTGATACTTAAAATAGGTAAAACTTGAGGACCTGTAGAACACAGAAAATTATCATTGAATTTAGCCACAGTTTTTGATAAACAATTCTTAAAAGTTTGATCAAAGATGTATAATAGTTTCAGGGTTATATGTTTAAAAGTTATCGGCGGTTTATTTAGTCTTTCCGTGTTTTCTTATCACTATGTAGATATGCATACTTATGGATCTAATTTTGGTGTATATCTAAAATACTGTGTGTCTAAATTAGTAGGGGGTATAGCTATTTATCAATATAATGACGTTTACCTACCTACTCTTTTTATAATAGGAATATCTATGATTATTCTTAGCTTAGTTGGTAGTAATAAAAATAAGTCTATAAAGGAAAAATGAATATTTTTTGTAGAAAATTTTTATTTTATTTTACCGTTTATGTTATCTATGTTTATCTTTATCTTTATTCTTAATATTTTCTTAATCTTATGCGGGTTAGGTGTAAGCATTTCTACTCTAAATCTTACATCATTCTTTTACACTTTATTCTGTAAACTTGTTTTAATCAGAATTGTTGTTACATTAGTAATATCTGCTTATACTAAAGAATTTAAATTAAATTCTTTTTCTTTAAGTGTATCCAGTGTTATATTTATTTTTATACTAGGTGGGATAAACTTTTATTATATTATTCCTTTTGTTAAAGTTATTCTAGGACTAGGTTTAACTAATGCAACACATACTTTTGACAGAATAAGTTTACTGATTGAAAATACAGCCAGTAAAAATTCTAATTCAGAAAGTTTAGCTAAAGGTTTATATAAAATTTTAACTAAGTTTCCTTTTATAGGTAAATATTTAGAATGATCTATTAAAGGTTTAGATGTTGATAATATACCATATAAAAGTATATTAAAAGGTGTGAAAAATATACTAGAGGATATAAAAAGTATATTAAAATATACTTTTCATATTCCGGAGATTCGTTGTTGTAGCCCCTATAGGGCTAATGAGGCTTTTTCAAAAGCAGATAAAGTTTATTTTAAAGAGTTACCTTTTTCTGACTTAAATTCAGAAGAAATAAATGAGCTGTATAATTCATCTGATTCAATAATTGTTTCTGAAGTTAATGAAGATGAGTTTAATGAAGAAGTGCTACCCTTTTTTGACTTAAATTCAGAAGAAATAAATGAGCTGTATAATTCATCTGATTCAATAACTGTTTCTCAAGTTATTGAATCAGAGAGTAGCTCTTATTCACTAAGTTCAGAAGAAATATCTGAGAGTATTATTTTACCTTTTTCATCTTATACAGATAACAATACTAGTTCAACTAGCGAAAACCACTCCCTATTTTGATCTAATAATCCATCTAGTTCTGGTAAAGATTCTTTGGAAAAAGCTGAAAAATTGTACATTAAAAAGAGATTGGACGGGCCCATCAGATTTAAACTTTCAGAATTAAAAGGGGTGTTTAATTCACACGCTGAATACGAAGATATTGTATCATCTAGTTTTAAGTCTTGCAAAAATATAGAGCAGCTTACTACAGAAAGAGAGATATTTATAAGCGACCTAAAAAGTACTGCAAATATAATATGTGAAGATATAAGAGAGGATATGGCTAAATCCACTCCTATCTTTGCAAACTCAACATCCATGAGTGAAGCTGAGGTGGAAAATTTGAGTCTCGATTTGATGACTCATTTAGGTTATCAAAGGATGATGGAAGGCGATATTCTTAGATATAGAAGTGAATTAGTTAATACCATCTTTGATACACATCGAATTAGAATCTCAGAGTTTAACGGTAGTTTTCCGTTTGCGGATTTAGAACTGGAGGAATTTGAACAGCTTTTAGAAATGGATGGTTCAGAAAAGGAGGGTTCAGTAATGCAGGATTCTAATAAAGGTAAACATAAACAGACTGATAACAATAATGATAAAGGTAAAGGTAAAGCTAAAGCTGAAGATACTGAAGACAATAATGATAAAGGTAAAGGTAAAGCTGAAGATCCTGAATTACGATTTTATGAAGATACTCTAAAAGCCATGAAAATATCTAAAAATTATAAAAATAGTGAAGATAGTGATGATAGTAAAAATTATGAACCAGAATCCTCTAAAAGGAGAAAATTATCTAAAAAGTAATAAAATTCTAAGCTAGCCGTATATCTAGAGAAATTATTGATTTCAACAACTATAGTAATAGTAAGCCTACTTTATTTAAAACATATTTTGTAAAAGTAATTTTTTACTTAACTTGTTAAGCAAATTATATCGTATAACAAATCCCATTGACAAAAATGGAATTGCACCCTTCACCGGGTGAAGAGAGCAATGGGGAGCAACCTTTTTTAAAGCCCCCTAAAAAATTGCTTAATTCGCCTTTATTATAAAATATATAATCTATGCGGTTTAAATAGATAATTAACTTGATTTATTAAAATATACTTTTTAACTAAATGTAATTTTAATATCATTCTTCTAAATTTAAAATGTTATATTTTCCAACAATTATGTCTGTTCTTGAAGTATTGGCTGTTACTGTACCTGTTTTATTAACAGTAGCTTTTGTAACTATAGCTGAGAGAAAAACAATGGCTAGCATGCAAAGAAGACTGGGACCTAATGCAGTGGGTTGATATGGTCTACTTCAAGCATTTGCCGATGCTCTTAAACTTTTATTAAAAGAGTATGTTTCTCCTACACAAGCCAATATAGTATTATTTTTCCTTGGTCCGATTATAACTTTAATCTTTTCATTGCTTGGATATGCTGTAATACCTTAGGACTATAGGGTAATATAGACAAATTCCGGGGAACCCCTAAAGCTTCTGGTACCAAACCATTATCGAAAGGTTATAGGTGGCTGAAGTAATTACTCAGGTAAGGTAATAAGCCAGATGATTCTAGTTACTTTTTAGGTTTCCTAGACTACGTAGGCTATAGAGGGTAGCCTACTTATGATTACTTCGTATGCTTAATTCTGCAAAGATTAGCAACATAAATAAGTGAACTAGGGACTAGTTATAGGAATGGGCAATCGCGGATCTAAATCAGTTGTAAGATATTATTCTGCAATTGTAAAAGAGCAACGAGTAAACGTCTATAGATATTTACAAGATCCACAGCTAGGAGAATCCACCCTGGAGGGGTGGATCTTTGTAATATATTTAAGATGTATTCTAAAGAGCTTAGTAATAAGCTATGATTAAATTTTGTATAGAAAAACTTCCTACGATTCACCATTATTTGGTTTTTATTCTTTAAATGTTAATACTTGTCGTTATTATGCTACACTAAGTAATAATAAACATAAAATTGACGATCTACAAATCCATCCTTGGTTTATTACAGGTTTTAGCGATGGTGAAGGTTGTTTTTCTTGCAGTGTCTTAAAAAGTTCCTCTTATAAATTTGGTTGAGAGGTTCAACCAGTTTTTCAAATTAAACTACATGTTAGAGATTATCCGATTTTATTAAGAATCCAACATAGTTTAGGTGGAATAGGTACTGTAAGTAGTAACCAATCTTCTTGTGCCTTTAGAGTCAAAAAGAGTCAAAAAATTAAGTGAGCTAATAGAATTAATGATATTTTTTGATAAATATCCTTTAATATCTTGAAAAAGAGGAGATTATTTATTATTTAAACAAATTCTATCTATTATTCAATTGAAAGAACATTTGACTTTACAAGGTTTACAAAAGATTATTAATATAAGAGCAACCTTAAACTTTGGTTTATCAAAAGAATTACAAATAATGTTCCCCGAAACTGTACCAGTTCCCCGTCCTTTAAGAGAAACCTGTGTAATACCACATTCACAGTGAATAGCTGGGTTTACTTCCGCTGAAGGTAATTTTTCTATTTCCAGCTTTTTTTTTAATTTATATAAATAAAAAAAAAAAGCAGGACAAAGGTATCTTTAAATCTCTATTATTTAAAATTACTCAACATGAAAAAGATGAGGTATTATTAACCGCAATTAAAGATTATTTTAATTGTGGATATTGTTACTTAAGAAAAAAAGAAAATATAATTGATTTTAAAGTTACAAATTTTTCTGTCATTAATGAAATAATTATACCTTTCTTTATTAAAAATCCGATATTAGGTGTTAAATCCCTAGATTTCAATGATTGATGCTTAGTTTCGGACATAGTAAATAAAAGAGAACATAAATTAGAAGAAGGTGCCTTAAAAATAATTGAAATTCAAAGGGGAATGAACAGGGGGAGAAGTAGGTAAATTTTTCTAATGACTTTTTTTTTTGTATGGTCCTGGTTTAGTGCTACTAGATTATAATCTGGGTATATTATATATGTTAGCTATGTCTTCATTAGCTACATATGGAATTCTGCTGGCTGGATTAGTAATTAGTCCCACACTCCCGTGAGGGAGTTGTTGAAAATCGGGTGAATTTCGAGAAAGACTTACTTTAAGTCAACTCGAAGCGAAACATGTATTTATTTTCTTAGCACGCCTTAGGGTTATATTTTTCCACCTTGGGGTGGGAAAATGGTGCATAAGAGTGTACTACTGTATAAAGTCCTTAGTGTACTTTATAACAAAGTCCTCTTATTTTAAACATGAACGTTCAACGACTAGTAGATGAGTATATAAGAAATACAATAATTCTACCACGAGCGCCCGAAGTCTTGTTTTATTTTTTATTTTATTATCAAAACTTTTATTTTCAAATAAAACCTTACAATTGTTTATGGCCTGACTTTGTTTTTTACTTTTTTTATATATAGCGGAAATTAGTCCTGATTGTGATTATATTTATAGCAGTAGTGTTTTCATGTCTTTTCCAATACGAACTAAATTAGATATAAGAAAATATTATACTACCATTGTTACTGAGAATGACAATATCGAAGATTTACAAGCTTTACACTCAATATACATAAGAGAACTATACAAAGATAGGGAGGCTCCAGTAATACCTTTTGATCGTGATTTAATTTTAGCAACTTGTCATCATTGTTTAGACAAGAATAAAAAATCTGAGTTTTTAAAAGAGTGAGGACATAAAGGCTGTATTTACATCATAGAATATAAGTACAACCCTTTTATTTATTACATAGGTAGAACAACTATGTTTAAAAGAAGATTTAGTAATCATCTTTTAGCTGATTCTAATAGCAAACTACATGTCTTTTTGAAGTTAGTTGGTTGGGAACATTTCAACATTTCTATTTTAGAGGTTTGTTCTTCTGAAGAACAGGGAGCAAGAGAGAATTACTACCTTCAGAAATACTTACCTTTATTGA
The DNA here is from genome assembly GCA_002796735.1 of Alternaria brassicicola. Classification (NCBI taxonomy): domain Eukaryota; kingdom Fungi; phylum Ascomycota; class Dothideomycetes; order Pleosporales; family Pleosporaceae; genus Alternaria; species Alternaria brassicicola. Next base: position 25,169 of record PHFN01000012.1, on the reverse strand, counting down.
ATACCACTTTTTCTTCAAAATTTTCCGAATCTGCTATTTATTCAAGTTTAACTAGTAAATTAGCCGCTCTCAAATCTACTTCTGATTCTCATGTATCTGGTCAATCTATCCCTGTTTATGTGTATGAGGTATATGAAACATATATAGATAAAATATGTGTTAAATATAGTAGTATTATGGAAGCTAGCCGTAGTGAAAAGATTGCTAGAGGTACTTTAGGTGTGTTTAGAGATACTAATGTACCGTTTAGAAATAAGCTATACTACTCGAAACCTATTATAGATTTTGAATTAACATTTAATTTATTTAAAACTGCATCTAGTGGTTTAAATCTTAATAGTAATATAGCTAAACAGGTTTGAGTTTACAATGCCAAAACCCTAGAATTAATAAAAGGTAGCCCCTTTCCTTCTAAAACCCAAGCATCCGTTTCTGTGGGTATTAGTCGTAATGTAATAACCTATTTTATAGATACTTGGAAAGCAGAAGGAGTGAAAGGTACTTATTTATTTAGTAGACCACTTGAAGCTAAAGAAGTGGAAAATCTTATTGAATCTTCACATACACTAGAACTGGGTAATAAAATAAAAGTTTGAGCTTATAATGCTAAAACACTTGAATTAGTTAATCATTCACCATTTCCTAGTTTACTTTCAGCTGCTAATCATTTCAAAGTTAATTATCGTACCATCACTAGGCATTTGGACACGAAATTAGCTAGTTCTCAAAATAAAATTCTTGTATATTTTTTTACAAAAGAAATAGATTCAGTTCTAAAAAGTGAACTTTTGAAAAACATGAGTAAAGCTCACTATGCTCGTACTGAGATCTGGGTGTATAGATTGGATGAGTATGGAGTTTTAAATTTAATACCCAATCAACCATTTAAAACTAAACGGGAAGCTATTCGTGCTCTTAAGATTCACATAACTGTATTGAATAAATATTTGGATTCTTCTGAAATATACAAAGGGTTTCTTATCTTCAGCTCTCCACAAAATTTTCAGGATAAACTTGAATAGACGAAATATATATAAACGTAAAACCTTAGTCACAGTTCCATTCTTTTTTGTATGTTTAGCATAGAAGGCTTATAACCTAATCTACTAGCTTACTTATAAAAATATGTATATAAACAAGACTATGATGTAGTCTGAGCCATCTTGTAAGAGATGGAAGTAAAAAAATAAAGAGATTTTGCTAAAACAATACTGGGTCAGCTAATTCTAAATATGCATTCTTAGGGTCTTTAAGAAGTACAGCTCAATTAATTAGTTATGAATTAATTTTAAGTTCTGCTATACTTTTAGTAGTATTATTAGCAGGTAGCTTAGACATAACTGTTATTATAGAAGCTCAAAGAGCTATTTGATATGTAGTACCTTTATTTCCTATATTCATTGTGTTTTTTATAGGATCTATAGCGGAAACAAATAGAGCTCCGTTTGATCTAGCAGAGGCTAGTTTTTACCAATTGTAATTCTACTTAGAATGATTTGGCCTCTTTAAATATCGCTATATGCTGAAAACTTTTAAAGCTTTACATACGTTGACCATACCAGTGTTATTGCCATGCTGTGTATGAAGTCATGTAAATATTGTCAAAGATGTCACAATAAACAATCAGCAGGAAACAAAAATAATTTTTATTATGAGTAGGATCCTCAGAGACTACACGCGATAATACAGTTATATAATTGTATATGATATAGCCCATAAGTATACAAGAGTATTATTTTTGAGATCAACCCAAATTCAATTTAAAAACACTTACAGAAAGAAACCTAATTTAAATTTTACATTACGTAGGCCTTATTCTACCTCAAGTTCTCCTAAAGAAGATAATCCTATACCTATATTAATTATAACGAATTTACAGGATAAAGATAGCATATTTTCTAAACGTGACCTCCTTTTAAGAAAAGGAGGTATATACAGTTTTTTAAACATGGTTAATGGATAACAATATATAGGTAGTGCAAAAGATTTATACTTAAGATTAAACGAACATTTATCAAATAGAAAATCAAATAGGGCTTTACAGATTGCTATTTCAAAATATGGTTTAGAGAACTTTAACTTTTGTATATATGAATATTTTACTTATGAGAATAAGACTACTAGCTTTAAATTATTAACTGAATTAGAAACTATGTATATAAATAAATTTAAATTTAGCAATTTATATAATTTTTTAAAAAATGCTTCTAGCTCAGAAGGTTACAAGCATACAGAAGCTGCTAAAGAAAAAATGGTTGAAAGATTTAAAGATAAGACTAACCATCCTTTCTGAGGAAAGCATCATGATGAAAGATCTAAATCTTTAATTAGCAAACCTGGGTCATTAAATCCTATGTTTGGTAAGACACATTCGGAAAAAACTAAAGAGCTTATAAGAAGTAAAAGAGTTAAATATCCTAATGGTGTAGGTATCTATGACCTAGATAACAATATGATAAAAAGGTTTGATTATGCTTCAGATCTAGCTATTATTTAATTGTATCTAAGGTCACTGTAAGTAAATATATAAATAAAGGGTTGGTTTTTCAAGGTAAATACTACTTAAAAGTTAACTCTTTTAATGAATAAGTAAAGTATTTACTGATACTCTACAATACAGGAATCAGAACTTGTAAGTGGGTTTATGACAGAGCATTCAGCTGTTATTTTTGTATTTTTCTTTTTAGCTGAATATGCTAGTATTATTCTTATTTGTATTTTAAATAGTATATTATTTTTAGGTGGTTATCTGTTTGACTTTAACTATTATCTATATCCTTACTTTTATTTAGTGCAATTTATTGCAGGGGATAGTTATATGTATCTAACAGAAAATGAAACTAATTTTAATGTAATTGACTTTGATAATTACAATTCAGTAATAGGAACAACTATAAGTGGTGTGGTAATAGGACTTAAAACTTGTGTAATGATATTTACTTTTATCTGAGCGAGAGCCTCATTCCCGCGTATTCGTTACGATCAGCTTATGTCCTATTGTTGAACTGTTTTATTACCAATAGTTATTGCATTTATTATACTAGTCCCATGTATATTATATAGTTTTGAAATAATGCCTTGTAATATACCTTTATTATAAATTAACAAAAATTTATGTAAATAAAAATTTTTTTAATTATAAAATTAAATGTGTTATGTATTTAAATATAATACAACAAAAAAGTTTTTTGATATGTATAATTTACTCTAGTCCCCAAAGGGGGGGGGGGGGAGAAGATAGTATACTTATATATATAAGTATATAGTAACTTTTCTAAAATTTTTTCTATGTATTATAAGTATTACATTAACATAGATCCTATAACAGAAAAGAAACTAAAAACTATCTAGGTATATAAAAATTTTAAGTATGGAAATATAAACAGTGCTCCTAACTAGTACTTAAAAGGTTTTATGCTACTAGCTCTTTAGTTTAAAACACTTTTTTGACTTTGCTGTGTTAATTAGGGCACAATAACTATACTGGTGGAGTATAAATTGTATTTTATAATATATCATTACTTGGAATAATAATTCGTACAAAAGAGCTTTTTTACATAAATTAAGGTGTTTTACAAATACAAGAACGATAATAACAAAATAATTTACTATAATAGTCATCACATACCTGCCCATTATTGTCAAGTACACCTGTAATAACAGCTCTATATTCTATACACCTACTAGTTCTATACAGGTGGAAAACATTATCACCAGACAGATGCCTTCCACCAGATTATGGAAACCCGCAGCGGTCTATAATTTTCGGGATAAAGTAGTAACTTTACTACTCTATATTTGATTTGCTACTACCCCTCTTATTCTTTTTAGTTATTTTGCTAGCGAAATAACGTCAAAAAAAATTAGGGCTTTTATTATTTTTTTTTTCTTTTGCCATTGTTGGTTGCTTTAGTTTCTTTTTTTTTCTGTTTGTTTATTTTTTTTTTCATAGAAAAAAAAAGAAAGTATAAAAAAAAAATAAACAAACCGTTAAACAAAAGAAAAAAAAAAATAAGCAGCAGGGTAGAAAAACATGTACATGTTTTTTTTTTCAACCCATGAGGGAATATATCAAAATATAACTAATATAGCTGTAGGTGTGTATGATATACACTATACTAAGTAAATACATTGCTCTATAAAATGTGAAAAATCTACAGTTAGCATTAATTAATGACTGCTAACTCAACCCTTTAAACCAAAAGTACCATTTCTTGTCTTAGAATTAATAAGGGTATATTGTGTATTGGATTTAACGTAACCTCTTAGCATAGTAGATGGTTTATTATTAAATGAGGAACGTATGTTTTTTAAGCTACCTGCATATCTATACTTAAATACAGCTCTCATAGCTGTTAAACGTCTTGTTAATCTACCTGATGCTTCAAATCTTACACCACTTACTACTTGTTGTTTTATGGTATTTATAATACTGTTTTTGTTCATTGCTTCAATATTATCATCAAATGTTATAAGTGTGTGTAAATCAGGTATTCTTACCATTTGTAAAATAGCTTTTCTTAAAACTCTTACTGCTTTATTTTTCCTATCTCTTAATTTTAAAGCTACTGCTGATGAAAAAACGTCACTATTTAAATGTATAGATCTTAATTCAACTAAGTTAATTTCTACCTTTTTGTTATATAATTTTTCAATTAAACTAATTAAACCTAAATTTCTTAAGTTTAGATTTAAGCTATTGAATTTAGATTTATTAAAATTAAGTAATTTTAATGAATTAAATAATATTTTTTGTAATCTAACTAATTTTTTTAAAAGTCTAATGTTATAAGTAGGTATATTACTTAACTTAAGGTATTTTCTTCTTAAATTTACTAGGAAGTATCTTATTAAGTTGTTATTTGTTTTAAAGAAAGCCTTATTTCATTTTCTAAATATGAAAAAGTTATTCTTTAATAAAGCAGGTATTCTGTTTTTATGGTCTGGTACAAATCCTCTTTTTCCATCAACAATTAGTTTTCTATATTTTACAAGTACCAGAATTTTTAATATATACCACTCAATAGATAATTTTTGTTTATTATATATATATAATGTAATAAAAAGTTTTGTGTTCGTATGTTTTAGCTCAGCTCTACTTGCATATATTTTGTTTGCTGAATAACGAATCTTGTTATCACGTCTACGTTTAAAAAGAATTTTTATTTTATCTTGTAGCATATTACAATAACTTCTAAGTAATTTATTTAATACAGCATCGTAACTTATTAAAGATTTAATGTAAGATTTATTGTAAGAGTATACACTACTAAATCATTCTTTACTAGAAGACGTATAAAAAATAATGTTATTATATTCATCTCTTTCAGAATTACTTTGTATTTTTTGATTTTTTTCTATAATATAGTTAGTACTTAATGGTTTATCATTAAAACTATTTTGTTTATTTTTGAATATGTTTAACATAGAATATTATTATGAATTATTGGTATAAATTAGGGCAAAGCTATGAAAGTTATAAGTTTAATTAATATTGTACATCCTTAATACATTTCTATTAATTTTTATACTTATTATCGTTAAAATTAACCATTTTCCCCTTTTGGACCAAACAGGTATATAATTATGGTAAATAAGTTGAAAAATAAGTGAATCGAACAATTAACCTCTCACGTGTAAAGCGGAAGCTCTCTCCTAGTCCCTGCTTATATTCTACATAGAGTATATTTAAGGCTTTATAATGTTTCTTCCTTTTCATCTCCTTATTATATACTTATCATTCGCAAAAAGTAAAAAAAAAAAAATAAGTGGTTTGAACACTTAACTTTCCACGTGTAAAACAAATGTTCTCTTCAATGAGCTAATTTCTTTTTTTTTTGTTAGGCTTTACTAAACATTTGTTTATCTTCTCCCTTCATTGCACTAGAAATATAAATCTACTTTGCAATTTTCCCGTAAATATTAAGTATCTATTTATGGGGATATGTTATACTATTTTGCTACACTAATTTAAAAACTAGTGAGCCGTATGCATAGCAAGTTAACGGTAATCTAACCATTATTTTATAGTTCTCTTTTATCTTTAGTTTGGGGAACTGTAGTGGGTTTAACACAGTCTAGAGCAAAAAGTCTTTTTGCGTTTACAATATCACACGTAGGATTTATATTATGAGGGTTAAGTATACACACTGTAGAATCAACACAAGCCATCATGTTTTATTTAATGCAATACTCTATCTCAAAAAAAAAATGTTTTTATGTTGATATTAACTATTGGTTACTCTCTATATTGTTATATAGATAACGCTAAGTCCACAGAGAATCTTGGAGAGTAGCAAGTGAGTTGTTTTCATAACAAGTTAACGATAATCTAACCATTACATTATTTAATTTTTGTGTTATAATTAACAAACGGTAAAAAAATAATAAAAAAAAAAGAAATAAGTGATTTGTACACTTAAACCTTCGCGTGTAAAATGGGTTGCGTACCATCCATACCTAACAGAATTATAATTCTTTTACCAGCAAACTTATATACTCTTTTAGGTTTAGTTCAAGTAGAATATTTTTATTTTACGAATTAGATTTTCTATACTGGATTTATATATATTTACTTTAAGATTTAAATCTTTTTTTTTTTCTATAAAGAAATTTTCCAATAAACGGGTAGATTCGTAGTTTTGTAAATCATACTCTAAATTTAATAAAATATCATCTTTAGAGATAAAAATATCATTTAAATTATAAATCTTAGATTCTATTCCCATTAAATTTCTATATTGAATAAGATTAGCTTTTCTAATCTCTAACTCATTAACTATAATAGACGCTTCATCTCTTGTTAAAGGTTTTCGAATTGACTCACTTAAACTATGGTATACATTCTTTACGCTAGTATTTCGTAGATAAATGTTACCATTTTGTGTTAAAAATAACTCTGGTTTTTTTTCTATCAATAATCTAACAAATTCAGTAAAATCATTTTCTTTATAATTGGGTAATTCTACTACTGCTTTGTTAAGGTGTATTATATCAAGATCATCAAATGAATAAGTCTGAGAATGATTCTTTGATTTCCTATGTAAATATAACTTTTGGATCCTACTTTTTAACTCTTCAGTGAAGATAAGAATATTTTCTTCCGTTAATTCATTAATAACTTTTTCTGGATTTAATGGTGTTATTACTCTTAATTCAGAACACAGAGAATTAACACTAGCCTGTAGAACTTGTATTGACCTAGGATATATATCAGGTCTAGGAAATAAATCAGGTTTTACCTTAATTAATTTAGTAAGCATATTAGTAATTTCGTTTTCGCTCCCATCCTCTGAGAATACTCCATATGAATATGTAAGACCAGTATCCTTTAATTTAATGAGTGAACGTGGATCAAATATACCTTTTTCATTTTGTCATTTTATTTGTTTACTTCTTAATCCTTTAATTAAATTATTCATTTCTTTAGATGAAAAATTATTTAAAACTTCTTGCCCTTTTTGTGTGGAATCTCCTAAACTAACAGAATTATCTAAATAATTAATTTCTTTAGGTGAAAAGTTATTTAAACCTTCTTGCCCTTTTTGTGTAGAACTATCTGAATAATCATCGTAATCAAAATCATCCTCTGGATAATCTAGATTACCATCAAAGTAAAGTTTAGAGAATGGGTGGATATGTGTAAGATCTATCCCATGTGAATTAATAATATGAAAATTTTTTTCACGAAAAGCGTCATAAAACTTAAGATACCCTCTATCTATATTAGATGAAATAGATATATCTTCAAATCTTACATTGTCTACAATTTGCCTAACAGTGGACTGATTCTCGACCAATTTACTATAGTGCTCAATTAGAACTGTTCTACCGATAGTACAAATTTCATCTAAGTATGAATCACGTTCACTATATAGTTTTTTAGGGTCAAAATCTAAAAAGAGATAGTTTTTAATTTCCAATTCAACCATTCTAATATTAAGACAAGGGTATTTTTCAGATCTACTTATCATTTGATCACTGTATACATTTTCACCTTCTAGTGGTCTCTTTGTTCCCCTATTTGAATTAGAGGAATGCAATATGCTTGTGGAAGATTCACCTTGTTGAATATTATAGTCATAATTATTTAAATCTTTTTGCATAAACACTTGTAAATCATAACTATTTTTAATAGGATCAGTTAAGTGGAGGAGTTCTTTAGTTGTATCGAGCGAAGGGTCGTAGAAAAATTTTTTAGGAGATAGACCAAATAAACCTTTTGAACACTGTGTATTTAATAAAGAATTTAAAAAGTTTAGATTACTAGCGGCATTTTTACCTACTTTATTAGCAAAATTTAGATTAGTTCTGTTTAAATTAAATTCTTCAAGATGCCCATTTTTAAAGGTAGTATTTATGCTAACGATTTGATCAGCACAGATTAAGTTAATTTTACATGTAAGATTTGAATAGCTAGAAACGAAATTATAAATAAGATCTCTAAGATATAAACTGTTATTTTTCAATTGTAATTCTAGAAAACAAATATCACCTTTATATGCATAAAAAAGTTCTACTTTGTTTTCTACTATTCTAGCTATATCTATTCTAGTAAATTTACTTATCTTAGTTAAAGGGTAAATGTTAACTTTCTTTTGAATTACCTCATTATAAGATGATCTAAAAGGACTTGATATATTAAAATTATAATCATAAGATCTAAATGAGTAGAACAATCTACCAATAATAGGAAACTTGGTTATAATATTATAAATACCTTCAGCTAAAGGTTGAGTACCATTAGCTTTAATATCTGAATTTTCAACTAAGTTAATACGTGTAAGTAAATTCTCTAGTTTTGTTAAACCTAAGAACATTATAAATTTAAAGTAAGGTATTACATAGTAATAGTTAATACTACCTAGTAAAATCATAAAAATAACGCTAGATAAACTTAAAGACAAGTTATCTAATTTAATTTCTTTAGTGATAGAATAGATAATGAATATTAGAACTAATCTAATGTTAATTAGTTTAGGAAAAATTGTATAAAGAAATAGTGTAAGAGAACTAGTATCAACTGTTATACCTAAACCTAAAATGATTAAGAGGATATTAACAATAGAAATAACGAATAACATGGCTAATGCAGAAATAAAGATAAGCTTTTTATTTTTCATAAAAAATAGAAATTTATCCTTAATAGATGTAGTATTTCTAGTATTTAGTAAACCAATGATAATCATACTTAACCCAATAAGTATGTTAACACATAGGAATGAACCGTTGAATACTGAGTCAGAAATAGTTTTATCAACTAAGAAAGAATAATTTCCTGTAAAAATAGCTAACATATCATTGTTATAATAAAATTCTTTGTTAGAACTATTATATATGAGTAATAAAGATATAATGGCCCCTAGGGTTAGTAATACAAGTATACAAAAATGAGCGATACTTCATTCCAATCATAGGGGTATAAAACTTGAAATAAGCAAAATAGTAATTGTTGCTTTTGAGTAAAAGATAGATTTGTCACGTCTTGAAGTAATAGCATTAGATAAAAGTAATAGTTTGAATAAATTTAATAACATATCAGAATAGAGAGATTCGAACTCCCACCTTTACATCCTAAAGGAAGTAATTATTTCCCTTAAATTATTCTGAGAAAAATTGTTTATATCCAGTACAAACCTAACTATAAATTTTATAGAATTTTCTATAAAAATATATTATTTTTTTTTTTTCTTTTTTAAGATCTAAGGGACTTGAACCCTTATGAGAATGATTAAAAGTCATACGCTTTACCATTAAGCTAAGATCTCTATAAAGATATTTACTTATCATTAATAAGTAATAAGAAATAAGTGATTCGAACACTTAACCCTCCGCGAATTTTTTTTTTTTTTCTTTTGCCAAAACATATAAGTAACCATAAGCAAAAGAAAAATAAGGTAAAACGGATGCTCTACCAATTGAGCTAATTTCTTTTTTTTTTATGATAATTCTATATAAAAAAATATTATTACTCTTCTATACCAGAATCATTATAAGAGTCTGAATTAAACTTATTACGGTTTTCACACATAAGAGCTCCACACTTATTACACAAAATAGCTTATCTAAGTGGTGTGAATAATATAAATTTTAAGACATTACTCTATGTGTTATGTTTATTATATACCCTATCCTTAAATAAAAGTAAAGATAAAGATATAATAAGTGATAATATAATAATAGAATTATTAATATAGGAGTTAAATAAAAGATAAACTATTAACCCTATCAAGATATACAATGCATAAGATGTTATTACTCCAGTATTTAATCTAGCAATGTTATTACTTATATTCAATAACCCTTTTTCTAGCCCATAAGGACCTAAATACTCTACGGATCCTTTATCTATTACTTTAGTAGTTTGTCCACCAAGTTTAAGTACAATACCCGTAATGTATCTATTATAAAATAGCTCTATTAAGAAACGTTGATTGAAGAAACTAAATATGTTGTAACCTACTCTAGATAATTTAAAGTAAATTAGTACAGTAGATAAGTATTCAGACAACACTATAGCAATAACACTTAATGAAATAGTGAATATTAATGGTAATAACTTAAATAGAGTTGGTACTCCAAATTCAGTATCTAACATTATTTCATGAGAAGGATGTATAAATAAAGCATTATCTGAAAAGAATCCTGAACCTAACCCTATAAACATGTCTTTTGTTATAAACCCAAAGAATATAGAGAATACAGCTAAAATCATTAACATGGCGATCAGATTTATCATACAAATATATAGGCAATAGTAATAAAAAGTAGGTATAAAAGAAGATATATTAAAAAAAAAGCAGCTATATCTATTTTAGTTAATTCTTTTAGTATTTATATTATTTTTTATGTATTCAATTTTAGCCAACCCTTTCTCAGTTAAATGCTCTTTTTCTTTTATTAATGATCCTATTTTAGAAAAATCAGAGAAATCTAAATATTTAACTCCTTGTACAGGATACTTTAAGAAAAAGGGTGTGATTTTTAGTTCTATGTCAGAAAACTTCGTAACAGTATAGTTACCTTCGTTTCTTGTAGAACTAGGATAGTATTTACCACAATCTAAGAACTCGCAAATTAACTGTAATAAAGCAGCATCTCTAGAATATTGAGTTACAGAAAAGACTAAAATAACTTGTTTTCCAATTTTTGTCTTAGAATTTATAATATTAACAAAGAAATTACCTTCAGCGCTAACAAATCCTGACAATTAATTCGTCTTCATTATTTTTTTATTAGGGTTTAAAGGTCTAGCTGTTATATTTAACCTAGACCCTTCTGGGGTATTACCTTGCTGTGGTTTATTTTTTTTTCGACGTAATTTCTATGAAATTACTAGAAAAATTAGAGCCCGCTAGGACTAGGGAAAGCAATAGCTAATTCCTCTTATAAACCTAAATTCATAGTAGCTTTTATGCTAACAATATCTATCAAACCTTCGGATGTCAAATGTCTTTTACATTTAACTAATTCAAAGGCAGCTTTAAATAATTGAAAATCCGACCATTTTTGTGTAATTAAAGGAAAATTATTAAAATGGTCTACAATCACTTGTAAATCTTTTATAGATGAAACTCTAAATTGAACCGCATCTTTACCATGCGAAGAAATACTTCCTATATCCATAAAGAATGCTTTAATTGATTCTAATAAATACTTATCTCTTTTATGTAATTTTATACCAAATTGTAGGTTTATAATTCAACCAGTATTCATCTTAGAAGATCTGTTGAGACTAATTGAAAAATAGCTCTCTCCATCCGAAAAACCTGTAACAAAATAGGGGTGTAAAGTCGGCTTTTTTATTGAAATAGAAGAAATACCTCTTGTTAAATTACTATTAAAATCTGTATATATATATTTGCTAAGAAGGGATTCTGACTGGATAATATATTTCTATACCCATTAGAGTATACCTTAGACACAAAAGGATTTCTCTTGTATCAACTACCGTCTACTCGTTGCTCTTTTACAGATATGTAGCTATCTGACTTAGATCCGCGATTGTCCATTTCTCTTTCAATCATCTTCTGACTTGTTACCATCTCTGAGTAATTACTTCAGCCACAAATGGTTTTTCAACAACTGCTTGGTACCAGAAGCTTTAGGAGGTCCCCGGAATTTGATAGTTTTACCCACGCAAGTGATTTCCCACATCACCCAGCAGGTAAGCTCATAAAGATGTCACCTTCATGTGCTTGTTTATAGTTTATTAAAGGTCCATTAGGATTAGTTAAGAATGTTAAATACAACACTTTTACAGAGTATAATGTAGTAAACATTGCTCCTATAGTAGCTATTATATAAACAACAGTACCAGAGAAATAATATTGACCATAAGCAGATTCAAGTATAAAATCTTTTGAATAGAATCCTGTCATAAATGGGAATGCAACTAAGCTTAAAGAAGCTATAAGCATTACAGAATAAGTAAGTGGTAAAAATGGTCTTAACCCACCATATCTTCTAAAATCTTGATTATCAGCTACAGCATGGATAACTGCACCAGCTCCCAAGAATAAAAGTGCTTTATAGACTTTTAATAAATCTTTACCCTTACTTTTTTGTTGATATATCATATATATCAACAAAAAAGTTAGAAGTAGCACCATCACTTGTTTCGATGATACGTGTCCGCCTAATTTTTTTCTAGTAATTTCGAATATTCGAAATTACGTCGAAAAAATAAGGGCTAAGATTTAGGGTTATCAGGTAAATTAGCAAGCTGTTCTCTATTGAGTTGAAATGTTGCACCTTGTTTAATTACAGCTCCTGGAAAATGATCAATAAAGATGTCTTCATTTATGTACTTGATACCATCCTTTGTAACAGTATTATTATTTCTATTTCGTCTTACTGTTCCCCGATCACCAGCTTGAGAATTATTGGAAAAATATTTAGCCAATCCTGTAAAGGTATCAACTGCAAAAAATCCCGAAGCTTTTTTCGTCAATCCGGGTAGATACTCAGGATGTTTACAAAAATAAAAATTACCTAACTCAGTGCTAATTCCACCTGGTTTAACCAAATTAAAATATCTTCCTATTCTATTATCAAGAAAATTTCTTTGCTGGTTTAGAGATAGTTTTCCAAATCGGCTACGCCTGAATTTGGGTTCAAGTTCATTCATAATTCACGTTGATTTTTATAAATACCAAAAACTTCAAGGGTTTCTATATTTATAACATAAATTTTCCCTGGCTTTAGATCATATAAGGATTTATCTTTTAATTCAACTAAAGAATATTTATCTTTCGGTTTTAATTGAGAATTAATTTGTTCATATCTAATAGGTACACCTTTTTCTTTTAAATATATAACAATATTTTCCCCTTTATCGTTTGTTATAGTTATACCTTTGTGTCAATTCATACTATTTCTAACGGCACCTACAGATATCTTTAATTGATCTGCTAATGAATTATAAGAATTAGATTCTGCTAGTAAAATAGTAGCTTTTTTGTCCAATCAAGCTTGATATACATGAATTTGATCTAAACTTAATGATAATTCACTAGCTTCAAAAGAAAAATTATAAAAAATAATATCTTTTAATTTTTGTTCATCTTTAATGTTAAAATAGGGTTTATAATTAGTATAAATACATTGTTCTAATATACGACTAACATTATAAGGTTGATTAGTCCATAATCACCCTACCTTTATTCATACCGGCTTTAATCTGACGAATCTGATCTCTACCTTCTGGTGTTAGATGTTTATTTTCTTTCATAAGCTCGGCAACTCTACAGAAATCTTTAAAATCTTCCGATTTTACAGCTAAAATGCAATATTCTTTGAAGAACGGAATTATTTTATCTGTAAGGTCTGAAAATCTATCTACACTGAAATCAACCGCTACTCCTCCAGTTCTTTCTCGACATGACCCGCAATGGAAGTATTCTGTTAGACTTTTCATCAAATGTGCGTCACGAGAATGTTGAGTAATAATAAATCTTAATCGGATTGTTTGTTTAAGTTCACTTTCAGACTTAGACTTAGTAATATTAACAAAGAAACAACCCTCCGCCGATGTAAACCCGGCTAACCAGTATGGATCAGATATTTTTAAGGGTGAAACAAGCGCTCCCTCGGTGTCTAAATACCTCTTAACAGGAACTATATTAAGGAAAGCTTTTTTTAGTTTATCCGAAAGACCCAGATTCATTGCGGCTTTAATAGCGACAATTCTTCTTAATCCATGTTCAGTTAAATGTTCTTTCCGGTCTATAATCATTAATACCTGACGCCATAACAAGTAGTCGTAAAGTTTGTTAGTAATAAGGGGGTATTTATCGAAATGCTTTAGAGCAACCATTGATCCCTGGATGGATCTTACACGAAATTTAACCCCATTAGGACCAGAGTCCGAGATATCTCCTACACCAAAGTAGCTTTGAAGATGTTCCAATATTATACGGTCTTTTTGTGTAAACCCATGGAAAAATCCAGACCAACTGATCAACCTAAAAGATTACTAGGGGATCTTACACATTGCACCCCAAACGAGCCCTCCCCATCGACAAACCCTGTTATCCACCCGGGGTTTTCTGAATACAATCCTCCGCCCTTACAGGAATAATTCCTAATGTTGCGTATATTTTTTTGTTGTATTGTATTTATAAATGATAAACGTGAATTGAATGTAGCTTTTTTATAGACACTTTCTGTTAAATAATCATATTTTTATGCTAAAGATTACAGATTTTTTTTTTCTTTAACTGGTTATACAATTATTAAAAAGGTAAATTTTTAACTCTGATCTTACGCATTTTTTTAAATTTTGTAGAAATAATATTTATACTATGTTCAAACCATAGATGGTTACATAAATGAAGATTACATTATCAATGCTAATGTTACCTTTCAACCAAATTAAATTATATTCCTATTCTATTATCCTGCTTTTACATTGTTGTCTGGTATATATTTTTCAAGTTTAACTACACGAGCCCATTCTCCAAAGTATTAGGCAAACCTAAAGCTTTGTTTGGCCTGTCCAAACCCTTGTAGTATTTTAGCACCCCCTTGACTTAAGGGAAATGCATAATTAATATTATATCATTGTTGAACTATATTATCGTACGTAATAATAGGTGCCCATTTAATAGATGAAACATTTCCGTTGGCCATTACTCAATCATGCAAATGAGATCTTAATCGATTACCATAAAAACTGTTCATATGGTCATTAAGACGATTTCGTAAAGATATGGCAGAACCTATTCCATATTTACCAGTTTTTTTGTGCACAAAACAGTAAACACCTGAACAATCTCCATCTATTACTTTTTGAGATCCAAGGGGTAAATCGTACATAATATTAGGTTTTATTGTTTTTAAACTTAACTGCATATTGAATCTAAACAATTTATTAAAATTGTTACTTAAAAACTCAAATAATAAGTTATCTCCTTTAAAACCAGAATTATTATTTTCAGGTAAAAGATTCATCATATTAATTAAATCATGTGAAGCTTTTATACCTTTTGATGTTAAGAACAAAGGTAAATTTAATTTATTTTGATCATGTATCTGATATATAACATTACTTAATAACACGCCACCTCTAGACTTGTCATTTAGTATTGTATAAAAAGAAGAATGGATTTTAGAATTAATACTATGTTTTTTACCCTTTTCCCCTTTATCTCCAATGGTATTAATAATAGGTGTAATGAGTAATGAACTTGAACTTAAATTAAATAAATCATAATCTATAAACTCAAATAGAGTATAAAGACATAAAATTTTTAATAAACCTCCAGCAACAAATGTAAAGTTGCAGACAATATAGGCGTTAATTTAATTTTAACTATAAAATATTACCTTCGCCATCGCTATCTATTACTTATTTCCCTTTACCGGATTATGGTTCCAAAAGGAACCTGTCCAGTAGCTAGTAGTAAAAATAAGGACAGAAAGATCCACCTAGTAATAGATTAAAGCAGCAAAGCACTGCTTTATTTATAGCGCTAAGGAAATATATCATAATTACTTGCAACATATCACTATGTTGTTTAGACCATATCATAATATAGAATCATCATAAAAAAACGTGATTATCTACAAGGCTACCTGTATTTAAGGAAGCACTTAATAGCTGTTTTTAATAAAACTACGTCTAATATTTTTGACGTATGGTCGTTGAGGGTTTATGTATTTATATTATACATATCTTCCCTGCTGATTGTCTCTAAATTTTAGTACTAGCTTGCCATATAACTAGATAAAACTTTAGAGGTATCCCAGCATATAGTCAAATTTTACATGCGCCCTATAAATTCGACGCATGGTTCACCAAATGAAATAAAGCTATATTATAAGAAGATAAACCTACAGCTATAACCATCATCCCAAGCTGGCTCATTGTAGAATAAGCAATAACTTTTTTAATATCTTGTTGGAATAAACCTATTAAAGAACTAAATACAGTTGTAATTGCACCTAATCATAAACATAACATTAGCACTGTTGAACTATATTCTATTAAAGGAGATGAACGCATTAATAGATAAACTCCCGCAGTAACCATTGTGGCAGCGTGTATTAGTGCACTCACGGGTGTAGGCAAATTTGTTGATTTATGCTATATGTAGATCAATGTCTACACGAATACGGCACAAATACTCAACAACTCACGTTGTTGTTCGGACTATATCATCAATTACACTAATTGTTTATGAATTTAATTTTATCTTTTATGATTTCTATACCTGATTCAGTTAAATGTTTTTTATCTTTAACCAGGTCATATACTTTTAACCATCTCAAGTATGAAACATGTTTTTTAGTTTTAAGAGGATAATTGTGTAGATAACTTAATATTTTATTAAGTTTACCAAAATTAACTACAGTATTATAACCATTATAGCTCTTTACATGTGTTACATAACCATCTATTAGGTTAGCAAGCAGTTTACTAAATTCCACATCATCTTTTTGAGAAACTACGTATCTTACAGTAACTATATGTTTACCTGTTTTACTTAAATAAGCAGAACTAGTGAAACATCCTTCTGCATCTGTAAATCCAGATAATCATGCATTATATAAATTTACTTTTCCATTTGATTCTATATGTGTAATATTAGTTTTATATTTTAAATTAAAAGCTTCTAATCATGATTTAAACTGAAGTTTTTTATTTTTAGTTATTAAGTTACCATTGAATATCTTTATTATTTTTAAAAGATTATCTTTATCTCTAACTCTATACTGATGAGTTTGGTTTAATTTGCTTTGTACTGTTACGGATCCAAAGCCTAATTCTTTTTTAATATAGAATAGTACTTGTGCATCTACGCTAGATTGTGTTACTTTAAACACTAAATACCCTCTTTTGTCTATACTAAATCCTCCGTCTCCTTCAGCAAATCCTATTAACCATCATTCAAAAAAATTTTTATCATCTAATGTAATTGCTTCACGTGTAGTCTCTGAAGAGCCCAAGTTACTAACGTGGTTTCCTGCGGATTGTCCCTCATTCTGGATTTTTCCGAAGCTTGCAAAGTAAACAGTGGACCAGAATATAAAAACGGGATGTTCCCGCATATAGTAAAGTTTAAGGAAGGCCCTATTCAAACCCTCCATCGCCATAGGTAATCATACGTGAAGTCCTACTTGAGAACTTTTAGCCATAGCTCCAATTAATAAACATATACCTACAATAGTAACAACATTTTCATTCATGTAAGGAGCTAATGAGAATACAGTTGCATAATCAAGATTACCAAACGCTCATAATATAGCAAACATACCTATAGTTAAGAAACAATCACCTACTCTATTTGTTAAAAATGCTGAAAGAGAACTTTGATTTGCTGCTATTCTAGTAAATCAAAAACATACTAAAAGATATGAACAAACCCCAACCAAATCTTAAGTTACGTATATTGATATCTAAATAATCAATTAATTAACTCCTGTACTTTAAAACCTATTAGGATTTACCTAAAGCCCTAGTATATTATACATATAAAGATTCTGACTATGCATTAAGCACCATTTCAGGCACCCATCATTGTACTAGTCGATCGCGATCCAAAATATAACCGACGATCTTTTAAATTTATTTAAAATTTCTTTGATCGTTTTCAATGATGTAGCTAGTTATATATTAAAATTCCAATTTTGATCATAAGAATTTTAATCTATTTATTATCCTGTATAATACAGGTTTCATGTTTTATGAAACTATTTTGATTTTCTAAATATAATATAACTAACTATGGAAAATTATCATAAATAAATATTTATTTTTATATCTTATATAACATACTATCGTGCATATAAGGCCCTACAATATCTTTAAGTCTAGTCGCTTGTCTAACAGGGATGTATATAACTCACTTATCTTTTTTCTTTTCTTCTAATCTGGTAACTAAACCAAAGTTTTCAGATAAAACAGATTGAAGATATTTAACATCTTCAAGCATAAAAGATCTAGTGTGCAATATAGTTTGGTTATATACTGATTTACCCCCATCATCCATTATAACCCTCTAGCTGTTAATAATGTAGTCAAGTTTCTAGGTATAACTTTAACTCTTTCCTTGTAAAATAAATCATAATAATCATTTAAACAAGGCATAGCTAAAGTCCTAAAATAAAGAGATTGAGTCGTAATACTGCTACGTTTATCTTTCCTTGTTAAAATTGTAGGACTCATAGTAGTAATGGGTTCAAGTAATTCATATAAACTTCTTAAATATTTCTCCTTTTCAGGATATGA
Organism: Alternaria brassicicola; assembly: GCA_002796735.1. Taxonomy (NCBI): domain Eukaryota; kingdom Fungi; phylum Ascomycota; class Dothideomycetes; order Pleosporales; family Pleosporaceae; genus Alternaria; species Alternaria brassicicola. The sequence continues at coordinate 6,436 of PHFN01000012.1, read as the reverse complement.
TTGCTCTATACGTAATCTTGTATTATGATTAGGTTTAACTCTATCTAAGAATCCGTCTCCTAAAATTATACCGAAAAGAGCTTCTTTTTGCTCTAAGCTCAAGACATATTCTTTTTTATAGTTAAGGGTATATTTTATATCGGAAAGATCTTTCTTACTTGAAAAATCTCTTTTAGGAATATAAGAATGATTATGAATACCATTACTACCAGGAAAAGTTAATTTTAGAATAGGCCTGTTTAATAAGTGGTATTGTGAATGTAACAAATGTGGCTTTATTATTTTAGAAAAAGTAGAAACAGAACTATTCTTAATGTGTAATGAAACACTAGAATACTTACAGTCATTAAGGTTACTATCATTAATAATTGTCTTTATGTTATATTTTTTTTTCAAAACGAGTGATAGATACTTGAGATCTTCTACTAAAACGCATGATTTAGGTAGCTTTACTCCCCTTTCTTTTGGTCTTTCAGGTGATAGGAATAGAGTAGACAAAGCTAAGGGTGTAAGATACTCATCTAAATTATGTGGTATAATTTTCACGTTATCTCTATAAAACATATCATATAATCAATTAAAGCTAGAAAAGCTATAACTTTTGAAACTATAAATAAAAAACACTTTATTATGTTTACCTATAAACTTATATAATTTAGGCTTTTCTTTGTTACAATACCCAGCATTAAGTAACACTGAATGAAATCACATTAAATATTCCACATTATCATTATGTTTTATAAATATAATTCTAATGCCGTATCCTCTTTTTTCAATGTATGAATTGTTTAATAAAGATCCTACGATTAAAGATATTACATTTATATTATGCGGGCCAATTCGTTGAGAAGAATTTAACTTTTTTGAAAAGAAATATCTTTTTTGATTGCAAGTATGTATAAAAAGCATAAAATTTAAAATACTATTGTCTGATTCAATTAACCATTTAGGGCATATTATTTGGCTACCCTCTCAACCTACAAACATTAATAAATAGTTATTTGCTGTAACTAATATAACCATCATAAATGTGAACAAGCTTAAATAGCTAAAGAACCTTTGATTGTGAGGATCCTCACTCATATAACCTATAGAATAGATATGCACTAAAGAAGAAACTATTAAAACAGGTATAAGCATAGAAACTGTTAGTGAATCAAAATGAAATCCTCAGGATACATTTAATGATTCAGAATCAATTCATCTGAATACCTCTATGGATACAGGTATATTATTTAACCCAACTTCAAAGAAAGCTAAAACAGCTAATATTGTTGTAGTTACAACAGCTGTACATGTAATTATTTGTGCTCCTGATACTCCGATTTTTCTACCAAAAAAACCAGAAGCTATTGATCCTAATAGTGGTAAGATAATTATAGCTAGATACATTATTTAAATTCAATACTAATACTTCCTCTTCGTTTTCTCCCTTTTTCCATAGGAATTGTATTCCCTTAGGAAGGATAGGATATTACCATAATTTTTCTATTATGCCTGACTATATCTTAAGCAAATAATTATATAATTATATAATTATAAACCAACCTCCATTTAGTCGATGAACTGTTCACCAATATTTCTATACTGATGTTTAGCTGCGGATTATCTATTTCATTTCTTCATACAAACCGTTTTTACCATACAACGAGTCATTACCTGTTCCATTAATCATATTACTATATTAATTTGGTAGATTTGTCTTTAAGATTTTCCCGCATTTTTAAGGTTTCGCCTTAATGAGACTAGATAGAGGTTTGCTCTACCTTTTTTGACCTATTTTCTCTCAAACCTCTAATCATCTCCATGATTATTTTTAGTAGTAATCCCCATTTTGTTTTTTAATAACAAGATTTCTTTCAGACCATCTTCTTTTAAATGTTCTTTGTTTTTAACCATAAAAGCAGCAATTTTAAAAGAACAATAATTTGAGTACTTTGATCCTGCAATACTATATTCTTCAAAAAAAGGTATTACATGGTTAATTATATCATCCGTTCTTGTAACTACAAACTCAGCTATTGAACGCTTTTCATATCTAGCTACATATCCGCATTTAAAGAAGTCTACAAAACTCTCTAATAAATCTACATCTCTTAAATCTTGAGCAATAGAAAAACGTAATGAAGCATATATATTGTCTGTTGTCTTAGATTTATTAATAGCAATAAAAAAATCAGATTCTCCTGTTGAAAATCCAGCTATTCACGGTTTAGAATGCACAAGTGTATTATAGTTATTTACTCTTTCTTCTCTTATAACAGGAATAGTATCAGGAAAAGCCTTTTTTAATTGATCAGATAAACCTCAATTCATAGATGCCCTTGTATTAATTATTTTTTGTATTCCCTCTAGATTAGTATGCTGTTTTTCTAACATTAAGTTAATAACATTTTTAAAAAGCATATAATCGGAATATTTTTTAGTTAATAAGGGATAATTATCAAAGTGCGGTATAATTACATTAGTTATATCCTTAATAGAGTGAACCCTAAATTCCACTGTAGAATTATTATTGGGTTTGGATACAAGTCCTATACCTCCGAAATATTCCTGTATTTTCAATACTAAAGATCTATCTTTTTCATGCATCTTTAGTTGAATTCTGGCCTGCACATTTCATCCAGTTTTATATCTAGAATTCTTTAGCATTGCAATTACAAAGGAACTTTCAGCATCAAAAATTCCAGTTATAAATAATGGATCTAAAGAATTTTTACAGTTAAGGGGTTTAGATGTAGAATAATTTCTTATTCCACTTGGAATGATATTAAGAGCTTTAATGGGTGATTTAGGTTGACTAAAGGATAGATGGATTGATTTAAAAGAGATAAATCTATAAAAAGCTACTAAAATACCTAAACCAATCGCAGACTCTGCTCCGGCTATGGCAATAATATAAATAGCATACGTTTGACCTAATATATCATCAAAGCTAAGTGAACTAACCAATACTAGAAATGTAATAGCTAATAGCATTATTTCTATTGAAATAAGCATTAATATTATGTTTTTTCTGTTTAAAACAAAACCCAAGATTCCAATTGTAAATAAAATTAGTGATAAATTCATTGTATAAAAATATAAATTAATGTATGTGTTCTAAAATATCGTATTGTTCATCTATTATACATAAATGTAAAATACTCTACTATTGTATTTTGTAAGTTAACTTTTTTTTTTTATTGGGGCTTTAATAACATATTATTCATCTCCCCGTTAATTGCTGTGTAACTATAAATCTACAAATGCAATTTTCCAGTAGATAAAAATACTTGTCTACTGGGATTTGTTATACTATTTTCTAAAATGTACCATAAATGGTACACAGCTCATATTTCATAACAAGTTAATTGTAAAAAGACAATTGTTTTAGTTGCGGTGTAAATTACACTAATTGTTACGACGAATGTCACCGCTAGCTATATGATCAGAGAAGGTCTTTGAAGCATGATTATAAAAAGAATGATTGCATTCACCACAAATACGTCTACCACATGAGTTACAAAGATGGTATCTTTGATTTATATCATTTTTACAATTATAACAACTACCATTATTATTGCTATTTAAATAATCTCTTTCTCTAGGGTTTCAACCATGGTTAGCTCCTTCTTTGTATTCACAACTATTAACACTACCATCGCTTATGTTAAAAGTATTATAGGGAGTATGTTCCTGTCCAGGTTTAGCTGTAGTGAATAAAGTGGGATTATCACCTTGTCCTTCTACAGGAACTGGTACTTGCACAGGTGAAATAGGTCTAATATAATGTGGATTTGTAAATATACTGGGTTTTGACCCCTCCCCGCCTGTATTGCCTGTATTTGAACCAGGATTATTGTTAGAACTTAAGAATACATGGTCTTTAGCTGAAAGAGAATCTCCTGCTATAGGATGAAAATCAGCTCCCATTGAAATAAGACATTGTTTTGTATCATTATATGTTGCAAGTTCAACATATATAATATGTTCAATTGTACAAGTTAAAGCATATAATAGATTTATTCCATATAATATAATAAAGATATACGATAGAGATAAGTTAGATCATATAATAAACAAAATAAGTCTACCTTTTGTATTATAAAACTCTTTTATATAACTACTATATTTAATAGTCATAGCGGCAACTACAAATCAAAATGATAATGCAAAAACTGTGTGAAAGTAACTTGCATTATTTTGTGGGAAGTAATTTGCTCAACCGTTAGGCGCATCACATGTAACTATGTTTCCATCAAAAAGGTAGATTAACGTTGAAACTGAATAATGGATAGCGTCTAATATTGGTGCAGGATATATACCAAATAAAACAGTAGGTATAACTAATATTAATAAGATAGTAAATTCTCTTTTAGTTAAATCCGGTATACTAAAGGTAAACATTCTTGAATAGGCTCCACCAAAAGCTATTCTTTGATACATATATATAGTGTATGCTGCAGAGAAAATTATTGAAGAACTTGCAAAAACACCAAATAAAGATGATCTTTCAAATACCCCATATAATGATAAAAATTCTCCTATGAAATTTAAAGATAAAGGAGCTCCACAGTTAGCAAGACATAGTATAAAGAATAATATAGCAAATAATGGCATTACTTGAGTAACTCCTCTGTAGAAAGAGATTACTCTTGTAGAAGATCTATCATATAATACACCTCCTGCACATATAAATAGACCAGGTGAAACTAGTCCATGAGCCAACCCTAAATTAATAGCACCTTCAATACCTTGTATACTGTTACTGAACACACCTAGAAGGTAAACTGCAGCATGAGAAACAGAACTGTATGCAATAAGTTCTTTAATATCTATTGTTCTTAATGTACTAAGACTAGCGTATACTATAGTAATAACACCAATTAGGAAAATTATATAAGTATATTCCATATAAGCTTTGGGTAAAACAGGTAAAATTAGTCTAAGTATACCATATAAACTTAATTTAAGAACAATAGCTGCTAAAATAATACTTCCACCTAAAGGTGATTCAACGTGAGCCTTTAAAAGTCATGTGTTTAGGAAATTGTAGGAGTTTTTACAGCAAAAGCTATAAAAATACCATAAAATAAGAAAAGTTGTGTTAAATAAATGAAATTTCCTTTAAAAAGAGTATCGAAATCGGTAGTACTCATGATAGATGACATTGCTAATATAGATAATAGTAAAAAAAAGAACCCAAAAGTGTGTATAAGAATAAATAAAAACTAGCCTTTACTCTGTTATCTGACCCAAATATACCTATCAATATAAATAATGGTGGTAAAATAGATTCAAAAAAGATGTAAAAGAGTAAAATATCTAATACTAAGAAAACCGCTAATAATAAAGTTTCTAACAACAGTATTATAATAACATATGATTCTACATCTTTTGTTATTGATTTTCAATTCGATACTAGTGAGATAGGAATAATTATTGTAGTTAATAGAATGAAATATATAGATAAACCATCTACACCTAGATAAAAATCAAAGTAACTTATTTCATGATATTCTTGCACAAATTGGAACTGATTTGTACTAAAGTCAAATAAATAAAGATTATTAATGATATAAAGAAATTTAAGATAGATGTAGTTAACGCTATGAATTTTATATTTCTTAATGAAACTCCATTATCCCTATTAATTAATATTGCAAGTACACCTAATATAGGAGTTAAAAGTAAAGATGATAATAACATTTATAAAACAAAAAGAATAAATACCTCTATTTCGTATAGAATGATAATGTATCAGCTATACTTTTAATATTCACCATATGGATAGTAAGGTAATAAATTCTGGATAAAAACATACATATATAAAATGTATGCTCTAAAAATTGATCATTCTTATCTAAGACTTGAACTTAGATCAGGTTATTAGGAATATCTTGTTCTGCCATTAAACTAATAAGAATTTTGTTATTAAATTTTATAACATGGCACAATACTATTATAGCATAATACCTTTTTATAAAGTTATATATTCATATCATTATTGTGCATAAAGATAAACTCGTTTACTATTAATTAATGATTATTAGTATAAGTTTTCAATTTTTTGTTTTGACGGGGGCTTTAACAAACACCTGTTTAGTCTTCTCCCCCGTAATTGCTCTAGGAATCGTAATTACTAATGCAATCTTCCACTAGATAAATAGGCAAACGGAATTTATCTACTGGGATTTGTTATACTATTATGGATAAAAATGTAACTATCATTTTGGGATGGTCACCACAAGGGACTATAAATAACAAATTTTACCATTTTCATAACAAGTTAACGGTAGTCTAACCGTTATTTTCTATTTAACTGTTAAGTTTTCCAGGCAAAAAAATAATATTTTTGCAGGTTTCAGTCGTCTTGTAAGACGACGCCCGAAACTATTTTTTGTGTCTTAAATCCACAAAAGTATTTTCAACACACAGTAACACCATACATTAC
>PHFN01000011.1:0-207930 GCA_002796735.1 Alternaria brassicicola | reverse complement strand
TATGTATAGTAAGTTCTTGTCTAGCGTAAATAGAACCTTAAATTAGAGTAACTAAGCTAACTATACTATAAGTTTGCTAGTACGTTCTTAAGGAAATATATAAGATATTAGCTACTATATTTATACTAGGGAGTAGAAGGATAAGATTTGTTATAAGTATTAAAGTAAACTAGCTACTTAGCTCTTTAGTAGCTTCTACGCCCTAACCTATACAAACGCTGTTAGCGCTTACATAGAGTAGGGGGAATAGTATATCTTTTACTAAAATATACTATTTAGATACTAGGAAGACGCTTATAGTAGACTATACTAGATACTTAAGAATAATATCTATTACTAGTGTAGCTAGCTACTAAAAGGCTAGGCGAGTGCTAAGATATAGAATATAGAAGGCTATAAGCCCTGCAAATAGAATAGAGTACTAGATAAAGAGGCTAAATAAGTAATCTATATCTAGATATACTAAACGCTAAGTCTAAGCTTATAGATATAACGTTGTAGTAGAGGTAGTTAGTACGCACCTATTATATATAAGTAAGTAGCTCTATGTCCTATAACTAGCGTTTTAATAAGATTATTAAAGCCTTAAAAAGATTATAGTAGGAATCTTTCTAAAAATAGAAGAATAAGTTTATTTATCGCAGTTATAAGATTAGTAACCAGTACAAAGTATAGGTATAGATATGTATTTAGAAAGACAATAGCTAGCTATATATATATAATTTAAATCTAATATAATTAGATTAGCTACTATCTTCTGCACAACTTATAGGTTACTAGAGATCTTATAGTATATAGGTAACTAATAGTATAGAAATTAATACATCTAGTACCTATAATAAAGACTTAGGAGGATTTTCTCTCTAAGAAGTTACTCCTAAATAAATTGCTACTAGCTAAAAAATATACTTCCTTACCTAGATATTTGTCTACACTACCTGTTCCTAAATATAGTTAGGAGGAGATCTTCTTAGGTTAGTTGCTAGATAGATACAAATATTAAGGGGTATACTAAACTGAAGTATATATTATAGGAGTATCTGCAGATAGTATATAATAATAGCACAAGATAGTTCTTTATAAGGCTAGAATTATATAATCTTTATATAATACTTTAATATACTATGCTATACGTAGAGGCGTACGCCAAGGCCTATAAAAGTAGTAAGTCTACCTACTTAGCGAGATATAGTACTAGTAAGGAATAGAATATATATCTTAGGCGTTACCTAAAAAGATAAATAGTATAAGAAAGTACTAAATACAAAAATATAGTAGTACCCCTATATTAATATTCTATAAACAGCTCTATATACTATATAAATAAGAGGCGCCTTAATAGAAGTAGTTCTTAAAACAAATTAAAGATATTTATTAATATAGCTCCTCTTAAGCTAAACACTTATAGTAGTGTAAAAAAGAAGGTTTAGAGTAAAAAGAAGTCTAAAATTAAACATTATAGTAATATACTCTAAAACCTTAAAGAAGAATATGTAGAGTTACTTAAGAAATAGATAGAGAGTATATTTATATTAGAAGACTAAGAGAAACTTAATATAATAGATAAGGTAATAAGTAAGTATACTATTACTATTATATAAGTAAATTTAAGGACTAGACCTATACTTAATTCTAGCGCAGTAATAGAAAAAGATATAGTAGGCTAAAACGTTATAAGATAGGCTATAACTAAATAGTATATAACTAAATATAGTGCGACTAAATATAATACAACTAAGAAAAAGGTAGTAGAACAAAATACAATAGAATAAAATACAATAGCTAACAAGCTATACTCTAAGTAACGTATATAAACGCTTAAAAAAGTTCTTCTATACATAGACAAATTAAGAGAGAACTTTTAGGAAACTTAAATCTATCCACTAATAGGTTTGTAGATAATCTTAATATAGTATAGGATATTAACGTTAATAATACCTATAGAGAGTCCTTACTACAGAATGTCTCTAAAAAAGCCTTTAGTTATATTATAAAGAAATCTTAAGCTTACTACTATATTAGGTACAAGTCTATAGATACTTATAGCGCTTGTTTTAAGTTAGCCCTCCTAGATAGGTCTAAATACAACAAAACAAGAGATGTTACCTAACGTAGTAATTGTATTATTAAGAGAATTGTACAAAAACATAGAGATAATAAATTAGTACTTCTTATAAATATACTTAGTAAAGTAAAGATTTTACTAGTCTACTAGGACTCTAAAGAGGGCGTTAGATACAACACTAAGGTTAACGTATTAGCTTCTAAATACCTAGAAAGGTAGCCTTATACCTACTACTTTATTTATCTAGATCCTGCGCTCTGTAAAGAGTACAAGCTTAATAACAATATAAGCTATAGTTATAAAACTAGGTTAATAATAAAATAGTTTATAGAAGGGAATAATAACTAGTAAAAGTTTATTACTCTTTACAATATTATAGTTAGGCTTAAAAATACGTTTAAGGAAAAGTAAATAAGTAGGGTACTAGGTAGACCTAAGCTACTCTATAAGCTAGTTTATACAAGAAAAGTAGTACTCTACTAGACTAGGTCGCTATATACTATAGCTAAACTATTAGTAAGCCTAACGCTAATAAAACCCCTACTCTTACCCTACTAGCCTATACCTCTACTAGAGACGCGACATAAATAGGCTCCTACTAGAATAAATAACAGAATATTATTAAAGTAATAGTTTTATAAGGACTTCTAAGAACTCTTTAATCTAGTAGAGAATATTACGTATATAGACTTAACTAAATAATAATAGCTTTTTTACCCTACGTAGTTTACAAAATAGAAGGTAGTAAATACTTAGATAAGTACTTAAAACAAAGTCCTCTTTTTTAGTAGTAGTAAAAAGAGTTATATTAAGGTGTTAGTGTCTATATACTTATATTAAATTAATAGTTAAATTTTATATCCTTATTAGTAAATTGTTAATTTTGTTTCTAAATATGTTTACTTTAATTATTAGACGTTTTAGCGGCTCATGTACTACTCTTAATTAGGGGTTTATTAAATTAATCTAATTATTTCTAAGAAACTCTCTTCCTAACACGTATACACGCTATATAGGGCTTATAGTACATTTTATATAAGCTTAGAAGGTAGATATCTAATCTTTACTCTAGACTTTGATTTTTTGTTATTATATAATAACCTAGTTTAGTCTAATTACATAACATGTGCGGTTCTTAAAGACATGTCTACTTACTAGACGCTACCTCTTATGTTTTCCTATATAAATAGTACTATAGAAAATATTCTATAGATTAGTAGAATATTAATATAGGTAGTAAGGATTAGAGTTAAAATCTAACGCTAATAAGGCTGTAGTTACTATTTTCTTTTTAGAGAGAAAATCTTAGCTTTCTAACTAGGGTTTAGAATATTTATAGATAATATAGGTAAGCGAAATACCTTTATTCCCCCTCCTAATATACTACAATCCTTATAGGGTCTAGATAAGAAAATACAAGAAGCGCTTACTAAAAAAGCTATTAGGTTTAACTACCTAAATTATAGTAGCTCTACTAAAGGGTCTTTAACCTATTATTTACTTCTAAATAAGTTATTTATTAATACAAACTACGTAGATAGCCTTTATCTTAAGCTAATATTTCTATTATACAAGAATAGCGTTTCTCTTAACGCTAATAACTACAAGTCTTACGTAGCCTACCTAGATCTTGTTATAGAGTGTATATATCCTATGGGTACAAGACTTAAATTCTAGCTCTATTTTTTAAAACAATCTAGGATAATTTATTCATTTGTACTATATCTAGGCACTTCCTACTTAGTAACAGCGACTGAAACAGGTAAGAATAGTTATTTCCTAATTAAACCTTAACTTATAGGATTCTAGGTTCTAGCTACTATATAAACTTTTAAAATAGATAGAATACAGCTATATTACAGCAAGTAATTAGTAGCTACACAAATGTATTAGGCCTAATTAAAGATTACTTTATCTTTTCTCTATAGCCCTCTTCTTAAGTAAAATAATATATTCTACTACTACTAATACTAGTTACTAATAAACGCTATATTAGACCTTAGCGAGGCCTTTGTAGTAATATTACTTTACAGAATATATAGAATAACTCTTAAATATCTATATACTAGATAGCAACAACCTATATTTACTATATTAGAAGATTAATATTTAGAGCCGCTTGTGTATTAGTAATATATTAACTAGTCTTTAGAAGTAATTATATTAATCTTAATATTAGCTTTATAAGATATTTGTTAAAACTCTTTAAGTGCCCTAATGCGTTAGTTATTAAGATACCTTTAATTTAATAGATAGTAAGTATAATAGGTTAGGCCTAAGGTTACTTAACTAGGCTACGTAGCTAAACTTACTATCTTTTTTTTACTACTAAGTAGACTGTGCGCAAGCCTAAATAACCTAAAGTAGCTACCTAAATTCTTTCTTTCCTCTTTACCTTAATTGTAAATAGTATCTTAACTAGGTAGCTAGAATTTGGTTCCTAGGGTTAGTTTATAGTTAGGAGCCTATAGGTAGTTATAAATATATAATTTTAATCTTATTTATATTACTATATCTATCTTCTAATATCTGCGTTTTACTAATTTACGCCTTTTCTGTTTACAACGCTATTGTCTAATTCGCTCTTATTACTAGATAAGCTACCTTAATTATAGCTAAAGTTATTTATAGTAGAATATAGAACCTCTTAAGCTAATATTTTCTTACTTATAGTTTCTTTTACTATAGCTTAAGGTAGTTTCTTATTATTTAAGTCACCTTTACCTAGAAGCCTTTTACGTATATTTGTTTTGTCTAACTCTATTTTTATAGTCTATATGGTTATTCTTCTACTACTTCTTCTATACTCTATAGATATAGCTGTATTTGTGGGTATAGTAAGTACAAGTAGAGAACTTAGAGGCTAGCACCTTTCTACTAGTTATAATAAAAGCATCCTATATAAATATAGATAACTATCTATATAATTAGTCTACTAAGCTAATGTATATTAAAATATTAGTCCTAGTTTTGTAGTTAAAGACAAAACCTTTTATAATAAGATTATTTTACTTTTTAGTACTTCTTAGGTTTTTAAATAGGTTATTCTAGCCGCAATAGAGTAATATTCTAGATAATATTACTAGTACTAGTAGGGCCTATATTAGAATAAGTACTATAACTTCTATAATTACGCTTATTATAATAAATATAATAAGTTTACAATTTTCTTCATTCCTAACTAGCCTATCTCTCTATTTGCCTGTACCCTTATAGTATAATAGAATAAACTTAACGTAAAATTTCTTCGCGCCTACTAAGCCTAGCGTTCCTTTTTCCGCTACGTTAAGTTTAAGAGATAATAACTATAGAATACTAATATATAAGATTTTGTTTATACTAGCTATTTCTATACTCTCTATAGCCCTAGTACACTAAGTAGGTAATTTTACGTTATAGTAAGATATAGTTTCTAGTATTATTTAGCTAGTAAGGGACTAGTACTAGCGTAGTAAGTAATAGAATTATTCTCCTTATATCTACTACACTAGTTCTCTTAATAAGTAACCTAGATTTACAATTTACTATTTCTATACTACAGTAGCTTATAGATAAATGTAATATACTTCCTAGATATCTTTATTTTACTTCTTTATAGTACTAAGTGCATCTTTATTACCCTACATAGGAAGTAGCCTTTTATGTCTAAGTTTTGTACGTTTATCTAGAATTTAACCTACCTACTATTATACTTACTTATATAATAGTAACGTACGCTAGTACTATTTATACTAGATATAATAGATACGCTTACTTATTAGCTAATAATACTAGCTTATTTTGTAAATAATTTTACCCCTTATAATGTATTAGCTACATGTAATAATCTCTTCTAGCTTAGCGTAATAAGTATAATAGTTTAAAATACTCCTACTTATTACGCTAGCCTTTTTTAGAGTAGGCTCTTTAAGAATATTAGTTAAAAGAGACCTTTACTACTCTAAATCTATTAACTATATAGTAGAGCTTATAGCGTAAAAAATATTAAAAAGTTTAACGCGTTAGAGTAGTTAGACTTAATAGTCTTACTATTTTAATATACTTACTTCTCTTCCTTATTACTATATCTCTGCGTATAATAAAGGCAATATCGCTGATTAATATTAAAAAATATTAAGAAAGGGCTAAGGGAGTATAGACCTTAGGAGTATCTCCTTTACTCGCTATAATAGAAGAATACCCTAAAGAAGTAGAAATTATTTATAGAGTTTAAGTCCTAGTAGAAGAAAGATTATAAGAAGATATTATTTTATATAATAGGATATAGCTAACTTCTATTAGAGACGCAGGCTAATATTTTACTTATATTACTAAGGCTTCTAGTCGCCTCTATAATATTATACAAGATTTAAACTTATACTAAATAAGTCTACTAAATTAAGATAAACCTGTATTTCTGTAGAGAATTTATTTAAGTGCATTTGTTCTACTATACTAAACCTATTACAATATAGTAAAGATTATCTCCGTATATAGAAACTAACTAAGGGTAAAAAAGAAAAAGAAATTATAATTAGATAGGATAGGATCTAAAGGATTTAATATATATATTTATTTATAGATAGCAAAGTTATAATACACTTTCGCTTCTATTACTAATATAGATATAATAATTGTTTTTTAGCTATAGATCTACTACTTTAGTTCTAGGTCTTTTGTATTACTTAAGCTATGTCTGTCTTTAAGCTCTTAAGACGTTTAATAGAGGATATGTACCTTTCTTTAGGCTTTTCTACAATATAATCTTCTTACTCTACTAGTTTTAATAATTAGTGTCTTTATACCTCTACGTTTCCCTTAATTTCGTGTATATTACGCTAAATTCTTCTAATAGTCTATTCCTTAATATAGCTCTTGTTATTAAATCCACTACTTTTATATTTCTCCTGCTGCTCTATCTAACAAGAATAGCTATTGTCTTTAATAAAATCTTAGAGAGGCTTATTAGGTCTCTAGTTAGTAGGTATATTTAGAGTCTTATAGTTAGGTAAGCGTAGGCTAGTTATAGATACTTAAAAATATAGTAGTAAGTCTTTGTAAATTACGCTAGGTATATTATATACGCTAGCCTATACTTATATATAAGTAATTTGTAACCCTAAGCGTAGGTATAAAGTAAAGAAAAAGAATATTAATTGTATTATAAGCTATATATAATAGAGGTAATATATTAACAAGATTACTTAATAAGACTAGCCTAAATAGGCTAACATAATTAGTTAGGTTATTTAACTTAAGATTCTAAAAAGGCGTTTCTATAATAATTCTATAGGTAGCTCCTCCTATATTCCTATTATAAACTCTTACGTAAGTACCTTATAAGTATACTTTACTACTACTATTGCGCTTAGTATTATAAAGCCTATATAAGTCTACTTTATAAGTATATTAAAGTAGCTAGTAACTACGCGCTAATTTTCTACTTTTATAGCTTATGTATATTGCTAGTTTCTGCAGAACGCGCTTGTAATTAGAGCTAGAGGCGGGAATATTTAATACGTTAATTATTAATTATAAGAGATTTAGAAACTTTAGCTTTAACGCTAGCTAGTAGTGTATAGCTCTTTTACCCCCCTTATACTAATTAGACTTCTATATAGGCTCTTTTAATAAATATATAAGAGGCTTTATATATAGATTCTACGTGATTTCTAGTAGACGTATTAGCTAGGTTATGTAATTAGTCTATAGGTACTATATTCTAGCTACCTAGTTATATAACCTAGGGCTTAGCCTATTATAGGTTAGCTAACTATCTTCTCTAGTTAAAATAAGAAGCCTTTTCTATACTCTATAATTTTCTACGTACTTTTTATTAGTACTTATTTAGCTGCGCTTACCCTTCTCTAGTGTCTATTATTATTATAGGACTATTACCTTACTTATTATACGCTCTTTACTCCTAGTATATATAGTTATAGCCTTATAAGAATACTATTTCTAATATAGATTAGAGATATATAGACAAAGAACTACTAGTAGCTTATATATAAGCTAGGATAAAGGAAGTAGAAGAAGATATAGGTTAATATAACTTATATAAAACCTACTAATTCTAGGTAGTTTTTATATATAGGTAAAGCTTTTTTATCTCTTCTTATATCTATTAAGGACGAGTGTCTTAACACTATCTAAGTAAAGCTCCTACTACATAAGTTATTACTTAATAGTTCTAATAGTTTTTTAATTATAAATACTAGCCTTAAACTATATAGTACTTACCCTAATATATAGAACTATAGATCTTATTATAAGAGTATAGTAGCGTAGTTATAAATATTTAATATTTACAATTTTTGTAACTATCCTACAACTAGCTAATTAGCGTATTATAGATCTATATTACAAGAAGTCTAAGGGGAGATACGTAACCCTATTACAAGCTTAGATTTAGGAGTAGGAGACTTTCTAAAGGCTTCTAAGAAAGTAATTCTATAAGTAATTAATACTAAAGAAAGTAGATCTTTACTCCTTCTATTATTCTAGACAAAATTTAGTTCCTTATTACCTTCTCTGCTCTCTCTAAACTATTATAGAAGTCTAGTAATAAAAACAAAATTTATAATACTAAAGAAAGTAATAGTTACGTATTAGGTCTACTCTTATACTTAGTTATATAATCTCTATAGGGAACATTATAATAGACTAAAGGCTATTATATAGATTAGTAATAGGTCTTTCTAAAAGAATATAAAAGAATCTATAGACCTTTTCTACTATAGGTAGAGCTTAGAAAATCGCTAGTCCTATCTTCTAGAAGAGAATCTAACTTCTAAAAGCTCCTTAATAGAGAGAATACTTAAGAGCTTCTATTTTATAGAGATAATTAAATTTAAGTCTACTATTAATCCTATAAAGCTTAATAGCGAGAATCCTTTTCTACTACTACTATAAGTAGAAGTGTATTAACTTAATAAAAGATATAAGGATATTAAGCTGCCTCTTTTAGGGTAAAGGTATAGCTAGCGTAGCTAATAATATAATCTTAGAGGAAATATATAGTTACTATAATTAAAATACTAGCAAAGAAGCAAGACTAAAATAAGTAAGTAGGTTTAATTAGTATAAAAAAGTTAGATAGAGGTAGTCTTTTATTACTTCTTATCTTAGAGTTAGGATTATTCTAACTTATAGTTATAAACTAGTAACTTGTATATAAGATATACTTTTTAATACTATTTAACTAGCTAACAAAACCTCTAGTACTAGTCCTAAGTTATTATTAAATAGGGAGTTAGAGATTCTTATAACGTACTTGTTTTACAGATACCCTAAAGGCGCTTAAATTAGTAGACTAGTAGATCCTCTAATTGTATTAGCACTAGAGGGAGTTATGCTAGACCCTTATCTAATAGTAGCTACTATAGCGAGTAAAGTTAATAAATATAAATAAGAGGATAAAAGGTTCTACCTTTAGCTCTAGCACAACTAGTAGCTATTAGATATAGGATAATTTATTCTAGTAATTTTCTCATAAGTACTTAGATAGTATAATAAAGTAACTAGCTAGCCTAATTTCTATAGTATTTACTAAAGATAGATAATATTAAACGTACAATTAGTTTTTGTAAGTAATAGGGGTTTTTAAAAGTACTAGGTTTACAAGTAGAGCGTTTCTAGAAACGCTCTACTTCTAGAAACGCTCTACTCCTAGAAGCGCCCTACTCCTAGAAACGCCCTACTCCTAAAAACGCTCTAGTCCTAGAAACGCTCTACTTCTAGAAACGCTCTACTCCTAGAAGCGCCCTACTCCTAGAAACGCCCTACTCCTAAAAACGCTCTAGTCCTAGAAACGCCCTACTCCTAAAAACGCTCTACTCCTAGAAGCGCTCTACTCCTAGAAGCGCCCTGCTCTTAGAAACGCTCTACTTATAAAAGCGCTCTTCTCATAGCTATACCTATACTTCCTATAGCCTTAATACTCTAAGTAGTACTATCTAGGGTCTAGTAAACTATACTACCTAGTGTAATTTAGCTAACTTAATACTATTCTAAGACTAGCGTAGTAAGCACTAGATATCTACTTTCTTATACTTATCATACTAGTTATCTTTTATCAGTACCTATTAACGCTAGATAACGTTAATAAGGTTATATTTACATAGTATAAGATTAATCCTATTATTATATATTATTATTATATACATCTTAGATATAAAAAACTCATTATATTAGCGGCTTACAAAATAAGGTTCTAAGAGCTAAGAGGCCGCGCGGCCCTAAACTAGCTAGGCTATAATAATAGAGCCTAATTGATAATTAAAATATAATAACCCGTATCTTGTCGCTATATAACATTCTATATAATATATATATTTAAGATTATATTATCTTACGGATGTACGCTAGGAATAAAACTAGATATACATTTTGCGTGTTTACCTCTATACAAATTAGCGCGTGTAGAGAGGGGTACTCTAGGTATAGTATTAATTAAGGTTAAGTATAGTATAACTACTACAGCTATTAAGAAAAAGGAGAAAATAGGCTCTACGCGGTTAATACGCTATATAGTGTAGTAATAAAAAAATAGCGTAACGTGCCCTACTATCGAGATGCGCACACTATCGAAATGCGCACTCTGCTAAGCCCCTACTACTTTTAACTCTCTATTACAATGTCTTAACTACCAAATCTTAAACTGCTTTCTACTAAAGATAGAGTTATCTAGGCTATCTAAGCTATAAAATCTAACGCGTCGCTTACCTAGCGACAAGCCGCGCATCGCTACGATATACATGAAAGCACTCTCCGCAATTAATGCGCTAGGAAGGGTTTACGACGCGATACTTAACCTAACTAATTAAAACTCTAGAGAATTAAAGAGGAGGCGATTATACAATATATAAGGAAGATTAATACGCGAGGCTTTGCCCCTACGCTTAACTATATGCGAGAAATGGCTAACTAACTACTAGCTATACGTAGTAGTAGCTAGGTTAGAGAAAACTAGACCTACAGGCTTGTACGCTAGAGACCTAAGATTAAATCTTAGTTAACAAAACAGTAGGATTACTAGAGAGTCCTCTGCAGCGACCTAGCTATTATTAGGCCCTAGTTTAATCTTATACACAACGTTAAGGCTAAGTATAGGATTATAGAGAAAGACGTCTATAACTTTAATAAGACTAGCTTCTAGATAGGCGTTAGAGGGTCTGTTAAGGTAGTAACAGCCTCTAAGAGATGTCTTAAGCTACTTAGTGTTTAGCCTAGTAATTGTAAGTGGGTAACGCTAATTGCTGGCATTAACGCGATAGGGTAGTCTATCCTACCCTTCTTTATCTTTAAGGCAAAGAACTATAACTAGGCCTAGTATTATAACCCTAAAGATTAGAGGATAGGAGTTAGTAAGAATAGCTAGACAATAAACAAGCTTAGCCTTGTATAGCTGCAGCACTTTATCTAGCATACAGAGGCTCGCATAGTAGGTAGTTACTAGCTGCTTATTATTAATAGCTATAAGAGCTACAAGTTGCTCGCCTTCTAGGATCTGTGTAAGGAAAGTAATATTATTACCCTCTGTATGCCTCTACACTTATTGCACATCTAATAGCTACTTAATGTAGGTTGTTTTGCCCCGCTAAAGCAGGCGTACAAGAAGGAAGTTAGGGGCTTAGTAGATAGCTATATCTACTATATTAACAAGAAAGCCTTCCTAGCTGCCTTTAAACTAATATTTAATAAGGCGTTCTTAAAGAACAATATCTTATTAAGCTTTTAAGCAACTAGCTTAGTCCTATATAACCTAGATGTAGTATTATCTAGGCTTAAAGTACAGCCTCGTACGCCAACACCACCTGCACTAGGGCCTACCCCTTAGGAACCTAAAACACCAAGCAACGCCTAGGAGATAGAGGCTCAAACAACGCTAATTGTCAAGAGGATAACAGATCACAAGGAATCATCACCTAATTCTATTATTAAGATAGTGCTGTAGGTTAAAAAGGGATTAACTTTGAAGGTGCACTTACACACGTTGCTTAAGGCTAGAATAGCTAACCTTAAAGAGGCAAACTAGGCAGCATCTAAACGTAAAAAGCGCAAGAAAAAGCGAATCTAGAAGGGAGGGACCCTATCGCAGGCAGAGGCAGAGGATATAGTTAGGCAAAGGGATGTTAAGGCTTAGTTAGAGGCGGAGAGGCGTTAGCAGAGGGTGCGCGCAGGTAGTAGTGCAGGAGGTATCCGACGCTGCAAGAACTGCGGCGAGGCAGGACATAATAAGCGCACATGCAAGAAATATGCAGCAGAAGTAGTAGATTAATTCTAGCTATTAAACGCGTAGATAGCTTGTTGTGGTGTTGAGTTATTTGTATGCGAACATAGATTGCTGTATTTTGTGCGCATTTTAATGGTGTGCGCATCTTCATAGTAGGGCACGTTAGTATTAATATATTATTATATTAAGATAAGTTTATTATATATTTTAGTGTTTTAGTGCGTTCTTTTTTATTGCGCGTAAGAATCTTAATTTATCCTTATTACTTTGTAAAAAACTTAATAGCCTTAAGGACTTTTATAGCTATAGATATATCCTTTCTATAATCTAGGTAAACTAACTCTATTAGTACCTTATCTATTAATATAGTAGTCTCCTATAGTACCTAAACTTATTAATATAGGATTTTAATAATGTGCCTTATTAGCCTACTTCTCTTAGCTACTTCGCTTAACTTCGTGTTCCTATATAGATTTCTAACTCTATTAAAACCTTCCTCTAGCTATATTAGTCTCTTAGCAAATCTTTACGTATATACACTTACTAATGCTTTCTTTAGAGTTGTACTAAGGTTCTAAAACAACTTCTTAGAGAATAGAGTCTCCTAGGAGAGTAAGGCGCTTATTTCCTTACGCGTTACCTTGTATATCTTTACTAGAAACAAATACCCCTACAGCAAATAATACTTTATGAAGTAATTTGCAATTAGAGAAATAATATTAGAGGATAGTCTCTATAGAATACTCTAGTATTTTTACTATTATAGAAGAGATAGATTAGATAGCTATAGCTCTTAGGAGATATACGCTATAGAATACTACTACTTATCTAGAGAATAATTTAGTATAAACATATCTAAGTAATATACGTAAGTATTTATAGGGAGTTAGTAAGTTTTACTATAGTACTATTACTTCTTTTTAAAGTACTCTAATATACCTATTATATTAATATTAGATCTCTAATAGCAATAAACGTTGTAACTAAAGCGTACTAAACTTATAAAAGCTTAATACTTTCCTAGGTTACGGTCTAAGTTAAATATTTACAGATACTTAGGTAACACCTACAAGACTAGTACTACAAGTATCTTATTAGGTAATAGTTAAATTACTTTTTATCTAAAGAAAACCTAACCTAAAGTATTACTCTAGTTGTTAAATTTGTTAACTAGGCTATTATACTATAGTAGTTACGTTATCCTAGTACTCCTTCCTAGCTTAAGAGTTGTAGTCTATATTAAGATTCCTTATGCGCCCTGCGCACAAAGGGATACGCTATTAAAGCATATATATAGTAATTGTACAACGCGAAAGATAATACCTAGATATAATATTATAACTTTATATCTAAAACATAACTCTATATATATACTAACTTACTTCTATAGTTAACTAAAATTAGTATTGTGTTATTTATTAACAAAAGCGTCTTACTAGCGTACTCCTATAAGGAGGTACTAGTATAACTACTAATAGTATTTAAGGTAGGCTCGCTCTACTAGTAGTATCTCCTGCCTATAAGCAAGAGATACCTCTTAGTAAGATAAGCTAGCTATATAGGCACCTTACTCTTCCTTATATACTTCTAGAGATTTAATATTACTATATATTTGTATTTTAGATAATTTTGTCCCTTCTACTATATTATAGCTAAGGAAATAAGATAGTTGTAGTTAAGCTATAACGCTAAGTAGAGGCCTATTTAAGATAGAGATAAGCTTAGACTACACATTCTCTAAGCTTAAGTATCCTAAAGATTAGAGATAATATGCGCCTTAGTTACATCTATTACTATAGTAGTTATAGATTATAGAATAGGGGGTTAGTAGTAATTAAGTAGGAGTAAAACCTAAAGTAGTGCCTAGCGTAGCGCGTGATATAACTATTATTATAACTACAACTACTATATCTTAATTCTTGCAAGGTGTAGGGCAATAAAGAATAACCTAAAAAGTAAGCGCGTATACGCTATAACTCTACAAGTAAATATAATAAGGATTAGTTTAAATTAAAGTTAGATATATCTTGCTTTACACCACTTATAATATAGTTACAAGTCTAATTACCTATATTATAGCTACTCTAAAGGCGTTAGGCGTTTTAACGTAGATTAACAAATAGCTACAAAACGCTATAGACGTTATAGCACTATAATTAAGGGATTACGCGTAGACTTTTATTATTATTAATAAGTAAGCTAGGGATATACAACTAACTAAGACCTTAACTAGTTACTACCTTAATAACTATATAGGGAAGGTAACTAAGCCGCTTTAGTTATAGGGTTACAAATAGCTATATAGTGTAAAGTAAGACTATTATTAAGATTAGTTTGATAATAAAGCTATATTAGATAGCGTGTTTGTATAGTATATTAGGTTATAGTTAAAACAAGTAAGGTTATATAAGTAGGCGCTAATACAAGATCTTATATAGTACTTAATAGTACTAGTATATCTACTCTAATAAGCTTTGTATTCGCGATTAATCTTTGTAATTTAGGTTATTACCTACTATGCGCTTTGTTATCCTCTCTTCTTACTTAGTATACTATGCTTTATCACCTAATATAATTCTATCTTTAGGTGTCTCTAATCTCTTCTACTTCTTAATCCTAGGAGTAATTAGATCCTTACTTAATAATCCTCTTAGGTCTACTCTCGCCTCCGCTGCACTTAGAAACGAGTAGAGCTGTTAAGTAGAGACTATTAAATTCTTATTCTAGTTACTAATCTTATCCTTTCATAACTCTTTATAAGCGAAATTGCTAAGGCGTAGCTATAGGCCTTAATAATTAGTAGGCTTCCTATTATAATTGTAGAATATCTAAGTAGATTATTAGCTATAGTAATATAAGCAAGCTTTTTGTATATTAGTATACCTTATCTATAATCTTATAGGACACCCTTAATTCATCTCCTATAGGAGTATAGAATACGCAGGTTTGCTATATAAATAATATTACCTTACGCGAGCCTTTTTTTCTATACTTAATGTCTAACTTAATAATAGCTTGTATATTTGTATCTAAATCTAAAACGCAGTTTTTAGCTAGTTAGCTTAGTCTCTTTTTCTTTTATAAGTATACAACCTTAATAATAACCCTAGGATAATGTGCCTTATTATACTAGAAAGACGCGTTAGGTTTATGTTTTAACTCCTTACTAGGCAAAGCGTTATTAACTAGAAAATATATCCTAGTAGACTAAGCTAGATTTACCTTCTAGGCGAAAGCTACCGCGTTGTCTAATCCTTTATAAATTAATATTAGTTAACTAAAAACTACGTCCTTAACTTAAGTAATAAATACTTTGTGTATAGCTATAGGTATACAAATAATAAGCTAGTACTCTTTAGCGCTATAGTTATATCTACCTACTTCTTGTATTAGCTACTATAACTACTATATATTACGTATACCTACTATATCTTGTCTTCTACAAACCTTTGCAGCTCCTTATCTTAGTTAAGCAGACGCTGCACCCTATTAAACTCCCCTAATAGAAGTAAGAACTCTGTTTATAGGTCTTAATTACTATACTTTCTAGCTTAAATCTTGTAGAAGATTGCGATAACTTAAAAAGCTTACGCAGACAACTTCTTATTAGTTAGTAGCGGCGTTAATAGTAGGTCTATAAAACTTAAGGTTAGTATAATTTTCTAAGTTAGTTGTACAGGTCTTTCTACTAAAGATATAGTAGTATGTTGTATAATATTAAGGCGTTACATAAGTGCTATTATAACTCTTAAATTTATTAAAGATAATATCCTAGATTTAGTATAGTATTAGCGGGGCTTACTATAAAGTTAGCTAAACTAACTTGGTATATTAATTTCTATACTATTAAGCTTAATGTAGAGGAATAGACTAATAATAAGAATAAGTAGTAAAGATAAAGGGTATAGAAAAGAAAGGAAGGAAAAAAGGTAATTTTAAGAATAATATCAGGCTGTATTCTTATTATACTCCTCTCCTACCTCTCTTAGTTAGGCTAAAAGATTCTGTGTGCTTAGCCTAGTTCTCTAGTAGGTAATATATGCTATTAAGAAGGGTATAAGCAAAGCCTGTTTAAGGCTAGTAGTAAAGCGCTAACTACGTAGCTTCTTAGCTTTAATACTTTTACTATTAGGTCATAATAAATAACCTACTACTTATATTCCTGTACTTCTCTACCTCTCTCGTAGCTACTAGCTTAACTAGATGTGTTTATGACAATATTATTCTATTACTCCTACGTTACACTTTAGCAACTATATTTCAATCTAGTATTATCTTAATTACGCCTACAATAACGCCTAGTAAACTAGAAGTCTAGCCTTTATTTACTTTACTCTACTAACTATGTGTGTTTTTATTCCTAGTAATATACAAATAATATACACTATACTATTTAAGTTTATTAACCCCTATAAGAATTTAATACGTTATTACGTAGCGTATATAACAACTAAGCTAGCCTATTTAAGATTACTAGTATATAAAGGAGCTTTTAATACTTCTTGTAATATTATCCCTCTTCTACCTTATAACTAGTACAGTCCCTTAAAAAGCTAAGAGAGTAATATGTTCTTAAGACACTATTTTAGATAATACGTTATATTAGGTATATATAGATACTACACAATTAGTAGCTATTATTAACTATTTTAGGGGTATTAAAACTATCTAGAAATTAGAGATAATACTATTCATCTAGCTTTAGAACAAGTAGAACTATTACCTGTAAGCAAGTATTCTAGTAATAGAAAATATAATAAGTAGCCTATTAAATATACCTTGCGTAAGATAAGAGAGATAGCCTTATATATCAACGCTAGTAATATTATCCTCCCTACGTATTAACTAGTACTAAGAAGTTATATAGGGCACTAGCCTAAGGATAATAGTATAGACGTAGTAGATCTTTAAAACAAACTAAATAACTTAACGTAGTATTAAAAACATATTTTAAGTATAGTAGACAACGTAGTTTATGGTCTCTAAGAAGTACTTAAGCAAATTAATTATAGAAGCTTACCTAAGAGTAGTAAACTTAATAGATAGGCGGATAGTGCTAGTGCTTACAGCTCTAATAATAATATACGCTACCCTAGGAAAAGAGCACATAGAGGTTTATAGGATTAGAAGATAAGAACTTTATAATCGCAAGTAATATAGTTTAAAGTGCACTAGAATAGAATAAAGATACTTATAATATTGCTATACAATTGCCTAGGCAAAGATAGTAATCTTAATCTTAATTACTAAATCCGCTTTAGATATATTAACACTACCTCTTCTTATAAATTTGAATTATAGTCTATAAACTAAAGGCTACTATCATACTAAAGTTTGTAGTTCCTTAATAGTTATATCTCCCCTTGAATAATTTAAACTTTCTAGCTTTTACTATAATTTTAATAGTAGAGGTACTATTTAGTAGCTTACTGATAAAGTTATAACGTTTCTAAGTTAGACTGCTTACGCTTTATATATAAGTGTATTTCTTGTAATATTTAGATCTATAAAGATATTAGCAGATTAACTAGTTATTATAAGGTTTCTCTACGCGCTCCCCTTATTCGCCTGTAGAAATATATTTAATATAGCTCTTAATAATAGGCTTACTAATCTTATTGTATATCTCTAATACTATTGTTAGTGTAAGATAGGTACACTTGTAAAGGTTATCCTTAGATAACCTAATAGTTAGTTCTTAGGGATAGAGTAAGTGCGATAGATAAGGTTAGTATAATAGCACAATTAGTAGATTAACATAATATTATAAGGGGGTTATATAAGAACAAAGTATAATCCTTAGATTAAATACTAGAGTCTTATATAAAGTTAAACACACTAAACTATAAAGGTTTATTGTCTATACTATATACTTTAGTGATAGTTGTTCTAAGTCCTATTGCTAGTTGTAATAGTAGTACGCGCTCCTATTACTTACTATAGTAGTCGTGCGCTCTCCTAGTAGTAGTCCTTAGCGGAGTAATTAGTTATATAACTACTTATAGTTATCTACTAATAGTTATTATTTTAGAGGATTGCTATCCTAGCTAGGGTCGTGCAGCGCAGTTGCAGCGCGGGTGTTAGCGTTTTAGCCCTAGGTTATAACAACACTCTCCTCTAAGATTAGTACAGAACTAATATTGAGCCTTTTTAGTTTCTATGTAGACAAATATATATAATAACAGACTAAATTAAGAGCCTTATAGCTACCTTATTAAAGATAGACTATGCGTAAGGCTTTTGTATATTATATAAAAGAATTTAAATTATACCTCTACTATTTCTAAGGCGAGTCTATATTTAGGCTCTTAAAAAGGCCTATAAAAAGCTTTACTAAACGTACCCTAGAATAACCTTTAGTAATTGTAAAGAATAAGTTAATCCTACTACTAACAACGTTCGCATATAGTAGCATTTTCCTAAGTAGATTACTAACTATATAAGGCTAAAATATATAATAATAAGCTTCTAGGCATTCTTATACTATATAAGATTTAAAAGTCTTTACTATAATACCTATCTATATATAATTTCATAAAACCTAATAAGTACCTAGAATACGTCTTAGACTCTTAAGGATAGGCGTTCTATCTAGATCTAATACGTAATCTATTTTAGGACGTAGCTAAGATACTAACTATAATACGGGCTAGAATAGAGTTTGTCTTACTAGGTAACAACACTTTAGCTCTTAAATACAGGCTTTACAATATAAAAAGCTACTTAAAGAGATATAGTAAGTAGAAGCTCTATATTTCTATAATTAGCTTCTTCTCCTTTTAAGGCTAGGACTCCTACATATTAGAAAGACTAATAGGGTTTAGTATTAATAAGGCTCTAAACAACGTTTGTATACTTATAGACATTTACTATCTAAAGAGAATACGGGTATTGTGTAGTTTAAATTCTATAAGAAAGTTTATAATTAGTTTTAGGGCCCTAGTTATGTCCTCTAGGAAGGGAAACACTAGGTTTTAGTATAAGGTTCTAAACACTCTAGATATAACTATTAAACTAAGAGTATACGTGCCTAGCTATAATAATAGAGTAAAGGAACAAGTAATAATTTCCTATTAAGAGATACTATAGCTATATAGATATATATCTACAAGACTAGTATATAAGATTATTAATACGTTAAAGTTATATGTAGAATATCTAGTAAAGAGGCTACAATAG
Source organism: Alternaria brassicicola (assembly GCA_002796735.1). Classification (NCBI taxonomy): domain Eukaryota; kingdom Fungi; phylum Ascomycota; class Dothideomycetes; order Pleosporales; family Pleosporaceae; genus Alternaria; species Alternaria brassicicola. The sequence continues at coordinate 188,470 of PHFN01000011.1, read as the reverse complement.
ACGTATACTAAAGACTAAGTAATAGAAGAGGCTAGGAGGAGGCGAGAAGCTATTAAAAAATTAAATTTTAGATACTTTTAGTTTTTATTATTGTTAAAAACTTGCTATAGCGATACAAAGTTAAATTTAGATACTAATTACTATAGTAATAGATTTTTACCTATATTACCCATACTCTATATAGTAATCCTTTAAAGCTTAAGAAAGGGGTAAGTCCTAGCTCTAGAGTATATAGGTAGACTCTAGCTACTTAAGAGGACTCTAAGCTTACAATATAGTAGATAGTCCTAGGTTACTAATATAGCCTTGTTAGTAGGACTAGATCTAGAACGTAAGTAAATTGTATTATATTAGTTCTATAGCAGGAGCAAGCTAAGTACAAAGGGGTAAGCTTAGCGCTAAGCCTAGAACGTATTAGTGCGAGAGGGAAGATAAGATAAGAAACTAAGTAAGTTACGTCTTTTATATCCTAAGCTTTTTAAACTCTTTAAGCTCTTTAAATATAGTGTTTACTATCTTAGTGATATCTAGTAATAACTATAGGGAACTATACTCCTAACTATTTTCTAACTTAATCTTACATTTGTTAAGACTACCTATAACGTGGTTTACAAGCGAGTGGCTACCCTAAGCGAGTAGCCACCCTAACACTAGCGCAGCGCACGCGCAGCGACGTAGTATAACACTACAACAAATTACTATACTCTACGCAATACTATAGTATTATTTAGAAGCGTCGCTATTATCTACATCCTCTATTTCTACTTTGCAGGTGCGGGAGTTGTGCCTAACCTTGCTGTAATAGCTGCAGCGCCTCTCTGCGCGCACCCTCTTCGCAGGCGTCTCGCCGTCCTTATGCCTACTACCCTCCTTTTTAGTAATTAAATTAGATACCTTACTAACTGTTAGAGTCTCCTCTGCGCGTACGTACCGCCTTTTGCGAGTCTTGCGCTTTGTGAGCGTGTTAACAGCGTCTTAAAGGCTGCTTACTTCCTCTTGTATTAACACTATATTATAAGCTATTTGCTAAGCGCCTTTACTTAGCTACTTAACCTGCTAATCTAATAAGCTTGCTAGTAACCCTTAGTAGTTTTGTATACAATTTTGAATTAGCGTAGATTGCGCCTTTATCTCGCGGGCGTTGCGCGGTGTTTGCGCCTCCTAGGTAATAGTACTTAGTGTAGGTAGTGTTAGCGTACGCAGCTATACATCTAGCTTTAATAGCACAGCCTCTAGATTGTATAGGACTAGCCTAGCACCTTAAAACCCTGCGCAAACGTTCTTTAGTGTAAACGTCTTCTTATAAGCTGCTTTAAAAGCTAGTAGGAAGGTTTCCTTATTAATATAGTAGATGCGGCTGCGTGCTAAGAGCGAGATTCTATCGCTATAGTAGCGCTTTAACAGCAAGTAGGGGACGACGTTAAGAGGCTGCAGGAGGTGCGATAAGTAAAATAGTATATAGAGAGTAATAATATTGTTCTCCTTATAGTAATCCTAGAATTTTACTAAGCAGTAGCTCTTATAGCTGTTAATAATAAGCAGCCTGTACGCCCTAGCAGAAGATGCCTTTGTATAAGCATTAAAGTGCTTAAGCTACGCGAGTGCGCAGTCGTTGTTAATCTAGCTAGTAGAAGAGATAGTTATAATCTAATCGCGAGGTAGATTAGCAAACTAGGAGGTAATAAGGACCTTCCCTGCAAAGATAAGGAAGGGCGGGATAACGCGCCCTGTTGTAGAGACGCCTTGTACTAGAGTTACCTACTCGCGATTGCTAGGCTGTAGTTTCTTCTGTTTCCTAGGTTTCTCTAAGCCTGTAACAACAAGCTAAGAGGATATCTTGCCTATTATAAAGCTAGACTTATTAAAGTTCTAGGTGTCCTTATCCGCAATACTATATTTCGCCCTTATTAATTAAACTAGGCTAAACTAGGGCTAGATAACCGCTAGGTCTTTGTAGGTAGCTCGCTAGTAATTATATAGACGGCTCTATCGTGTTCGCACTTTAGGTGTACGCTTAATAATGTTATTAACCTAGTTCTTGCCTATAGGCTTCCTACTACGCTCCCTTGGTACTCTATTAGCTATATCTTATACGTGTACCTTTAAGAGTAGCAAACTACGTAGACTCTCTTTAAGTATACGCTCTATAATTGCCTCCTCTTTTAGCTTTGTAAGGCGCTTTAAGTTTAGCTTATAATCGCGTTAAGAGCGTTGTCTAGCGCGTTAGCGGCGTACAGTTGTTTGGGGGACGTTGTAGATAGCTGCAGCGCGCTTTTTACTTAGAATCTAGTTTAATGTAATATCTAAGATTGCTAGGATTATATCTCCTTTAGTATAAGCTAGTTGTACGTTGCGTTGTTAAGACATAAGGCGATATTGCTGCGCGTGCGCTGCGCTAGTGTTAGGGTAGCTACTCGCTTAGGGTAGCTACTCGCTTGTAAACTACGTTATACTATATCTTATGTAGTCTAATTAGTAACTAGCCTTTGTTATTACGCTTTCTAGAGATAGCTTTATTTATTTAGATCTGTTAGTATATAGTATAGGAAGAAGCTCTTAAAGGTAAGTAGTAGTAGTAGTAGTAGTAGTAGTAGTAGTAGTAGTAGTAGTAGTAGTAGTAGTAAGCTTATAGAAGAAGTACGTACCTCTAGGCTTCTATAGTAACGTACTATGTCCTCTCTTATTATAATACATTATAATTACGTTACTAGCTAATATACCTAGTAATTGCTATTAGGCCTCCTAAGGTTCTAGTAGATGTCTTTTTTAGGTACTAAGTTTTTTAACAACCCTAAATCTAGCGTATAGTTATTAGAGTTTTTGTTAAAAAGCTCTAATTAGCCTACTATTTAAGTTGCGTTGTTTCTAATCTTTTTTATATTAACGTTTAGGACTAATGAGTAGAGGGAAGCTACTTTTTACTATTTTAAAGATATATTTTAACTACGAACTACTACTTTAATGAAACTAGTAAATTAGTAACTATAGGTAATAGTACTTACTTTACGTTACTAAGGATAGTAAGAGATAACTAAATATATTTAAACTATAGAAGTAGGTAATAAAGTAAGTAATTCTTATCCTATCTAGCGTACGTAAGGCGCACTTTATATATACGCTTAGCGTATACTAATCTTACTAGAGGCGTACGCGTTTTGTATTTCTTCTTTACGTATAGGGTGTTTCTAAAGTCTTTTTTATAGAATCTCTACCTCTAGGCTAGCGCCCTTAATAGTGGTAATATTAATACAAATCTCTCCTCTTTAAGGAGTAGGAAAAGAGTATCCTCTACTATACGTCTTAAGTCTATTACGCTTATAATATTTCTATAATCCTCCTATATAGCGTGTATAGTACTTATCTCTTACTTTATAGTAAGGGGTTATAGTAAAACGCGTTGTAATAGCTATTACCTAATTACTATAAAAAAGATTTATTCTATTAAGGTAAAGGTAGAAATATATTCGCTTGCTTATTAGGGTAGTAAAAAGTTATTATTTTAATATATTAATATTATATTCTACGTTCCTTTTACGTATAATACCTAGGTACTACGGCTGTAATATATATATAACGCAAATATATTATACGCTACGCGCACCTCTATTATAGTTAACTAACCTTTACTTGAAATTATCTTTAAGAGTATTATTAAGAAGACTAAGCCCTTTGCGTAGAGTAATTATAATAAGAGCGTGTTATATATTTTTGTTTTTTATTAAAGTAGTAGTTCGTATTTAAAATATGTTTTTAAAATAGTAAAAAGTAGCTTCCCTCTACTTATTAGTCTTAAAGGTTAATGTAAAAAAGATTAGAAACAACGCGACTTAAATAGTAGGCTAACTAGAGCTTTATAACAAAAACTCTAACAACTATACGCTAGAATTAGGGTTGTTAAAAAAGCTTAGTACCTAAAAGAAATACCTACGAGAACCTTAAGAGGCCTAATAGTAATCGCTAATATTAGCTAGCAACATAATTACAATATATTATAAGGAATAGGATATAGTATTATACTATAATAGAAGCCTTAAGCTATTTCTTACTATGTCTTCCCTTACTATACTATACTATACCTTAAGTAGTTTCCCTTACTATACTATATACAATACAATATAATAGAGGTTATTAAAAAGATCTTCTAGAAGTACACGCGTTTACTAGCTAGATAAGAGTCTATTAAGCTATTTATAAATACTAAAGGCGCACACTACGTATACACTAAGGAGCTACCTACTATAGTTTTTAAAGAGCTTTATAAGTAATTACTTAAGTTCTTCTAGCTCCTATAGAATAGTAAACTAGGTAATATAGATCATATTAAAGCGTCTAGAGTTAGTAACGTTATAATAGAGGAGACTATAGAGTAGTCTAGAACCTAGATTATAAAGAAGGTAGTAAATACTAAGTATATTATATAGGCTAACACCTACTACGTAGTTAAACTTATCTAGTATAGTTACCTTGCCTTCCTAGCTATAAGAGGATTTAGTAAGAAGACTATAAACTAGTTAATATAGTAAGTATACAACGTTAAGATAGTAGTTAAGGAGAAGGCTCCTAGCGTTAAGGAGAGGGAGTTTAAACGTATACTATAGAGTTAAGAGAGCAAGGTATAAATAGCGCTACTACTAGTATTCTTCTATCTAAAGCTAAATATTTAGTAGTAGAAGTATTAAGGATAAGCGTGTTTAAATAAGGTCGCGACTATAACTACAACACTACTAGGATAGTAATAGAGAAAGTTGTAATTAGTAGAAATAGTAAAAGGTTAGTATAGAAGGAATAGGTAGTAGTAGGAAATAACGTAAGTAGTTAGATAAGAATAGTAGTAGATAGAATAGAAGGCGTAGTTTAAGTTAGGAGGTAATATTACCTCTTCCTACTTAAGTATATAACATATAGGGTCTTTTGTCTAGTTGCATAATATACTAACTACGTGTTAATTAGTTTTATATATAGGCTTAGAATAGAGCCTAGGTACCTTATTAATAATCTTCTAAATTAGTCTTTAAATAGTAGTATAGCAGATAGGTATTCTAAAGGCCGAAGCTAAGTTATTAACTATTAAGTACTAAATATAATTACTAAGAAGAATAGATACCTACTACTACTTATCTAAAAGACCCTTAACAACCTATGTAAGACTAAGTAGTTTACTAAGCTAGACGTAATTACAGCCTTCTACAAGATTAAAGTTACTAAAGGTAACAAATACAAAATAGCTTTCTAAACGCGCTTTAGACTATTTAAATAGCTAGTAACTCTATTTAGTATAGCTAACTACCTAAGCATATTCTAATAGTATATTAACTAAACCTTAAAGGAGTATATTAATAAGTTCTATTTTACTTACTTTAATAACGTATTAATTTATATAGATAGTAGCTTAAAGTAATACTAAATTTACGTCTAAAGGGTTTTTAGTAAGCTATAGGACGCAGGCCTTTATATAGATATTAAGAAGTGTAAGCTTAAAGTAAAAACTACTAAGTACCTTAACTTTATTATTAAAGTAGGAAAAGGTATATAGATAGACCTAAATAAGGTCAAAGCTAGTAAGGACTAAGAAGTACCTAAGATAGTAAGAAGAGTACGTTTATTCCTAAGTTTTATAAACTTCTACTAAAGGTTTATTAGGGACTTTGCTAAAGTAGCTACTTCCTTTACTTATCTTATAAGTAACGTAAGCTTTATATAGAGAACTAAGGGATTATTAGCTTTTAATAAGTAAAAGGAGGCCTTTATTACTAAGGTAAACCTAGTAACTATTAACTCTAAACGCAAAATAGTATTAGAGTACAATTTATCCAGTTACGTATTAGGAGGAGTACTATCTTATTATAATAATAAGAGTATATTATACCCTTACGCGTACCTCTCTAGGAAGATTAATATCTATGAGGATAACTATAAAATATATAATAAAGAGTTACTAGCTATTATACGTTGTCTTAAAGAATAGAACGCTAAACTACTTTTATTTAAGAGTTTTAAGCTAATTATAGACTATAAGAACCTAGAGTACTTTATAAAGCTAAAGTTACTAAGTAAACGCTAAATTTAATAGGTAGCGCTATTAAGTTAATTAAATATAGGGATATTATATTAGCTAAAAGAATAGACCGTAAAGGCTAATACTCTTTTAAGGAGAGAATAAGACCTACTAGAGGACGCTAAGGATAAGCACTTCTTAAAGCGTATAATATAGGTTTTAAAGCTAACATCCTAGTCCTATAAGGAGGCTAGCGAAGATTAAGATAATCTATCTAGTAGCTAGGTAATATTAGCAAAGATACGCGTAGGGAGAGTAGTAATACTACTAAGTCTAAATAAAAAATAGTTAGAGTAATAGGATGCTACTATTAATAAAGATAGTAGATGTTAGCTAGAGTAAGTTAATAAGATAGCTAGAGGAAGAGCTAGGGTAGAGGATCTAGTAGGTAAAAGGGCTAGGTTAAAGGACCTAGTAAGATAGAATAAAAGTATAGCCTAGGCTAGTAATCTAGAGAAGCTATAGCTAGAAGCTCTAAAAGATAATTAGTAGTATAGGGACGCTATATAAGTAGTATAAGGTTAGGAATAAAGGTTCTCACTAAGCTTAAGCACAAAATATATAATTACAGAATACTTAATTAATAACTAAACAGAGTTATTATATTAGGGTAAAAAGTAAGTACTAAGTAATAAGAACTTACGTACCTAAATTATTAGTAAGGTTTACAATTCTCTCTTAGCTAGCTACCTAGGTAGAGAGATTACCTATAAGATAGTAGCTTAAAACTTCTTTTAGCTAGGGATATTAGATAATATTAGACGCTACGTAATAAACTATAACGTTTATAGAAGAACAAAGCTATAGAGGGAGGGTACTTAGAGATTTCTAAAACTATTACTAATACCTAACTAGATATAATATATTTTATAAGTAAGTAGCTACTCTAAGTAAGTAGCTAACGCTAAACTAGCGTACTACCTACGCGTAATAATCGTGTAACGTATAATATACTTATACGAAATTATAGTAAGCTAATCTATTTTTTATACTTATTACTATACTTAGAGTCCTCTATCTCTACTTTATAAGTATAGAAGTTATATACTTTCTTACTATAACGCCTATAATACCTTACGCTACGCACTTTACGTATAGGGACTTTACTAGTATTACGCTCTCTACCCTCTCTCTTAGTAATTAGGTCCTATACTTCCTTTATAATTAGGGTCTCCTCTATCTAAATATACTTGCGTTTTCTTAATTAACGCTTTATAAGCGTATTAATTGCGCTTTATATACATATTTATTCTTCTTATAATAATCCTATAATATATGTAATCTACAACGCCTATTTACTTAGCTAATAAATCTTCTTATCTAATAAGCTTATAGAAGACTAATAATAATTTTATATCCTCTATTAAATAAGCGTAGTCTACGCCTTAATCTTACGCGTATTAGGTAGTGTCTACGCCTTTTATACGCCCTATACTAGTAATAATAGTGCTAGAGTCTATAACCTTACGTTAAGCTTTAATAGAATAGCTTGTTAGTTATATAGGACTAGTCTAGTACCTCTAAAGCCTACTTTAATATTCTTAGCTATTAAAGACTATTTAAAAGCTAGCTTAAATACTTAGAAGAAGGTTTCCTTACTAATGTAATATATATAGTTACGTACTAAGGCTAAAATCTAGTTACTATACCTACGCTTTAATAGCGCAAAGTAACTAATATTAAGAAGTTATAGTAGGTATAATTAATATAAAGGTATATAATAATGGATAACGTGCCCCACTATCGAGATGCGCACACCATCGAAATGCGCACAAAATACAGCAATCCATGTTCGCATGCGAATAACTCAACACCACAACAAGCTATCTACGCGTTTAATAGCTAGAATTAATCTACTACTTCTGCTGCATATTTCTTGCATGTGCGCTTATTATGTCCTGCCTCGCCGCAGTTCTTGCAGCGTCGGATACCTCCTGCACTACTACCTGCGCGCACCCTCTGCTGACGCCTCTCCGCCTCTAACTGAGCCTTAACATCCCTTTGCCCAACTATATCCTCTGCCTCTGCCTGCGATAGGGTCCCTCCCTTCTGGATTCGCTTTTTCTTGCGCTTTTTACGTTCAGATGCTGCCTGGTTTGCCTCTTTAAGGTTGGCTATTCTAGCCTTAAGCAACGTGTGTAAGTGCACCTTTAAAGTTAATCCCTTTTTGACCTGCAGCACTATCTTAATAATAGAATTAGGTGATGATTCCTTGTGATCTGTTATCCTCTTGACAATTAGCGTTGTTTGAGCCTCTATCTCCTAGGCGTTGCTTGGTGTTTTAGGTTCCTAAGGGGTAGGCCCTAGTGCAGGTGGTGTTGGCGTACGAGGCTGTACTTTAAGCCTAGATAACACCACATCTAGGTTATGTGGGACTAAGCTAGTTGCTCGAAAGCTTGATAAGATATTGTTCTTTGAGAACGCCTTGTCAAATATTGGTTTGAAGGCAGCTAGGAAGGCTTTCTTGTTAATGTGGTAGATGTGGCTGTCTGCTAAGCCCCTGACTTCCTTCTTGTACGCCTGCTTTAGCGGGGCAAAACAACCTACATTAAGTGGCTGTAGGATGTGCGATGAGTGTAGAGGCATGCAGAGGGTGATAATATTGCTTTCCTTACACAGATCCTGGAAGGCGAGCGACTTGTAGCTCTTATAGCTATTAATAATAAGCAGCTGGTGACTACCTACTGTGCGAGCCTCTGTATGCTGGATAAAGTGCTGCAGCTATGCAAGACTAAGCTTGTTTGTTGTCTAGCTATTCTTACTAACTCCTATCCTCTAATCTTTAGGGTTGTAATACTAGGCCTGGTTATGGTTCTTTGCCTTGAAGATGAAGAAGGGTGGGATAGACTACCCTATCGCGTTGATGCTAGCAATTAGCGTTGCCCACTTACGATTACTAGGCTGAACACTAAGTGGCTTAAGACGTCTCTTAGAGGCTGTTACTACCTTAATAGACCCTCTAACGCCTATCTGGAAGCTAGTCTTATTAAAATTATAGACGTCTTTATCTATAATCCTATACTTGGCCTTAACGTTGTGCACAAGATTAAACTAGGGCCCAATAATAGCTAGGTCGCTGCAGAGGACTCTCTGGTGATCCCGCTGTCTTGTTAACTAAGATTTAATCTTAGGTCTCTGGCGTACAAGCCTGTAGGTCCAGTTTTCTCTAACCTAGCTACCACTACGTATAGCTAGTAGTTGGTTGGCCATTTCTCGCACATAGTTAAGCGTAGGGGCAAAGCCTCGCGCATTAAGCTTCCTTATATATTGTATAATCGCCTCCTCTTCATTCCTCTGGAGTTTTGATTGGTTAGGTTGAGTATCGCGTCGTGAAGCCTTCCCAGCGCGTTGATTGCGGAGAGTGCTTTCATGTATATCGTAGCGATGCGCGGCTTGTCGCTGGGTAAGCGACGCGTTGGATTTTATAGCTTAGATAGCCTGGATAACTCTATCTTTAGTAGAAAGCAGTTTAAGATTTGGTAGTTAAGACATTGTGATAGAGAGTTGAAAGTGGTGGGGGCTTAGCAGAGTGCGCATTTCGATAGTGTGCGCATCTCGATAGTGGGGCACGTTAATATTCTTCTTCTTATAAAAATCCTAGAATTCTAGTAAGCTATAGCTCTTATAGCTATTAAGTATAAGTAGCTAGTACGTACCTATAGCGCTTAACTTTGTATACTTATTAAAGTACTCTAACTAGGTAAGAGTAAGCTAATTATTTGTCTAGCTATTAAGACTTACTTTAAGAATCTAATTACGTAGTAAGTCCTTAAACTAGACGTCAAGAAGTACGCTACCTATAAAAATAATCAAGGGAGTAAGTAGGTAGCCTATAGATCTTACGCCTTAGATAATAGTAACCTACTTATAGTTACCTAGCTAGATAACCTTCTTTCTTCTAGCTACTTCTATACTAGTAATAACTATCTACGCTAAAATCTTACTTCTTATAAATCCAGTCTTATTAAAATTACAAACGTTATTATTTATAATCTTATACTTCTATTTTGTTTCCTATACTAAGTTTAGCTAGCGCTAGATAGCTATAAGATTCTTATAGGCAGCTTACTAATAGTTATATAGATAGCTTTAGCGCTTATTAGGCTTAGAAGTCTACTTAATAAAGTTATTAACCTAGTTCTTACTTATAGGGTTACTTTACTATACTCTAAGGAGTTTATTTACTATTTCTTATATACTAGACCTTAAGGGCGCAAGACCTTATATAAACTAGTTAAGAACTATTTATACTAAAGCCTCTTCTTCTAATTTTGTTAGGCGCTTTAAGTTTACTCTATAGTTACGTTGCATGCGCTTTCTAGCGCGTTAGTTACTAATAGTCTTTTAAAGTACGTTATATATATCTATAGCGTAATTTATAATTTAAATAGATTACGCTTAAATATTAAAGATAGTAAGCTATTTATTAGCTTTAGTATAAGTCTTTTTACTATATTATTGTTAAGATATTACGTAATAATACAGCGTAGGTAGTACGCTAGTTTAGTATTAGCTACTTACTTAGAGTAGCTACTTACTTATAAAACACGTTAGAAAGAAATATTTATAGACTTTATTAATAGATTACCTATTAGTAAAGGTATACCTTACCTTGTAGTTATTACTAACTAGCTAAGTAAAGGCTTAATCTTTATTCTTCTTCCTAATATAAAGTTAGAGATAGTAGTATAAGCGTTTATTAGGTAAGTAGTAGCGTACTATTAGTTACTAAACGCTGCTATATCTAATAAAGGAAGCTAGTTTATTAGCGTACTATAAGGGCGCCTTTATAAAATCCTAAAGATTAATTAGTAATTATTAATAGCTTTCCACTTATAGATAGATAGTATAATAGAATAAACAAATAGCGTATAGGAAGTATATATTTAAGCGTTTATTAGCTAGTTATAAAATAATTAGGCACTATACTACCTTATAGCCTAAATCGCTATTAATAGAAAGGACGTAATATTAATAGAAGTAGCCCTATTCTTCTTATAATATAGTTATAATATAAATCTACTATAGTTAAGATCTCTACCTAAAACTAATAAAGAGAAGTATATAGCTAAAGAACGTTTAGACTATAAAAAGATAGAAATAATTATAGCTAAGTTCTAAGACGTATTTAACCTAGTACAAGCTAGTATAGTAGTAGCCTAGGCTAAGTAAGAGAAATAAGTAAATAGGCACTCTAAGAAAGTAAAAAGCTATAAAGTTATTAATAAAGTATAGCTAAAGCTTAACAAGTAGTATAAAATAGGATAATTGTTATAAAAGCTTAACTAAAAGAGCACTAAATACATAGTAACTAAGGTAGTTAATAGTTATTTAGTTAAGCTAGATACTTTACTTAGCTACTATTCTATTTTCTATATTGATAGACTACGTCTTGCTAGCTTAGATCTATTACTAAGTTAAGTATAAGATAATTACTAACTAGTACTACTATAAGTAGGTAATAAAGAAGAGTAGGTTATAGAAGAAATTATAAAAGAATAGCTAAAGTAATAAAGGCGTAGTTAGAAGCTATACTTTAGCGTTAAATAAAAAAATACTACTTAATAATAATTTAACTAGTAAAGCTTCTAGAAAACGTAAAGGCCTTAGATTAATAAAAGGCCTATACTAGAGAATTTTAAGATTAAGAAGGACGTTTACTAAAAAAGTTCTAGTAAGATTCCTAAAAGAAGGAGAGAAGGAAAGTATTATAATAAGCTAAAGCCTAATTAGCTAGTACTTTAATAATATCTTAGTTACGTCTATAAGGCGTATAACTTATACTTACTAGTACCTAGTATTTGCGCTACCAGTACTAGGCTAAGGTTACACTAATTTACTACCTTTTCTAAATTACCTTTAGAATACTAGCTACCTATAGTTCTCTTTTATTTTAAATATAACTATAGTATACCTATATATCTACTCCTTAAGCGTAGCCCCTTATAGTTTAGCTAACTTTTTTTAATTTAAATTAGTTATTTTTTTAAAGTTTAATAGTAAATATAGTGTTTACTAGCTATGCGCTTATCTTAAGAAAGACTTCTTACTTGCTTATTACGTGCAACGCTAGTAAGGGGCGCTGACCCTAGATAAGCGTCGACGTACATAAACTAGGGACATCGAAGCTTCGAGAGCCCGCAGTCCTACTAGAACAACAAGTAGAAGCTCTCGCCTTTTACAGAATATCGCGTTTGGGTGGCATTGCTTCTCCTCTAACCTGCGTAGCTATAGCCGTTAAACTTGACGTACGTCCCAAATACGGCTGTCGTTGTTTCGTGTCGGTCCGAAGTTCGTGTCGTTCCATCGCAGCCCCGCGCTCATGAAAAGGCCCTGTAGCTAGCCATCGCACGCCTGTTCTTTCATCAAAGCAGGAAGTATCACTACGCATTCCGAATCAAAGAGTAATTCTCTGTACACATCGCCCTTTCGTGTCCACTTACGGAGTGTACAATCCGATCTTTGAGTGGCAACGCGCTCAATTGAGGCAGTTTCCACCAACCTAGACCCGATTGGGCAGCATACATCCAGAGCACCTTGTTGGTGGCAACAACCTGGCATTCCGACAAACGTACTCGGCATTCTATACGTATCGATTGCGTGGAGGGGCAGGCACGATGCGGGGCATATCGATGTTATCAACCGTTCTCTTTCCACTCCTCCATACACCCATCGTCTGCGCTTCAGAACAAGAGCCCTTCGAATACAGCGCCATGGCTGCACCTCAGTACACCCTGCCTCCGCTGCCATATGCATACAATGTTAGTAAAGCCCGCGACGCAAATGCGACACTGCATACGTCATGCTTACACTTCATAGGCATTGGAGCCGCACATCTCAGCACAGATCATGGAGCTGCACCACAGCAAGCACCACCAGACGTATATCACCAACTTGAATGGTCTTCTCAAGACTCAAGCCGAAGCCGTTTCTACCTCCGACATCACTTCACAGGTTTCGATACAGCAAGGCATCAAGTTCAACGCTGGCGGCCACATCAACCACTCTCTCTTCTGGCAAAACCTCGCTCCTGCCAGCTCGGGTGAGGCTCAGAGCTCCGCTGCTCCTGAGCTACTCAAACAGATCAAGGCGACTTGGGGAGACGAGGATAAGTTCAAGGAAGCCTTCAACACAGCTTTGCTAGGCATCCAAGGAAGTGGTTGGGGATGGTTGGTCAAGACCGATATAGGCAAGGAGCAGAGATTGTCTATCGTGACGACCAAGGACCAGGATCCTGTTGTTGGTAAAGGCGAAGTTCCGATCTTCGGTGTTGACATGGTAAGTCGCTCTCCTCATCGTCCCAGTAGGACCATATGACTGATTCAAATTTCAGTGGGAGCATGCGTACTATCTCCAGTACCAGAATGGTAAGGCTGCTTACGTCAAGAATATCTGGAATGTCATTAACTGGAAGACGGCGGAGGAGCGTTATCTGGGATCGCGCGCAGATGCTTTCAGTGTGCTGAGGGCATCCATCTAAGCAATGAAATGTGGACTGGACATGATGAACAACGATACGAATGATGCAGACCTCATATATACCGTCAACGTCTTGAAATATATACATTCACTTGAGAGCACCATGGTGGAACTTAGCGCATGCGCTTGACCAATCAGGTACTTTTCCGGAACTTGCTCAAAGACACGCATTCACTCTCGAATTTCCAGCTTTTGACGACAAACTCGCGAAATGATCTGAAGGCTGTGAAGATTACATGGCCTATTCAATCCTTGCTACTTCCGCTAAGCATCTCTATTTTTATATCTGGCTCTGTCGTAAAATTTCCCTGCTTTGTTCAACTGCGCTTTCGCATCAAGCTTGAAGTACTTTTCGCATCGTCCCTAGTCCCTCAGGCAATCATATTCTTTTATCACGGATAACCTCAATCATGTGTAACGGCAGTTCCACTCGCGTCAGCCAAGGCGGCTCGATAGCAGTTCTGCGCCCAACATCGCACCTAGCACGAACACATTCGGGCCAAGAAATGTTCCTGCTCTTCACCAACCAACTTTCCAGATCCGGTACTAGTGTTGAGTATCAAGGTCTCAAAGATATCCTTGAACTGAACAACCATTGGTTTGTTATACAGTAAGTATAATCTTCCACCATCGCATTTTAGTAGATGTGTAGATGGCTGACAGCGTGTAATAGTCGTGATGGTGATCTCTCTGCGCCACCACCGCAAAGTTCATTAGACCCTTTGTATACCTTCAACCTCGAAGATTCGTCTAGAGGGATGATGCAGTTACCAGAGAAACTGCATCTGGGTGTTGGTGACAACGGCATCATTGGAAGAAGGGTATCGGTAATGACAGGGTCATCACATCAACCTTTGGCTTTAGCAGAGGGCATTGTGGGATGGAATTGAAGGAGCGTTCGTTGAGCGTATGGTGTTTATATTAGTAATTTTTTAATAAAGAAGTTGAGCACAGAAAGGATGCCCATACGTATGTTACGATAAGGCTTATTTCAGTGAAGACAGTAGCACTAAAATAATAGCAGAGAAAGAGCGACTTGAAGTTACTTCAGCAACGCTGAAATAGAACCAATACAAAGACACCCGAGCCAATTAGCGGCCAATATTAAGACCAACACTTTTGCCTGCATACTACGTTGCTTGGAGACGGCCCAAACTACCCCATGCCAGGTACGGCCTGGAAACTACAGTCCGTGTAATGTTATCTTAAAGCAAACTAGTTATTGAAATGACTACTACACCCTATGCAATCCATGTTATTTTGGGCTTTGTTGCACGTACAATCTTTCGGACGGTGAAAATAAACTTTTTCTGGACGTCCTGATAAGCAAGTTTGTCTTGCTATTTTCTGAACTTATCGCGACGTCGTACACAAAATAAGCTGCTGGTATCGGTGTCTCCCCTGGCAAGATTTTACCACCTTCTCTTTGGCGCCCAACGATGATTCCAGTCATGTATGCGATGTCAGCATACTTTTGGGGCCCCACCACCACGAGTTGGAGCACTTTATAGATCTCCAGGCTCGGTGGAGCGTTGTGTTATGCTATAAGGCCAGAACGGACGAGGTCAGAGCTCATTCAGAGAAGTATCAGAATATTTGACCTACAACTCTCGCGGCGGCCTCGCTTGTTTCAGAACCAATTTCTCATCGAATGGTCTATGGAAACTTTGATATCCTTACCAGGGGCGTAGACGTGGACAAGTCCACCGCTATCGGCAACGGACTCTGAAATGACTAGACTGGCTTCGCCCTCACAGCCCACGATTACCATACTGTCCTCATATTTGGCAAGTGCGCTCTGCTACCAGACGACGGTGTCTAACTTGAAGTGACTGTAGAAATTGCGCTTGATAATGTGGAAAAAATTATTGTAAACGAGTCCATTGCGGCAGTCTGCGCTGTGGAAGAACCTTGAGTGCTCTACATTGAGGCAGCGTTGTTAAAGTAATCCGTCGCACTTGAGTGTGCTGCCTGGCTCGGCATTTCAACGTTCCCTAAGAGTTGTCCTGGAAAGCTTCCAAGAATTCTATACACTGAGCTCAAGTTCTACTGTGCCTTGCAAGGTCCTCTGACCTTGACTAGACTCTGGACTAGACATTAGCTAGCTTGTTAAAGAAGTTCTTAGTTAGATCTTCTGTTGACCTTAGCTAATCCAGAGATTGTCGAGCAAGTGTGTGAGCACCCATGAGAGTATTAAGGGAACGCTTGGTGAGCTCGTTCCCAGAAAAGAACTTCTGAATACCGTTTAGCGAGGATACGGACTTACTCAAGTGACTTATGGCACCGGATCGTGGTTGAGAAAGGCCAGTGGCGACACTGACTGTCCCATCATCGAAATCCAAGGCACCCGTAGTGACAGATCCGATTCCAAACTGTGTCTTTAGCGATACCGGCGAGCTTGTGGCGTCGCTGCTTATTTCATCGTGATTAGTAAGGATTCTCAGTGGATTGGGCCCGAACAAACCCACCTCCAAATCCGAACGGTCCTCTCCGCGCTGTCTATTCCACGGTCATCCACTCGTCCTCTACTCCACGGCCAAACGACAAAACGCAATGGAAATAGGCTCAAAACAGAACTATCCCCAAGTCACCGTTACTACCGTCTGTGCGCGCCACTCGAGCCAGTTTACCACTCGAGCCACCCAGAACATCACAATGATCTAATTATCCTAACTTTAACGCGTTATAACTCTACTACCATAGCTCTAATTCTAGAAGCGATTAGATTTATTAAATCCCTTAAAGAAGGCGCATCTTTTAGCTATTGCGAAGTTGCAAAAATGTTTAATATTAACTAAACAACGTTATTACGCTACTATAAAGGAAAACAGCGTTCTAGTATAACTTTTTATATTAATTAATAACTACTTCTCTTATAATAGAAGGAAGAACTCCTACTATATATAGAAAGATGCGTAAGGCGAGGCTTACTACCTACTTATAAGATAGTACAAAATTTCGCTTTTACTATTACAAAGTAGAAGGTTTCTTAAAGCTAAATTACTTAGTTTCTATAACGCTATAAGGATAACCTTACTATTAAATAGAGTACTAGAATTAATTATAACTACTTTAAAGCTAATTCCCTATATAAATAAAAGTTATATTTTAATATGTTATACTTAAAGATATAGTAGTACAGCGTTAAGGCTTATAATATTTATAATATAGATAAGAAGGGCTTCTTTGTTAGTGTTGGAAAACTATTAAAATATATATTTATAAAGGCTTCTTTAGCTTTAAAACATACTAAGGCCTCTATATAAGATAGGAACTTTAAATAGATAACGCTTCTAGCGTGTATATATACTTCTAGAGAGGTATTACTACTAGCTCTAGTATACTAGGGCGTATCTAGAATCTAATTATCCTAGGTTAACGCTATAGAGGCTAAGAAACATAAGATTTTCTTCTTAAACTTACCTACTAGATAAAGTGATAATAATATAGGTTTAGTATAGCTTAAATAGGTATTTAAGCGCTTTACAAAGTAGAAAGTAAGGCGTAATTACTAACTTCTAATTCTTAATAGCTATAAAAGCTACCTTACTACTAACTTTATTAATTTCTATAATAGTAATTGTATCCTCTTATTTGTTTTCCTACCTTATATAACCAATAGCTTATAGCCTTTTAATATCGTATTATTTACACTGCTTACGTAGTACTATACTAAAGAACTTAATTACTACCTTTATTAATTATAAGGGCTTACTAGAGTTATAAAATATAACTTCTTTAAAGTCTTTATACCTATATAGAACGCTATAATAACGTTAAATAATATAAAGAAGAGTTTTTAAGCTATAGGCGTGTAGCTAATAGACGTAGACGCTATACTAAAATAGTTCCTAATAACTACTTCTAAACTAGATAGAGCTTTATAAATTAGGTAGTATAGTAATAGTAATAGCTAGAGAGAACTATAAAAAAATCTAGAGGTTATAGTACTAGATAGTATAATAGGCTAAAGCCTAGTTAGTAGATCTTTGATTAGATCTTAGTTACGTATATAAGGCGCACGACCCGCACTTACTAGTACCTAGCGTTTACAACACTAGTACTAGGCTAAGGTTATCTTAATTTACTACTTTTTCTAAATAACCTTTAGAACGCTAGCTACTTATAGTTCTCTTCTATATTAAATATAATTACTAGTATACCTATATATCTACTCCCTAAGCGTAGCCCCTTATATTTTACATTTAATCTTAATTAATAGAGCTTTACCTTAAGACTTTATTAATATAAAGCGCGTTAAGCCTCTTAACTACCTTACTATTACGTGCGAGTAGGTTAATCTACTATATAGGATTAGTATTATCCCATTACCTAAAAGGCTTTTAGATAATAACTAGGTAGAAGCTATTATAAGATTACTAGCCTAGGACTATAGCCTTATAAAAAGCTTAGTTAAACAAGAGTCTAGCCTTATAAGACGCTAGTACTAAATAGGTATGAGATAGCTAGTAGACTCTAGTCTATATATAAGATACCTTTTAGAGGAAAGCCCTATAAGATACCTTAATAGTATAGAGGTGTAGGTCCTACTAGCGCATAAAAACAACTATAAGGGAGTAAGTAGTAGTAGTTAAAGTCCTATTAGTCCTCTAAGGTCTAAGGAATAAGTAACAACTCTGCGCTAGAGCTAAATTATAGCTAAAAGAGTAAGCTATTATTTAAAGTCCTATTAGTCCTCTATTAAATAGGGTATAGGCTATAATACTACGTTGAAGTACTAACTAGTACAAGAATTATAAGCGTAAGGTAACTAGGTCACTAAAAGTCGCAACCTAAATAGTAAATTAAGATAGCTAGTTATAGCTTAGAGATAAACGTTATTTAGATAAGCCTTACTATTAAGAGTAAGCTAGAAAAGCCCTATATAGTAATAGGCTATAGAAGTTCTATTAGTTCTTACTATAGAGAAGTAGGCTATAATACTATATTTAAGATAAACTAATAAGCTTATAAGCGTAAAGTAATTATATACTAAAAGTTATAATACTTAGATACCTAATAGCTATTTAGAAAGCCTTACTATAGAACTAGTAAGCTATAAACGCCCTACTAGTCCTTACTATAAAGGAGTAGGCTATAATATAGTAAGCTTATAAGAAGCTTAACTACTAGATAAAGTGTAATTAAAGGAAAATACTAATTAGAAAGCCCTATAACATAGATAGCAAGCGAGCGGCGCAGGCAAGCGAGCGGCGCACCCCACTAACTTTACTCACCTTACTAATCTTAATCTACAATGGCTCAACGCAGCGCTACTCAACTACTATTAAATAAAGCAGATATTTAGCTTGCTATTTTATCTATTAATGCGCACTAGATTTAAGGTACCCGTACTGCTGCAGTAGTCTACAACGTAGCCGAAACAACGCTCCGCCGCTAACGCGCTGGTGTACCTGCCCGACGCGATTGCCAGCCCAACTCAAGGAAGCTTACCTAGAGAGAAGAGGAGGTAATTGTTAGCTATATACTTTAGCTAGATTAGCGCGGGTTTGCGCCTACCTACGCAGCTGCACGTAATATAGCTAATAAGCTGCTAGCTACACGCGGCGCTAGCTAGGTTAGGCAGAAGTAGCTAGCTAACTTTGTTAAGCGTACAGACAGTCTTTAGACGTGTTTTAACTAAGCGTACAATAGGCAGAGAGCTCTGTGTAAGGATGCGACATTAATAAAGAGGTGGTTTAAGCTTGTAGAAGAGATAAAGGCTAAGCTTAGTATCTATAATAAAGACATATACAACTTTAATAAAGCTAGCTTTATAATAGGCAAAATTACAACGCAGCTAGTTATCACAGGATTAGAGAGAAGAGGCAGGCGGAAGAGTATTTAGCTAGGCAATCGCGAGTGGGTAACGCTAATCGCTGCTATTAGCGCTGCTGGCTGGTTAGTCCCACCGTTCCTTATCTTCGCTGGCTAGTACTACCTATCAGCCTGGTATAAGGAAGCTAAGATCCTACGCGACTAGGCGATCGCAGTTAGCGATAATAGCTGGACGAATAATAAGCTTGGAGTTAAGTGGCTAAAGCACTTTAACGCTTACACGCAGGCTCGTAGTGTAGGCGCGCGTCGCCTGCTTATTATTAATAGCTATAAGAGCTACTAATCTCTAGCGTTCTAGGAGCTCTGCAAGGAGAACAATATTTATACGCTCTGTATACCTCCTTACTTATCCTACCTACTGCAGCCGCTTGATGTTGGCTGCTTCTCGCTATTAAAGCGCGCGTACAGCTGTAAGGTGGAGAGCCTTATGCGCAACTACATTAACTACATTACTAAGCTAGAGTTTCTGCTAGCGTTTAAGGCAGCGTTTAATTAAGCGTTCACGCTAGCTAATATCTGCTTAGCCTTCCGCGGCGCAGGCCTTGTTCCTCTACAACTAGAGGCTGTTCTATTAAAGCTAGATGTACAGCTGCGTACACCTACTCCTCTAGCAGCTCTGCTAGAGGCTCCTTAGGTAGCTTAAACGCTAAGCAACGCGCGTAAGCTTAAGGCTTAGTTAAGCCTTATATGTAAGCGCGTGCGCTAGCACAAGAGCTTATCACCAGCTTTAATTATTAAGGCAATTAACTAGCTTAAGAAGGGCGCTAAGGTAATAATGCTCTTAGCTAAGCTAATGCGCGATTGGATTACTAGCCTTAAGAAGGCTAACAGCGCAGCCTTAGCGCGTAGGCGGCGCTCTAAAAGGCGTATACAGAAGCATAGAGTACTTATAAAGGGCGCTAGAGAGAATATACTAGCTTAAAATAAGGCTAACTAGTAGATTGCTTATAAAGAGCGTTAAGGAGGAGCGCGATTAGGCCTTAGCTAGCGCGCTCAAAGGCGCTGCACTAGGTGCAAGGAGACTAGGCACAACTCGCGCACATGTAACGCAGATACTATTAATATAGAGTAGTCTACTATATTAATATCTAGCAATAATATTATCGCGTTGTTAAGATATGTTGCTTTAAAGTTGCAAAAGTTAGTAGGGTGCGCCGCTCGCTTACCTGCGCCGCTCGCTTACTATCTATGTTACAAGAAGTAGGTATATATAGGAACAAGCCTTCTAATAGATAATTAGAAGATAAAAGATAATCTACCTAACCTAAATATAGATAAGCTATTAGCTTACGCGTTAGCTAAGTACTTAGCTAGAGTACTAGATAAGGAGATATAATAGAGTATTATTAATATACTTAGGAGTAATAGGTAGAAGGACGCTGTAATAATAATTATAATTAAAGAAGTTACTAAATAGATAGTAGGACTATCTAGTAGTCTACTAAAAGCTACTTAGGACGTAATAGTAATAATTATAGCTATACTCGCCTAAATATTAGCCCTATTAGCATCGCGGCTAGAAGCCCTAGAATACAAGGGTACTTAATTAACTCTACTTACGTAAACACTTAAGAGCTATTTAAACTAAGCCTAAGTATCCTCCTACCTAGAAAAGCTATAGAAAAAGAGACTCCTAGACCTAGAATAGTTTAATAGAAGTAGGCTAAACTACTAAGAATAGAAATATAAGTGTAAAGGGAAACTTAAGTATAACTTATACTTATTTTCTATAAAAGACGTAAAGAAGTAATACGTCCTTAGTTAAACTAAAAAGAAGGCTAATTAGATTCTCCTACTATAGATACTAGAGAATTAGCGAGGTATATTAGAGGAGCTATAGGAGTATATAAATACATAGTTCCTTAATATATACTAATAGAAACGTGCTTTAAACTAGCTCTAATACTTAAAGTAAAGCTAATAATCTATTAGGGATTACCTCTCTAAGTTTAACTAGCTATAAGTAAAATTAGGCTAAGAATTTAGTAAATCTATTCTCTAAGAAATATTTAGTAAAGGACTAACTATAGAGCTTTAACGTCTTATACTACGTACCCCTAAGTATATTAGCTTTAAGAAATATATAAAAGAAGCTATAGAAATCTCTAATAATCTCTACTATATTAACTTAAACGCAAAGTTGCAAGAAGGACTCTTATAGTATGCTTATAAGTACTATTATTAGAGTAACTAGAACTATAATTAGACTCCCTCTCTAGAATATATAGACTAGAAACCTACAAAGGTTTAGAAAGTACGCGCAAGAGATTAGAAACTAAATAATAATTAGATAGAGTATTACTCTTATAGTAAAAAGGGATATATCTTTAAGAACTATAATAAAAGTACAAGACTAAAGAGTATAAAAGTAAGTAGGGTAACCTAGTAAGAACTTACTCCTACTTGTAAGTACTATATAAAAGACAGAAGTACTAGTAACTTAGGAGAGTTAGAAAAAGGATAGCTCTAAACTAAAGTTATTATTTAGAGCTCCTAAAGATAGATTACTAAACAAGCAAGGAATAGAACTAGTTTAAGAAGGAATATATAAATACCTCTCTACTTACTACGTACCTAATTGTAAACTCTCTCTATAATATAAACGCGCTAATTAATAGTAGGTACCTATATTACGCACTAGTTAATAGGAGGTTTACTTAAAGAGCTAGTCTAGAGCGCTTTATAATTGTCTCTTAGATAATAGAGGGAATTAATAAGAAGTTATTTAAAATTAATAAGGTGACTTATTTTAAGTTTAATATATATAAATACTAAGAAACTACGTTTACGTACGTAGTAAATAATATAGATAACAATATAGTCCTTAGGAAAGGGTAGATAAACTACTAAGATATATTAATACCTTCTAAGTAGAGGAGCTTATATATCTATATAAAGGGTATTTAGATTAGGTGTAACTAGGGTACTATTAGAACATACCCTATGCGCTAAATAGGCGCTAACACTTTTATAGGTCTTCTTAAGAAGTTAAGAGACCTTAAGACAAATATATAGGTATTTACTATATTAATTATAGATATTAATAAGGCGCTAGAGCTAAAGAAGGTAGTAGATATAAGATCTCTACTATTAATATACTATTAGAGCTTTTTAGAGCTCTTTAATTCTAGGGAAGCAAATAAGCTCCCCCTATACTAAGGACCTAGAGTTAACTACTAAATTAACTTTAAGCTAAAAGATAGTTAGGAATAAAGACTACTATAGGGCCTACTATATAATATATCTAGAAACAAACTTTTAGTGCTCTAAAAGGAGCTAACGTCTCTACTAGAAAAGGGCTTTATACGTATAAGTAGTTTCTTAGCTATAGCACTAGTATTATTTACAAAGAAGCTAAGAGGAGGGCTCTACTTATATATTAATTACTAAGCCCTTAACGCTATTATATAGAAGGATAGGTACCCTTTACTCTTAATCTAAGAAACCCTTAATAACCTTAGTAAGGTAAAGTAGTTTACTAAGTTAGACGTAATAGCGGCCTTCTATAAGATTAAGATTATAGAAGAAGATAAATAAAAAATAGCCTTCTAAACGCGTTTTAGCTTATTTAAGTAGATAGTAACCCTATTTAGTATAGTAAACTCCCTAAGCACCTTCTAATAGTATATTAAATAGTTACTAAGAGAATTCTTAGATAAGTTTATCTTAGCGTACTTTAATAACGTATTAATCTATACTAATAGAAGTTTAGAATAGCACTAGAAATACGTCTAAAAGGTTCTTAGGAAGCTCTATAAGATAGGACTATATATAGATGTTAAGAAAAGTAAGTTTAAAGTAAAGTTTATAAAGTACCTAGACTTTATTATTAATATAGGGAAGGGTATCTAAATAGATTTAAAGAAGGTTAAGGTAATTAGAAAGTAGGAAGTACCTAAGACTATAAAGGGTGTACAATTATTCCTTAGATTTATAAACGTTTACTAAAAGTTTATTAGAAACTTCTCTAGAATAATAGCTCTACTTATACGTCTTATAGGCAACGTAAGTTTAACCTAAAGATAAGAGGAGCAAGAAGCCTTTAATAAACTAAAGAAAGCCTTCTTAAGTAAACCTAACCTAGCTATATTTAATTCTAAACGCGATATAGTCCTTAAATACAACTTTTTAGACATATAGTAAGAGGAGTACTATCCTAATATAATAATAAAAGGATACTACATCCTTGTACGTACTTTATAAAAAAGAATAACGCCTATAAGTATAATTATAAGATCTATAATAAAGAACTATTAGCTATAGTATAATACTTAGAGGAATAGAGCGCTAAACTTTATTTAGTTAAAAGCTTTAAAGTTATTACTAACTATAAGAACCTTAAGTACTTTATAAAGCTAAAGATACTAAGTAAGTATTAGATACGCTAGGCTATACTATTAAGTTAGTATAGTATAAAAATACTATATTAACTAGAGAAGCAAAACGTAAGAGCTAATACGCTCTAATAGAGAGAATAAGATCTACTAGAAAACGTAGATAATAAACGCCTATAGAAGGGCGTAGTATAGATCCTAAAGCCTACAAATTAGTACTATAAAGAACTCTTAGAAGACTAAGATAACTATACTAGAGCTTAGGTAATATTAGCGAAGATACGTATAGGTAAAGTTAGAAAACCTTATAGACTACCTAAAGAGTAGTTAGATTTAGGAACTACTATTAATAGTAACAGCATAAATAAAGAAGAACGCTAAGAGAACGCGTTTATAAGTATAGCTAAGTTAGTAGACTTAGTAAATAAGGAAGAACTAGCTAAGAATAAGCTTAAAGAGCTATAGCTAGATACTCTAAAGGATAATTAGTAATATAAGGACGTAGTCTAAGTAGTTACAAACAAGAAATAAAGGTTTCCTCCTAGCCTAGGCGTAAAGTACTTAATTATAGAGTATAACATAGTTAGTAAGCGAGTTAGTTAGACAAGCGAGTCGGTCACCCTACTAACTTTGATTACCTACTCTATCTTAACACACAATGCCTCCACGCCGCGCTCCTCTTATGCAGTCAAATAAAGCAGATATTCAGCTTGCTCTCTTATCTATAGATTCTGCCCAAATTCAGAGTACGCGACGCGCTGCTACAGTCTTTAATATCCCAAAATCAACCCTAATTAACTGGCGCGCTGGACAGCGCGCGCGACGCGATCGCTAGCCTAACTCAAGGAAGCTTACCTAGAGAGAAGAGGAGGTAATTGTTAGCTATATACTTTACCTAGATTAGCGTGGATTTGCGCCTACCTACGCAGCTGCACGTAATATAGCTAATAAGCTGCTAGCTGTACGCGGCG
Organism: Alternaria brassicicola; assembly: GCA_002796735.1. Lineage (NCBI taxonomy): Eukaryota > Fungi > Ascomycota > Dothideomycetes > Pleosporales > Pleosporaceae > Alternaria > Alternaria brassicicola. Next base: position 163,793 of record PHFN01000011.1, on the reverse strand, counting down.
CTAGCTAGGTTAGGCAGAAGTAGCTAGCTAACTTTGTTAAGCGTACAGACAGTCTTTGGACGTGTTTTAACTAAGCGTACGATAGGCAGCGAGCTCTGTGTAAGGATGCGACATTAATAAAGAGGTGGTTTAAGCTTGTAGAAGAGACAAAGGCTAAGCAGGGTATCTGCGATAAGGACGTCTATAACTTTAATAAAGCTAGCTTTATAATAGGTAAGATTACAACGCAGCTAGTTATAACAGGAGTAGAGAGGAGAGGCAGGCTAAAGACTCTTTAGCTAGGCAATTGCGAGTGGGTAACGCTAATCGCTGCTATTAGCGCTGCTAGCTAGTTAGTACCACTATTCCTTATCTTCGCTAGCTAGTACTACCTATTAGCCTAGTATAAGGAGGATATCCCACGCGACTAGGCGATCGCAGTCAGCGACAATAGCTAGACAAATAATAAGCTTAGAGTTAAGTAGCTAAAGCACTTCAACGCTTACACGCAGGCTTGTAGTATAGGCGCGCGTCGCCTACTTATTATTAATAGCTATAAGAGCTACTAATCTCTAGCGTTCTAGGAGCTCTGCAAGGAGAACAATATCTATACGCTCTGTATGCTACCTTACTTATCTTACCTACTCTAGCCGCTTGATGTTAGCTGCTTCTCGCTATTAAAGCGCGCGTATAGCCGTAAGGTAGAGAGCCTTATGCGCAACCACATTAACCACATTACTAAGCTTAAGTTTCTGCTAGCGTTTAAGGCAGCGTTTAATTAAGCGTTCACGCTAGCTAATATCTGCTTAGCCTTCCGCGGCGCAGGCCTTATTCCTCTACAACTAGAGGCTGTTCTATTAAAGCTAGATGTACAGCTGCGTATACCTACTCCTCTAGCAGCAGCTCTGCTAGAGGCTCCCTAGGTAGCTTAAACGCTAAGCAACGCGCGTAAGCTTAAGGCTTAGTTAAGCCTTATATGTAAGCGCGTGCGCTAGCACAAGAGCTTATCACCAGCTTTAATTATTAAGGCAATTAACTAGCTTAAGAAGGGCGCTAAGGTAATAATGCTCTTAGCTAAGCTAATGCGCGATTGGATTACCAGCCTTAAGAAGGCTAACAGCGCAGCCTTAGCGCGTAGGCGGCGCTCTAAAAGGCGTATACAGAAGCATAGAGTACTTATAAAGGGCGCTAGAGAGGATATACTAGCTTAAAATAAGGCTAACTAGTAGATTGCTTATAAAGAGCGTTAAGGAGGAGCGCGATTAGGCCTTAGCTAGCGCGCTCAAAGGCGCTGCACTAGGTGCAAGGAGACTAGGCAGAACTCGCGCACATGCAACGCTAATACTATTAATATAGAGTAGTCTACTATATTAATATCTAGCAATAATATTATCGCGTTGTTGAGATATATCGCTTTGAAGTTGCAAAACTTGGTGGGGTAACCAACTCGCTTGTCTAACCGACTCGCTTGCTAACCATGTTATAGTTAATAACTATAGAAAGTTATTATATTAAAGAAGGAAGTAAGTACTAAAAAGTAAAAGTCTACGTACTTAAATTATTAGTAGGGTTTATAATTCCCCTTTAGTAGGCTACCTAGGCTATAAAATAACGTACAAGACGTTAGCCTAAAACTTCTTCTAGCTAGGTATATTAGATAGTATTAGATAATACGTAAGGAACTACAACGTATATAGAAAAATAAAACTATAAAAAAAAAGCGCCTAAGGATTCCTAAAGCTATTACCTATACTAGAGCGTATATAGAAAGAGATATTAATAGATTTTATTAATAGATTACTTATTAGTAAAGGTATAAGCTACCTTATAGTTATTATAAATAGACTTAGTAAAGGGTTAATCTTTATACAATTACTAGATATATAGATAGAAACTATAGTCTAAGCGTTTATTAGGTAGGTTATTATATACTACTAGCTACTAGACGCTATTATCTTAGATAAAGGTAGCTAGTTTGTAAGTATACTATAGGAACGCCTGTATAAGATACTAAAAATTAATTAGTAACTATTAATAGCCTTTTACCTATAGACAGATAGTTTAATAGAATAAATAAACAGCGTATAGAAAGCGTACACCTAAGCGTTTATTAGCTAGGCGTAAGATAACTAGGCTTTGTACTACCTTATAGCCTAAATTATAATTAATAAAAGAGATGTAACGTCTATAGGATTTACGCCTTTGTTTCTATAATATGGTTATAATATAGATCTATTGTAACTAGAAACTCTACTAGGTATAGAAAGGAGGAAGTATATAGCTAAAGAACGTTTAGACAATAAAAAAGCTAAGATAATTATAGTAAAGTTCTAATAAGTATTTAATCTTACGTAAGTAAGAATAGTAGAGGCTTAAGTTAAATAAAAGAAGTAGGTAAATAGGCACTATAAAGAACCCTAATAATATAAGGTAAGTAATAAGGTATAGCTATAATTAGATAAGTAGTATAAGATAGGGTAACTATTAAAAAAGCTTAACTAAAAAAGCGCTAAGTATATAGTAATTAGGCTAGTTAATAGTTACTTAGTTAAGCTAGATACGCTACTAGGTTACTACTTAGTATTCTACGTAGACAGGTTACGCCTAACTAACTTAGACCCCTTACTAAGTTAGAAGTTAGATAACTACTAGCTAATACCCCTTTAGGTTAAAGAAGAGAATAAATAGCTAGTAGAGGAAATTATAAGTAAAGGATAGTAACGTAGAGGTTATAAATAGAAGCTATTTTATAAAGTAAAGTAGAAAGGTTACTACTAAATAACCCTAGAACTAGCTAAAAATTTCAAAAATACTATAGCGTTAGATTGCTAAGAAGAGGATATAAAGGAATTTTAGGATAAGAAAGGGCGTTTACTAGATAGGTACTAATAATAACTCTTTAGAAAAAGAAAAAAGGGGGTAATAAAATAGGCTAAAGCCTAGTTAGTAGATCTTTAAAAGGATTTTAGTTACGTACGCAAGGCGTATAACTTATACTTACTAGTACCTAGCGTTTACAATACTAGTACTAGGCTAAGGTTATTCTAATTTACTACCTTTTCTAAACAACCTTTAGAACGCTAGCTACCTATAGTTCTCTTTTATATTAAATATAATTTCTAGTATACCTATATATTTACTTCCTAAGCGTAGCCCCTTATAAATAGATCTACTATTAAAGCCTAGTAGCTTAAGGCTTTATTATACTCTTTATAAGTACAAAATAAGCTTCTCTACTATAAGAATTAAGGCCTAATACAAGCGCTAATAGCAAGAAAGAAGCGTATAAAGAAGAGTAAAACTCTAGCTACTTAAAATTATAATTATAAATATAATAGCGCGATTTTCCTATTACTAAAGAAGATCTGCAAGCGTTATAATTATAAAACTAAGAAATGTAATAAAGTAGAGGTGTAATAACTCTAGAAAACTTATAATAGAGAGCTTAAAGCTATAGTAACGTTATATAAAAAAAAAAAAAAAAAGCTATAAAGGTAGCCTAATAATATACTAAAGAGAAGCGTAATTATAAGTATAAAAAATAGGCTAAGGAACTAGCTACTAGCTAAGTAGTTAAAATGTAATAATATAAAGCTATAACCTTATAAAAATCTTATAATATAAGTAGAAACGCTAAGCAAAAAGCCTTATATAGAGCTAATTAAAATCTAATAAAGTATTATTATATTATAGGTATAGGAACTTATATTAAGGCTAGTCTACTACTAGCGTCTCTACCGCCTAAAACTAGCGCGCGTTAGCGCTAGATTAAGACACTTATAAAATTTAAGTAGATAGAAGGCTTTATATATATCTATAAATTAATACACTAAGAAATCTTACAATAAAAGCTTTTATATAGTGTTCTAGAGCTGTATTTCTAATATTGTAATATTTTGTTAGGGTGGCTCGAGTGGTGAACTGGCTCGAGTGGCGCGCACAGACGGTACAATAGCGAAGGCTCCGACTTTACCGCAACCTCGCGGCGCCGCGGTCCTTTACACCATGTGAACGCCGAGGGCATAATACATTTGAACAGAATGCTACAGATGCGCAAATATACCGCTGTGGAGTCTCCGCGCTCATGAGCGTACCAGCTCGAAGGGGCGGGAACTGGCGGCATGAACCTCCGCGGACCGGCCGACGCAGGTCGTTAATCCATACGAAGCGCAATGCCTGCTTCCTATGCCTTTTGGTAGGCAAGCTTGACGGTAAGGCTTATTGCTCTTTCAGACGATGGGATCTCTGGCACCATTCTTTCAAGCAAGTCTACAGAAGCCAAAGTTTTCAGTCTCAAAAGGCGATCGGTCCCATGTCAATTCTAACACGTAACGACCTCACAAACTCGTCGATTCAGCCGTGATTCCTCAGCATCAGTACGCCCTGACTAATGCTCCTCGCGTCGCTCCCCCCTCTATGACCCTTATCAGTAGTGCACCCAGCCGTCAATAGCTTATAGCTTACCTCCTCCCTGCACGTTAAAAGCCATGGCGCGCTAGGTAATGCCACGATAGCCACTGATGGTTGAACCGCTGCCGCAACCAAAAACAAGCGTTGGTGCTATTGAGCTTAGCCTCCAATTTAACCGCCACGCGAAAGCTTCGCGCAAACGACCACTCAGCATGCGATCCTGTTATCAGAGCTATTGGCATGATGACCTGGGTGATCGCTCGGACTATCTTAGAATGCATATGAAAGACTGCTTTCGCCATGTTGTCCTTGGTATTGGGATTCAACAGTCAAGGGCTTCTACAGAGAGCTGATTGACTAACCTTTACATCAATCTTCCATTTACTAACGTACCCGAACCGTCAACATGGCTCCTATCGGCGGAGGTAATGGTGATTTTGAGGTGGCCGCTCTGGCATCGCCGCCAAGCGCTCGCTGGTGCTTCTGGGCCTATGGCCTTGGTCAAGAATGCAAGGGTCCTTAGTATCGCATGTTTTGCATGCTTGGGTGGTCTTTTGTATGGTTACAACCAGGGTGTTTCTCTGGTGTATTAACCATGTCTTCCTTCATAGAGCGTGAGTAGCATCCGTCAAACAAACTTTGAGACATGCCACTCACAGATGATCAGGCATGGGTGACTACATCCAAGACCAAGCGACTCTTGAATGAAACTCGTCCAAGCAGGGATGGCTAGTATCCATTCTCGAACTTGGTGCCTGGTTCGGAACTATGTACTCTGGATTCCTCGCAGAGATCCTCTCCCGCAAATACGCCATCGTCGTTAACGTCGCAATCTTCATCGTTGGTGTCGTCGTCCAATGCACCGCTTCCGCAGGCCAAGGTCACAACGCCATCCTTGGCGGCCGTTTCGTAACGGGCATGGGTATTGATTCGCTGTCCATGATTGTGCCCATGTACAATGCCGAGATTACGCCTCCTGAAGCACGTGGCGCGCTTGTTGGTCTTCAGCAATTGAGTATTACTCTGTGTATTATGATCAGTTTTTGGATCGACTACGGTACCAACTACATTGGTGGCACCGGGAGCGGACAAAAAGAAGCTGCTTGGCTTCTAACTCTCGCTCTCCAACTCGCCCCTGCTGTGCTTCTCGGTGTCGGTATGATATTCATGTCTTTCTCTCCACGTTGGCTTGTCCACCACGGCCGCGAGGCGGACGCTCGCCGCGTCCTTGCCCATCTCCGCGGTCTCGACCAGGACCATGAACTCATTGAGCTCGAGTACGCTGAGATTCGCGCTCAGAGTCTGTTTAAATGAAGTCACCCACGGAGCGATTTCCTCAACTCCAGGACATGAACGCGTTGTCAGTCTTCAAGCTGCAATTCGTCGCCATCGGCAGTCTGTTTACTACGAGGGGAATGTTCAGACGTGTCGCCATCTCCACGCTCACTATGTTCTTTCAACAATGGACTGAAGTCAACGTGATTCTGTACTATGCACCAACCATGTTCCAATGATTTGGATTGTCAGGCAACTCGACAAGTTTGTTCGCCACAGGTGTCGTCGGTATTGCCATGTTCCTCGCAACCAATAAGTTTACCACAGAACAGCCCCAGACCCAAGGCATCATACTAACAGCGCACAGTCCCCGCAGTCATGTACGTCGACAAACTAGGCCGCAAGCCCGTTCTCGTTAGTGGCGCCATTGGCATGGCCGCCTGCCATCTCATCATCTCCGGCATCGTAGCCAGCTACGAAGACGACTGGCCGAACCATCGAGGTGCCGGCTGGGCAGCTTGCGTCATGTTATGGATCTTTGTTATATTCTTTGGCTACTCCTGGGGTCCATGTGCATGGATCGTTATCGCGGAGATCTGGGCCATGTCCAATCGCTCGTATGGTATCGCGCTTGATGCCGGTTGTAACTGGATGAACAATTTCATTGTTGGTCAGGTTACTCCGGATATGCTGGAGCATCTGCGCTAAGGCACCTACATCTTCTTGGGTATCTTCACGGCGATGGGCGCGGCGTTTATCTTCTTCTTCTTTCCCGAGACTAAGGGACTTTCTCTTATAAGTTGTCTTGATGAGCAGCTCGAGTATGTGATGTGTGCTGACAATCTGCGTAGGAAGAAATGGACACCCTCTTCGGCTCCGTAGGTACTGCTGAGCTTGAGAAGGAATGCTGGGTCGAGGTTCACAGGGAAGTTGGTCTCACCGAAATCCTTGAGCGTTGCGGTATGTATCACGACAGTGGTGCTGCGGACTGTCACGACAACAGCAGTCTGGAGAAGGAGAAGCCTCGGGTTTTGGAAAATGCTTGGGTGTCGAGCGATTTGGGCTTGATAATATGGGTGTAGGATTAGTTACAGATCACTGTACGGCTTGACGGCATCTAGATATACCCTTTCGCGTGGCTCGCCGATTCAACTTGAGCTATCAAGTTATACGCCTCAAGCAGTACAACACAACAGAACATACTACGGCACATAACTCTTACGCCCCTATACAATCATGTCTCTTATGCTACTAAAACACAGGTTTTATCCTAGTGGAGCTCACACAGAGGGCTGACGTTAGTCAAGATCCACGTCGCCGTAGTCGAACTTGAGAACAGAACGTGTTTGTACTCGACCAAGTCGTTGGTCATTCATCACGCGCCACATTGTCTCCAGCTGGTTGAACTAGGAAATCCACAGCAATGGAAGTAGCGAATATGTAATTGCTAGAATGTGAATAAGCTATATCATACTACCGGTGCTGCGTCGACTCGGCAACTCCCGCCGGCACGCCCATCTCTTCGATGTTATATTTCGTTTGTTGTCCTTGGACGGTTGTTACATTAAACACAATATAGTAGGTGTTTCTACCGTTGTTGATCGTTGCTCAGTCGCCTCGGTTGTAATACCTGTTGAAAATAGGTTGGGGCAATGTATACGCCTTGTGTATATAGGGGCGCGTTCAGAACTGAACGTACCATGGCTGTGAATGCTGCTGGGGTACTAATGGAGGATAGCTACTTTGGGGACGCGATAAGTCATGGGTGCTTTGAAAGGTTGTAACTGCGTATGTGTATGTGGATATCTATCAGTAGGTGTAGTTGTGTATTTTTGAAATAGCCCGTTGTAATGTAACAAGTCGCCAAACTTACATGTAACAGTTTGGGTGGAGCCCCATTCTCTTTCTCTCATACGGCTATCGCTAGGTAGTATGTGGCGAGATAGGGACTACTTGAATATGCAGTCATGGGCGAATTCGACTTTATGCTACATTTCGCACTCGCTGACCCGTCGTTGCAGTACTATGCACATCATGGTATGGCGAGGGGACCTAATTGACATCGAGTGTTCTCCTCTACGAGTAAATCAGGCTGTAGATAGAGGTTCCGGTCAGCAGCAAACGAGTGCATACATGAAATCTGGCACCGATCAGATAAGTTGTGGTAGACTTGTCGTGGGGAGTAACCACAGTTTTCGTCATCATACAGGTTCAGCCAGGCTACATAGATACTACTCGTTGCGGACAGGATGCTGAAGATACCGCAAGATCAGGAATGGCGCCTGAAATGCTGCTGCATCTACTTTCCCTGCAGCCGTACGTCAGCGCGGCGCAGGAAGTAAAACAACTCTAGTATATGGGGTAGCGATCTTGCGGCGCTTTGTTAGCTTCGGGTTATATTTGCTCAGGAATACAAGACCATTATCGTTTACAAAACTCCGTTTCCGTGGCTTGGCGGCCGCTTCTGGATGGTTGGCCGGACCCTGCGTTACTGTCTGAACGCGCGGCGACGACATGTAAGGCTCTTGATCATCTTCAACTAGTGCGCGTGTTTGCGCTGAAGCACGACGATGTATTCTGTTACGCTGATATTTGAGACTTGGCTCTATGCCTGGGTTCCTGTCGAAGTTTGATTTCCAATCACCGGATAAGCGACCAGTAAAGCCATGTTGAAAAGTCAATGTACGTTCGCGCTTCGCAGGGCTCTCGGTACTGTGGGATAGAAAATGCTTCCCCAGTTCCTGTTGCATCGTTAACGATCCAGCTCTCTTCCGACGAATAGTCGTATTGCACACCTCAGCCGTCAGCTTGCCCGACCGCATACAGCAGAACGGACACGCATCGTCTCCTTCTTTTCCTCGGTCCTGCAGATATTTTTCTTCCCATTCTGCCAGCCCTGTCTCCACCTTCGGCGTGCTCATCGGTGTAGTCGGTGGAGCAAATGTTGGACTAATTTGCTCCAACCATGCTACGACTGGATCAATGATCATCTCTTCCTGCGCAACAGCCGCACTGCAACATCGATATAAGGCTTCGTCATCCGTCTCGCGACCAATTTCCGCGAGTACAACACCTGTTTCCCCTTCGTCTTTCTCGTCTGCACCAACATTGACGTCTTCATCATCCGTCTCATCCTCACCCTCATCATTCTCACTACTCTCATCATCATCATCATCATCCTCACTATTCTCAACTTCCGCAACTCCCCAGACCTTCTCATCATCCCTCGTCCAACTCCCCTCCCCATGCAACGGACTAAACATCGTCATCCCACCCCCCTTCAAGCAATCAATCATTGCCAGCTTCACAGCAACATTGGCTCCTGGCCTGCTGTCCACAGGTGGAACGCTCGGTATCTGACCGCTCGGCCACAGTACGGGTAGCTTCGCAGCGAAAGCCTTCCAATCGCGTTCTTTCCCGTTCGCGAGCCATTTTTCGCGATAGCGGAGGAGCGTTTTGGAGAGCCCATGAGTGTAGAGCGCGTGTTCGATGGAGGCTATGGTGTCTGTTAGGTTTTGGGGTGAAGAGAGTGGTGATGTAGATGGAAGGAGGAGAACAGGGAAGGGTTTGCGGAAACGTGTTGACCGCGGTTTGATCAGTTCGTCAGATTGGCGGGCTTGTTTCTGACAAACATGCCGCCTCTGCCTTATTTCCCCCTCCTTTTCCCCCTCATCGATGCCCTCCGTATCGTCCGCCTCCAACTGACCAGGTTCACAAGCTGGATTTGTGAAACCAGAATCACCCCAGTCCCCTCCCCTCGTCCAGAAGTAATAATGCGGTACATCACACCCAGGAAACCTAATAAAGAAGAGATTCTCCAACACTCTATCCTCCTCCTCCTCCTCCTCCTCCTCCTCCTCCTCCTTCTCACCACGTCCTCGATTCCCATAGTCCAAATAACTCGGCACGTAACACATGGCCCCCGGTCTCCATAAACTAGCCTCATACACCTCCGCCGTCTTCTTCGTCTTATTCCTCTGTCGTTGCGCATGCCGTGCCGCGCGGTCAACCGGATCCACATCGCCCTTGCCTTTGACGCGCAGCAGCTTCCTGTTCTCGAGACACCATTTGGTGTAAGTATCGGCTAGGGCTTTTGCCTCGTTGCGTGGGCCGAGGTGGAAGTACATGTGCGCGTTCCAACCTTGCACAAGGGTGCGCTTGGCCCAGTCGACACCGCTTTCGATAACGGCTTTGCGAAGGGGGCCGAGGAGATGGCCGTTTCGTGCTGCGGAGCGGGTGGAGGCGGAGAGGATGGGGACGAAGTCTGGGTCGATGCCTGGGGGGTATCTCAGGCCGGACAGGACGAGCTTTTGCTTGCTGGAGGTTGTGGTAATCTTCAGAGGTGCGTAAGGGACGCGACGCGGTAGCGGCTCCAGGAGCGAAACAAAGGTCCTTGCCTGCGTGGATACGAGCGACGGCATCTTCTCGTACGGCCATTCGAACAGGCGAAGTCTGCAGTCGGGTTTGATGGCCTTGCTGACCGACGGAGTACTCGATTCTGTGGACGTGCTATCCCATGACTCGTCGCTGAGCGCCTGGCCGAACCTCTCGCGCCTGTACTCATTTCTCATGTTTTCCTGTGCCTCTATATCGGCATCACTCACAGTGTCGTCACTAACACTCTCATCGCGTTCTCTCTTCCTCTCTTTCTCGATTCTTCTCATGTGCTTTTCTTCAATCTGTCTGTGCTTTTCCGTGGCCCTTCTTTCCTCCTCTTCTTTGGCCTCATTTTGCTTTCTCTGGAGTGCGAGCACGGCATCTCGTTCGGCGCGTTTCTTTTCCTCGTCATTGTGTTTTAAGGCCCATGCCATTTCAACCTTTTTCATGTCCTTGCGGTAGATGCCACGCTCCTTCGCTTCATCAACAAGCTCCTTGTAGTTGTAGGTGTCATAGATGGAGTCAGTCTTGTGCTCGTCGCGCACTTTATGTGTGCCGCCACGCCTATGTGCTGCGAATTGACGGGTCATGCTAGGCTCTGGAGGTTCCGGGGAGCCCTCATACAGTGTCGGGTTGTGCTTCCTCGGTTTGCCTCTGGGCATGGTGGGTGGTGCTGCCAGGTGGTGCTAGAAGGGGTGTTATGAAGGAATCAAACGTCAGACACAAGTCGGCTTGTTGGGGGAAGAGCAAACACTACGAGACAATATGCTTTGGTAGCATTCGAGCTGTGTTGTTGCAATTTCAAAATGGGTAAGAACATGTGTACTTGTTCGACAAGTGTCTTTCACGAGTCATTTGTCAAAGACATGCGCTCGACCTGCTTTGTGCTTATGACAACCCTTTGTTTGTGTCAGCATAAAGTTAGCGTGTAACTCGAAGTAGTTGTGAACACAAGGCACAACGGGATGTACCAATGATATGGTACGTTCGAAGAATTGATTGGTAAAGGTCTAGGGTATCTCACTACGGCGAATTAACTTACATGAAATCAGGTTGAAAGGAAGATGCTTACAGTTCCGATTTCCCAACATACACCTTCCGCTTTTCTGGTTTCAAGTCGAAAAAACCTTCCAGCTCCATCCACTCTGCAGTGAATGCCATGACCAGTTTTGTCCAGTCCTCTACCGTGTCCATGTCTAGATGCTCTCCGTCATCTTCAATTGTATGCCATACTCTCGGAAAAGGCGTGGGGATCATATGCAGGATCTCCACACCGCGAGCCATGAAGGGAACGTGATCATCTTGTACGAAGCCGCCTATGAATGCATCATTCTGCTTGTTCGCATCGGGTAGAAATGGGCGTTCTGCGCGAGGCTTTTTGTTCTTGCGCTTGGCCATCTTCGACTCGTGGTTTGGAGAAGACTTCATCAAGCCCAGCTTTTGGAGGCGTGCCTCGGCAGTTGCCATATGCTTGTAGGCCCAGTGTGTAGTTTTGAAATAGGACGGCACATTTGGACCTTTGGAGCCCAGGAGGTCGAGCAAGAGGAACAAATCGATCGAATCGAGCGGTGTGCGGTATATCGATGATGCGGCATGGAAAGTCGACTCCCAGTCCTCAGCGAGAGCTCTGTATACCCGTCAGTATCCAATTGCGGAGGGGGGACCGAGTAGGATGCGTACCGTGCGCCGTAGAGACTGTCGCTGTCGGTCCAGCTCTTAAAAGCTTCCTCGCCGTCCAGCAACAGTATCTGCACACCTTTGTGCTCCACATCAAAGTCGTCCGGGTCTGTCGCAGCCCACTTCTTGGTCAAGGCCGCATCGATACTGCGGGCGATGTGCAAGATCATGGCGCATGGGGCTGCGCTGTCGATGGCTCCAATGAAGCCTTTCGGCGTATACTTGCTGTCGTAGTGTGCAACCAAAGCCAACCTCGAGACGTCTCCCTCTGAGCTACCCGGCGGATCACGTGTGGCAATAACATTGACAAACGGTACTTCCTTTCCCTTGCTCACTGGCGTCGTGGAAGTCGAGTTGTGCATCTCTACTCTCCATTCCGGCAATTGCGACTTGAAAAAGTTGAGAAAGTGCTGGCGCACAAGAGCATTGCCATCCGTGCCAGAGACTCTGGGGATCAAGATGGGCGCCAGTATGGAGCCTTTTTTGATATCGAAGTCTTCGCCAGGCCCAGGTAGGTGCTTGAGTGTTTCGTCGCTAAGGCCCTCGTAGGCATATCCGAGGGATAGGAAGGAGATGAGCGACAGCAGCGCGAATGCGAACAACATCTTCTCGACGTATCACATGAAGAGCGCGCGACAAGTCCGACACGCTGCAGAAAGATAGCTCAGGGTCGCGAATGGAGCATACTGACAGCGAAGGCCGAGTGTGGGTCAAGGGAGTCGTGGCATCTCTCCGAACATGAATCAGCCCTAGCGGCTTCGGGTGAAGTTTCCGCGCCGAGCCGATCCCCTCCGCACACGTGACAGCGCGACAATTCTCCAAGCCTGTTTGCAGCTTACCTCGACCCTTGGACGTCCACACCACTCGATTGCTGAGTAAGCGCTGTACCAGGACGCCGAGCACGCGAGTCTTGTGGTTGCGCAGCAGAGACGCCGACGACGCCCAGGCTCAAGGAAACCTGGAGACGTGCAAGTTCTTTCCACGTCCCCCATTTGGCATGCAGCCACGACTTCTCGCCGTTGTGGCCGCTCTTCGAAGCTCAGCACCTGCACATGGAGGCATACGACCAACTGTCAATGGCCGCATAAATGGCTTCGTATGCCGGACTTGCCAGCGGGAATTTGCCACATCGCCAACGTTACAGTGGTTTGGAAGATCATCCAAGTCAGCAGTCAAAACTGTTGAAAAAGAGCGAAGTACGCAACGCCGCAACTATATGCCGAGGGGGAGAAAGTTCCAAGAACTTGATTGACGAAGAACTCCAGAATACAAATCAAGGTTGTTGATCTACGACGCGGGCGATGCTCGAACCACATGGATCTCCTTTTGGAAAGCAATGGCCTTGCTGCAATTCGGAACCACGCTCGTTTTCGGTGTGCCTCCGCTTTGGAACAATACGAACCAACCTGATGAGCAAGTGAGGAAGATGCAGGCTATCACGGGTAAGTAATCCTATTCTTCGTCAGTTGTACTGCTTTGAGCCCTCCTATGCTTCCACTCTTTGCCGTACATCTCTTTCTGGTTCCGGCGTTGCGTGTCACTCCTGAACCACACGCAATAGAGTGAACACTGAAATTTTTCCTTCTCAATGTTCGTCATAGCATAACATACACACCCGACTTCACTCATCTCATCACAAGTGTCATGCCGATCTACTTGGAGCCCTCATCAAACTCCACGAACCCCGATTATTTATATACAAATCTCCAAGACTAACAGCCCCCTGCAGTCGGCATCCTAGGCACGATCCCCACCCTAACTCTCGCCTACCTTACCGCTCCTTTTGTCCACCAAGTCTTCCTCCAGATTCCCGAACACGCCCGCCGCTCCCGGTCAGACCTCCTCCGCTTTGCCACCTCGCTGCGCATGAACCCCAACCAAACCTCCAACACAAAGCTAGAATTCGTGACCCTCCGCATCTTTCCCTTCCGCAAACACACCACCGCCTTCCTTCACGAGCTCCGCGCCTTACCCCCTAAACGATTTCGCCTAGCTAACATTGAGCTACCCAAAAGCGAGGCGTGGGCCCAGCGGCAGAGGGAAAAGGGCGTGATGAGACGGATGGTGGAGGTGGTTAGTGAACCGAGGTTCAAATTCTATGTCAAAGAGGGGCGGTTGTATACCATGAAGACGGGGGTGCCGGGCGTGTGGGAGGAAGTTGCTAGGAGGATCCAGGAACAGACGCTACGCGTTGAGGAGGAGAACAAGAGGGTTGCCAAAGGTGGCGCGGTAAAGAGGCCAGTTGTGCAGTTAGGGGCAAGGAAGTTGATCAAGCCTGTTGGGAGGGTGGATGAGAGGATCAAGAGGCAGACGACGAGGCAGTCGAAGATGTAAGTGTTGTCAACTAGATGATCGGGTGGTGTTGTACGAGCGGTCTGTAGTGGTAAGTTGTGTTGGACTGTCTGAAGACGTACAACCGGATAAAGTCTGGATAGAATGGCATGCCTTCATTATCCCCAGTACCGCCAACGCACGATACGATACCTGAAGAGACGATCAATGACAATGGTACTGGTGCCCTGCCACGTATACTTGGAAGTCCCAGACTGCGCAAGGCAATGCGTGCGGGCAGGCATCAGAGGCACGATCAGGCCTCTCGCAGAATGCCCTCAACCACTTCATACGCCTCTTTGACCATGCCTCTGGTCTCCTCATCTACACTCGCCTCATCGGTACTCAGAACCCATAGCCTCTGCTTCCACAGCTGCCACCGCTCCCTCGTCAGCCCATCTTCCCTCGGCCACAATTCCGTCTTTTCGTTCAACGCCGCCGCCCATCCCTCTTGCAGCAGTTTATAGTCCATCTTCCACAGTGCCCAACCTCCATCTCGCAACCAAGCTGCTGCGACGCGAACATCCAACGCCCATACCTGCTCAGAGGACATCCTGTGCTTCTTCGGCTCATAGTACGGCGACGTCACACGCTCGAGCACGTCTTTGCAGGTGTAAAAGACCCATATCGCCTGATCTGCGGAAGCTTCTTCGTCGCATTTTTTCAGCAGCATGGCCGAAAACTTGACGAAGCGCAGGAATAGCTGACTGCCACTGCTCCTCAACTCACTACCACGTGACCCGTCTTCCGTACTTGGCTCACGTATGCCGTCCCAATCACGCCATTCGCGCAGGGCATCGTACGTGTCGCGCCACGCCCAACCGAAACGCGGGGCTCTCGACCAGTGGAGTATTTCGTCTGCTTCAGTTTGGCTGCGAAGATGCAGCCTTATGTTATATTTTCTAGTTACGTTGTTGGGCTGCGTAGGTGGCTGCGCGCGGATAGCACCGAGGAGAGCGAGATGGGGTTCATGGGAAGATGAAGATGCAACGGCCCTGAAGAATGCGTCCCAGAGTTGCCAGAGTGCATAGCTGGGGTCGGAAGAGGCGGTGACGGTCTGGACGATATTTTCAGCCGTTTCTTGCACCAGTGGAGAGTAGTTGGTCGAGGTGACGGCCGCTTCTATAGACGGGTAAAAGGGATTCGGTGGGTTGCCACCTGGAATATCGAGGATAGTGGTCATTTTTTGGAAGAGTGATTACAGACTCAAGCAATTAGAACTGGTCTGAAGTTTCCGGTACCTCTACACTCTGAGCACCTTTATATGGTGTGCTTTCCGTCTAAAGATTGCATCTGGGTGGAGTCGTCGTCATGCCAGAGTGTCTAGGGAGCCACACCCGCAGGCAACCACAACCACGTGATTCGATATGCACATGATCGAATTATCATCATCCGAAAGCCGAAGCAAAGCCATGAGGGTACTGAACCAGGATCTGACACGGTACAGGCTATTACACAGCCGCAGCAGCAGCCGAGGCACGTAGTACTTGCTTAGAGTTTGCGGGGCGATGCACATCGCCTACGGTCCGCTAGCCCTCCTATCCAAGTACCCAAAACTCCTCCACACTTTGCTTGCTGTAGATACGCAACGAGAATTCCGGACCTTTATTACTGTTGCTGGCGGTTACGTTCGTGCTGATTCGGGTAATTGGCTTTTCACAAAAGAACCAGAGCGACCGATGTAACATGACCCAAAGGAGCTCGAATTTCGACCTGGAATCTCCATTCAGATACTTTGTAATTGATGGCATGTATTTCATTCATCATCTCTCAAGGTTCTATGCTATACATCACCTGGGTATCTAGGTAGCTTTGTGTGCAATTCATGCTAAGGTAGCCTCGACCATTTCACAGACAGCACATCGCAACATGGCTCCACGATTTGCAACATCGCGCTTCCCAAGTCCTTGAATGACGACGTAGACAAAGACGATTAGGTTGCACTGGAGCGCAGCTTCTTGACTGGTGCCAGTGCGAAGATATCGAGACTGAGTCGTTCGCTGAGTCTAGCGAATGTGTTTTAAAAGGACGACGCGTCAGGCTGCTATCGAGACCGCATGGCCTGCTTCATTAGCCATAGCACGTCGTTCACCTAGGCGTGCAGCTTCACTCATCAAAAATTTTACAATACTCTATTTATTGAAAAACTCCTATATCCATGCGTAGCTCAAATCAAGTCTACGTCGCAGTACCATTCGTCGCTATCGTACTGTTCGTCGCACCGCTACTAAAATAGGCGCAATGAATAAGATACTCGGAAGTCTCAGCGCTGAACCCTTCCAAAGCAACCGCATCAATCTTCGCCAAAGAGAACTGGCTGTTCCCCATCGATGTGTAAGCCGAGAGCGGGATCCTCAGAACAACAGGACTGCCGTTCATACTGCCATAGGCGCTGCTCGCTACGCTGAGTCGCTGAATCGGTGTCTGGCCATCACAACCAAACCCACCGCTTTGCAGCTGCACGTTGAAGCCTGCACCCGCGTTCGCCGTGACATTGAGAACAAGGAACTGCGACGCGGAGACGTCCGCGCAATTCTGGAGCGAGTACCAATAAGAGCCGGATACACTGGGTTGTAGGACCAGAGCGCCGTCGGTGACGGTTGGTGCGACCTCCATTGTTCCGTCGTCGCTCTGCACAAGGCCATTCGCATTACGGCTCGCAACTCCGGGAGTGCAGTAGTTCAACCACGCGGTTTCAGGGCAGGTGCACGTCTGGAACCCTGGCGTTCCTGGGACCGGCTCAGCGACCGAGGTCAAACTGATGCAGCCAACCTTGATATCCACACCTGGAGGGTTGAATGCCGAGATTGCGACGCTGTCGAGCCTGCTTGAATTCATTCCACCAAAGTCTGAAAAGGGAATCTGTGCAACTTGGTACGCGTCGGCGCTGGTAAATGTCAAAAATGAAGTGATGGGGACGGAGGACGGGGGCGACGTCGTCGTGCATTCTTCATCTGTCTTCCAGCGCATGGTGACCCGGAAAGTGGTACCTGCGGGTGCCGCGATGGAGAGTTGGATGCCTGTCGCATTTACTGCCTTTGCATTGTAGCATCCACTGGGGTCAAATTGCGAGTACCAATACGAGTCGCTGGTAGTACCCATGCTGAGCGAGCCGTCGCCATCGACAGAGTATGAAACAAGAGATCCTTCGTCGGTCATCGCGCCAAGAAGTCGGTTGGCCCGCGGAACTTCAGACACGAATGTGCAAGTGTTCAGGATGGTGCCTGAGCAGAGCGCGCACCCAGGGCTATCAGCTGGTCCTGTGAAGACCAAGGAATGGATGCGATAGGTTTGGCCGGGAGAATTGAAGTTGGTCATGACAAACGATTGCAGGTAGTTCTGGTTGAAGGTCGCTGGGAAGCGAGAGAAAGGTATCGTGAGCTGCGTTGACGCGGCGTTGAATGTGATTGGAACGTAAGACGTGACCACGTTGGTGTTGCAGCTATCGGTGCCATATTTGAACCCAATATTCGCGGTTGCGTCTTGTGGACCTGAGACGGTGAGTATGATTGAGTCGTAAGAACTATTCACAGCTCTGCAGTTGGATGGCTGTGCAAGCAGCGAGTAAAAGTAAGATGTTGCGTCGCGTGGTACCAGGTCAACAGACCCACGGGAAGTCTGCTTGTAGGATGTCATCGTCCTGTCGTCTGAGATGGGAGCACCGAGGGCGTTTGTCTGCGTTTTGAACTCATTCGGATCGCAGAAGTTCAGCACAACAAAGCCAGATGGAGTCGGACAACGTGGGCCGGCGCCAATCGTGGAAGGTCCGCCCAGAAGAGAGATCCATCGCATCGTGAAGTTACTGGCAGCGGAACCACCGTTGGGTGTGAAGTTACGCAACGTAATGCGGCTGAGAGATTCGGTGTCAAATCCTGAGAAAGCGGAAAGGGGAATTGTGATGTTGGCAAAGTTATCCTGGCTTAGAGTGGCATAGGACTTCGTGCTGACGGTGGACGTGCTACCGGTACCCGAGGTCAGAACCACGTCGAAGGAGCCACCGGATGGGCCACGCGCGTTCAGAGAGACTCCGGTGTATGCAGTAGCATTCAAGTTGACTCCATCAAAGTTAGTGTCGGAATAGAAGAACGAATCTGCGCTCGAAGGCAGCAACTGCATTCGTCCCAACTCCGAAAGTTTTGCAAACGTCATCGAGTTGTTGTAGTCAGTCTGACCAAATATGTTGTTGATACCAGTGATCCACCGATCAACGTTTTGAAATGACTCAATTGCAAGACCTGGAGTACGATCTTCTCCTGGTGCCGTGACACATCGCTTTTGAATCTTGATATTATCGATGTAGATGGGCGTCTGAGCTGGCGAGATGTTGCCGATACGTATTCCACGAACATGAAGCAAGTCCTGTCCCTTGAAATCTGATAACGGTATGGTGACGGTATGGTTCGAGCCATCAGCCGGGGCGTATCTGCTCACATCCAAGTAGGTGGGACTTGGCTGTTCGAAATTGCACGCGTCATCGTACGAGACGAGTTGCACGTAGAAGGTGCTTCCTTGAGGAGCGACCATGTCAAAGTAGAGATGTGTGTAGATGGAGGCGTCGAAGCAGAAGCGTGAGATCTCCGTATAGTACGAGTTGACGCCACTGTTCGTCGTCGCAGTGAGCTGCAAAGTGCCATCTACGTTGTTCGACGACAGTCCTGTTGCAACTGTTTGCAACAAGAGCAAATTGACGTTGTTGCTGCCAAAGTAAAGCTCCAAGAAGTCGTCGATCATGACATCCCATGCTATGCACTCTGTGTCTCCAATTGGTTTTGGTGTAAAGTCAGGACACGTGGAGGTGGTTGCATTGCTTGAACCGACGCCGAAATAGAGCGTGTATAGCCCCTTTGCCGTGTTTCGTAGTACCACAGCGTTCGTCGTCCCGTCGTACGAGGGTTGCTGACAGACTGAGAGGGAGCCTGTTGCAGATTGTACGGCGTAATTTAGAGGCACTTGCAGAGTAAGTCCTTCCGTTTGGCCATCCAAACGGACCGTCATCACCGCAGATGAGTTGTCAGCTGCGGTGATATCAACAATGGCGCGGTCTCGATTGGTCCACCAGTTGGCAATGCCTGTCTGATTGAAGAAGACTGCAAAAGGGCGCACAGTATCGTGAAGGGCACGTTGAATCTGGATCTTGTCGAACAGCGCATCGGAAGGATGAATCAAGATGTTGTAGTGACCGCCATACCGTGCCATTTGCTTGATGTAAATGATCTGATTCGAAAAGTCTGAACCTGGGAAGTCGGCACTGCTCATGTTTCCATCACCGTCAGACCATTGGAGCGGGAACTCGTAGTATGGAAGCTCTTGGAATGACTCGCGGTTATGCGTGACTTGGAAGGGCAGGTGGGTGAGGTGGGAATTGCCCGCGCATGAAGAGCCACCGATGATTCCGTTCGCCACGCAATGCGTGGCTTGGTACTTGCTCCACGCAAGGTTTCCCGGACGATAGGTAGTCATGTTATAGTTGGTCTTGAACTCATCATGCAGTATGTGCCGGATCAAATAGGCGCTTACGCGGACCTCTCCTGATGCAGAAGCACCTGATGTGTAGAACGAGAGCCCACTGGTACCTCCTTTGGTGCATACCTGTCCATTGGTGGGTGTACCATCAGCGTTGGGTCCGCATTGGTGAATCACAGGATAGTACCCCGCATCGGTCCCTTGAGTAAATCGTTCCTGAAGCGTGCCGTAGGAAAAGCCCGCTGCGTTCGGCGAGTGACTGACAGTGTGACTGCCAAAGTCAATGTACGGGTAGCCGTCAGGAGCGGTTCGGAATCCGGTGATTTGGTAGATGTATGGAACGCCATATTGGAAGTACGCAGTCTCATAAGCATCGGTGATGTACTTGGTATGAAGGTTCAGGTTACCGGCGGCGCCTCTATCCTGTGCAGCGGCCGCTATACCCTGACCGTGCGGATACGAGACGTAGGTGTCGATGTCCCAGGTTGTGGTGAAGGCAAGCCCTTTGTTGTATGGGACCGTCCATAGGCTCACAAAATGGCGACTGGTAGTGACAATGTTCTTGATGATGCGTGTTCCGATATCGTATCCGGGGTAATAATGTCCATCGTACCATGGCGAGTATCCGCCGGCCTCGTTCTGAGCCTGGACATAAAGGTAGCCAAGATCCATTCCGAAACTGTATACATGTCCGGTCGCGCCCGAAGGCTGATGCTTGACAATCGCTGCACTGACAGCGGATGTATCTGCGCTGTCCACACCACCGTCTCGGATGAGATATTTGCCAAGTGTTTGTGCACCGTCGCTAGGCGTGTAGCCAACGTTGACAAGACCGCTCTCGGTGTAGTTCTCGTAAAACGGCATGTTCACGTCGTAGTATTCTGTAAAGTCAAAACCCTGGAGAGCCTGTACGGGCGCCTCGGTATTCGTCAACTGCAAGATAGATCTCGCACCGCTCGTGTCTACGATAGACGCAGACACTCCTGCAAGAGCTTGGAGGGCAGTAGGAACCCTGTTCATGAAGATCAAGTTACCGCCATTGGCCACAAAAGAGGTCAATGTTGTAACATCGGCAGAGCTTGGGCTGTAGCTCACGCTCGGGGGCGTGTAGACAAGCAGATTCCGGCATTGGGAAGAAATGTTGAGTGATTGAATAACCTTTACTTGCAAACCGACGGTCTTGAGAGATAGCGTGAGAGGAAGCCTGTGATGATGTAAGTGGACATGCTGATTTCTAGGCTCTAGGAAAGACTTACCAGTTGGGGTCTGCTTCATAATTTGGTAGGAAGATGTTCAACCCGGAGTTCGCTCCAGCTGCGTGTCTGTCGTAGCGCCGTTAATCTCAGACCATCACCATATGGATTTGCGCTTCTTACCTCGACTGAGATGGTACAGTAGGCAATCGGCTGTTCTCCCCTAGGTCCGGACTCGCACCTGCAGGTTGAGTAAGGGTGTATATATCAGGCGAGACGAACGCCAGACATGTTTGCAGCAGAGCAAACAGTGGCAGAAGAATGAACGAACGCATACTTGATGCCTCGTTGAGAAAATGGTAGAGTTCGTAGAGAGATGTATCGAAGAATTAAAAGTGCAGGACCCGACCTTTTGGTCAGGCTCCGAAGAAACACTCGACCACGAATACGGGAAAACTCGCCAGATCGCCCGGGAGCGAACACACGGTCGCTGGCTAGGCTAGACTAACGTGCAAACTAGTGGGACAAGACCTGGACGCATTTGGGCGACTTAACCCGTTGAGGCAATCTAGCAAGCCCTAGACCGCAAATACGGTACGATTGATAGATGGTACCTGAGCTACGTGCGTATACTTGGGCCTCGAAGCCTTCGTGGGTGTTTCAGTTGCGGCAGCGGGAGCTACGATGATGCTATCACACGTCATTCCAAAGATGCACCACTCGACTTGGTTGGTCTCGATGGAGCAATCCCAACTGTAGGGATGCAGAGGATTTGGTAGAGAAGTATCGAGTGCGTGAGTAGCGCTTCTAGCCCCGAGAAATTTGTTCCTAGTTACGTCATGCTCGGACCTTTTGCGCGACGAATACGACAAAACCGCAGGGTAGCTGACCATATTCAGAAGGCTCGTGCCGCATGAGAATGGTTGCTAGTACGTGTGTTGTTGGGGACGAGGGAGGAAGACACTCTGGGCCGCTTCGAGCAGTTGAGCGCTGTGGAAGTCGGCGGTGGCTGGGCTGGCAAAACTCGGATGCGGTCGGGCCGACGTCAGCCCCATTGGCCCCGCGTCGACGCAACGGCCGGGACTCCAGCGTCACTAACTGGGGTCGTTCCAGACAGCAACATGCCCTTCTTCTTCTTCTTCTTCTTCTTCTTCTTCTTCTTCTTCTTCTTCTTCTTCTTCTTCTTCTTCTTCTCTCGAGCCTGAGGAATGTTTTCGCGTCGCACTCGGCTCCTATCGTTCGCACCATGGCCCCGACAACTGTCCGTTGCTGGAACTCTGTCCCTGTATGGTTTTGATCTTGGTGACGGTGGCCCTGTCGCCCTCCACGCGATGACAGCGAGAGACCACAGACAAGCCATTGGAGAGAAGAACGGCGCCTATGGCTTTCTTTAGTTCCGGTACCTCCAGTTGTGCAAGCACCACGATGGACAAGTCTCTTCAAGAGCGACGTTACGAGTCGCGATGGAACCGCATAGCTATGGCGTGGTTGCCTGGCTGCTGCCTTGAGGATTCACCCCAGCGCCTTGGCGCGCAATCAATATAGACATTGTCTGCCCTTCCCACTCATTGGACATCTCGACAAGACCAACACAAGACGCAATCATGGACACCACAGCAGCACCACAGCTTCGACGTTCAAAACGCAGACTGGCCGAGCAAGCCGCCAACCCCGTCCCTCAGGCCACCAACGACGATGCGCCAGCGCCTAAGAAACGTGCTCGTAAAGTCACCGCACCTGCAACACAGGAACCATCCATGCGTTCGCTGCAACAGGACTATACTCTCCCGCCATTGCTCGCGCTTCCACGCGAGCTGCGAGACGAAATCTACAAACACCTTCTACAATCCGACTCCTCCTCGATGCTCAAATCCGGGTCCCGCAACATCGTCACCCGCTGCGGCCTCGCAGGAGTCAACAAGCAGATATGCGAAGAGTACTGCGACGCGGTCCTCTTCCACGCTCCCATCATCACTACAACAGTGCGCAACCACAACTTCGCCCCCATCGTCACGTTTCTGAACCGCCTGTCTCAGGCCCACTTGAAGAAGCTAACCGCCCACGGATCCCAGGTCGCTGGATCAGACGATGATGATGCGAAGCCGAAGCGCAAGATGAGGATTATTCTGAGTTACTCGGCGGGGGCAAAGGATAGTCGTGCGCATCTCAATCGCTGGCTCGATCGATTCGATCATCCTGACAAGAGGGGTAAGGAGATTGAGTTTGAGTATGGCAATGACGGGACGTATCAGAATGGGGGGTACAAGCAACGGCCTAGGACGCGGGATGGAGCAAGTAAGAGGTGCAATGAAGAGGCGTGCAAGATTGCGAGGAATGCGGGTAGGAGGCGATGGTAAAGGGAGAACATGTGGTGCATGGAAGCATTACTAGTATTGTAAGTTGATATTGCGAAGCATCAACTTTTGAAAAGCATATGGGAGGTCTTGTAACTTGGCCATTTTCGTTCGTAGAAGAAAGTGCTAGTAGACGTGAGCGATAGACGTCTCGTCAGAGGGCACGCGTCGTGCCGTAGCCATGTATTGCACGTGATTATCTAAACGGCATCCAAACCACAGGCATCTAGATGCATAGCAAGGCAGGAACCTCGTGTATGCGCCGCTTTAGCCAAAGGTTGCTCCAACCAAAGCAGTCATTTGCGTAGAGCAGCAGAGGTTCAGGCACCGATGCTTCCGCTTCCGCTTCCGCTCTAGATTGATTGCGCGGAGCACCGTCAAGACTCAAGAGCCACAATGACCTGTAGGCGACGCTGCTAGCTTGGAACTTTGTCGGTCAATGTGCCAAGCGTGCGGTAGTTCACAGGCATGGCGACTGCATGCTCGTATATGTACTCAACGCTAGTGCCGGGCTCGGGTGGGGGAGGGGGGGACATTCGAAAGCCTAGCACAGGAGTTGCTGTAGGGTGTGTATGTCGCATCAGCTCTCAGGGACGCGAGAGACGTGCGCAACGGCATCTGGCGGACGTTGCAAAAACTGATCTTCGGGTCGATCGTGCCACCAAGTCAGGGGGGCGGACGCCGCAAAACAACAAAAAGGGGGCGCCGCTCCTTTTTTTTCTGTCGGCAGCTGTCCCAGGCGACGCAGCACGCGGGCGAATGTATTCTCGATCTAGGCTTTCATCCGGATATACTTGCCCTGCACATACTATGAATCTTATCGTAAGGATACCCTCCTTGATCCAATAGAGAATCAGCTTCGGCAAGAGAAACTAGACTGCACCCATGTCGCTGCCAAAATACTCCTTTTCCTGCCGCTCTTCTAGTATGCACCCCAGGCTCATGTACCATTTACCCGGGGTGCAAGAAATGTTCGTGACTCATGCCATGTAAAGGTAAAACTCCGATGTTCCAAAACGTCAAATGATCCCAGCTTGTCGACGCAGCGAGTTAAACCAGTCAATGCCAGCGTGACATGAATTAATCGCCTGCGAAGACATGTTCCCCCACGAGGGCAGAGAACCGGCACACGCATCGTACACAATATGCGAATTGATGAGGGATGCAAGGCAAGAAAGTTGGGAGGCGAGCTAGGACACCGCAAGGGTGGGAGATTAGTAGACTGATAGGCAAAAGGTATTGCTGCTTAAGAACTGGCGGCATTGTCGTCGATTGCATTTGCTTCTTCATTGTGCTGTCGCTGCGTCGATCAAAATCATAAACTCATTGGATCCCTTGTCGCATTTGGCCATACTTCGCTCCATTGTCTGCACTTTGCACATTTCGGTTCTTTCGACATCATGAAGCTCTCGGCTGTTATCGCCATCGTCGTCGCCGCCTCGGTTGCGCTTGCATCGCCCGTAGCAGTACGCAGCTTGATACCAGTTCAAGGCTCCAGCAACTAATTGATGACGCAGATCAGTCTTGGAAGATCTGTCAAGGAGGCTCGGAATGCGGATGGTACTGTTGCCGCAGCCTCCTGCATCGAATGCCCCTGCGATGGCTTCCTTGGGATATGTAAATGCGTACGTGCATATTTCCACATTGAGAGGACAGTCAAGCTGATTATTTCAGATCCCGAATGGATGCTGCTGTATTACTTGAGCATAACAAGGCTTGAAGAAATAGTTTTTCTTAGCCGTACCCGGCGATCTTGACTACTATACCCAACATGGCGGAACACTTTTACTTCCCAAAGAAGTGAAAATGATGGTTGGGTGGTAACGATTATCCAAAATTTATTCCAAAAGACTAAGAGACGCCCTTCCTAGCTGCCATGGAAGAGGCGAATGCTCGTGCATACCATAGGTCTTTTGGGGCGTAATTCGTATCGGCAATGTCTCGTCTTCTTTCTCATTCTACTTCGCCGCGCCTGCTTCAACGTTCTTTTCTGCCTCTTCTTTCTCTTCTTCCGGTCGTATCCACTTGCGGAAACCGATTGTCATGACGCCACCGATAGCAACCTGAAAGGCCTGGAAGATGATGGCAGGTATCTGCATTTTGGATTGATCAACTGGATCGATGTTGATGTACATGACCGACGTGAGCGGAACAACCATGGCAAGGGCTTTGGCTGGGCAGCAATAGCAGCATGCAATAACATCCTTTTTCGGCAGCCAACAGGTAGCGGCCGTGAAGCAAATAGCCAGCCATATGAAATACAGCGCGATTGTGATAAAAACGATGAAGATGATGTTGGACGGTTTGACAGCTTCGAATGCGCCGGAAGAGAACGCTTGGTCGAAAGTTTGCCACACCATGGTGAGGAGGGCGATTGATGATAGTTTGAGCAGTTTCCATTCGAAAAAGACTTTCTTCGTCATCTTTGGGAACAGGCGTTGTACGATTTGTCCGCATAGCATTGGAAGGAACAGCGACAGGCCAAGCTGCATGAAGACACGCTGGTAAATGCCGGCGTAACCAGAGCCGCGCTGGAGAACCTTGCTATACCACGACCCCGTAGAAAGGTACATCTGCAGGATGATCGGCGTCAGAAACGGACAAAGGAACTGGCCAATGACTGACTGGACCACCGTGAGCGCCGTGTTTCCATGAGCTTGTCTCGTCATAACAACGTTACTAGACATTGTTGTAGGCGCACTACCGACGAAGAGAAATCCGATCAACAGCCACGGGTCCATGAAGTCGGGGTTCGTGGCGCATAGGCTGACGATAGCAAAGGTGGCTGCCGAACAGACGAGATAACACTGCAACTGTACGAAGATGTGCAGTTTCCACCGCATGTAGTTCGCGAGCATGACCCGAGTGTCCAGTGTGCAGCCATTGATGAAGAAGATGACAGAGACTGCGAGGTACGTGATCACCGTCCGTTTCGTGCGCTGCTGCGAAGCGGGAACCTGGACTTGAGAGGAGATGAGGACTACAGCGCCCATAGCAAGAAGGAACCATTGGTCTTTGATGAACCACGTCAGGATGTCTAGTGCTTTCGCACGCTTGGGTGTCTTCTTCGTTGTCCACTGGTTTCCTGCTCCAGCATTTGGTAATACATCTTCGAGAGGCGTAATAGGTTTGTCACGTTCAAATGCTGGCGGGCCGGCATTGACAGAATTCATGTTTGCTGCCTCTTCGATGCGCTGTTCTGTTGTCGTTCCTTCGCTGCCTTTCGTTGGCGACCGGTTGGAAGGTGTCGCCTCTACCCGTAGCTCGAGCTCGTTGTGCTTGTCCATCGTGGACGCCGTCCGATACCTGCTTGGCTGATTTGCTCCCGATGCTCACAGTGTGCTCTGCATTGCGTTTTGGCTTTGAGATGTGTGACTCCTCGGTAATATGACGCACGTATTCATGTAGCCGATTTAGCGTAGCCCGATGCCGGGACTTTATCCCAATGACGCTGCGACGGGTAAACCCGGGTGTTTACCGATACCCTCATGAAGCGAAGACCATGCATCGTGGAGAAGAAATGCTGGCAAATCCAGAAGAAAAGCAGTTCATGTGAGGTTGAGATGAGAAAGGGAGTAGGCGATAGATAACAAGGCGGTCCGGTTAGTCAGCGCCTGGGCCGACATCCCCCCGCAGTGCATCGCTGCGCTGCACGGCGCAGACTCTACCCATCGTCGTTCGCCTTCGCAGCCATCACAAACATAGTATACCCAGGCTTATAGCCGCACGTCACTCGCTTCCGGTATCTCCCAATGACGGCCCCTACTTCTTCCGGCAACCGCAGGAAGCTCATATGGGCGCGCGTATACCAAGACCTCATCCAACACGCCGTACCCGACGCGCGCTTCAACTATGACTTCATGTCCTTCACCCCCGACTTCCGAGGCTCGGCTTCTGCTATCGATCGCCTAACCGCACTTCCATGCTACCAGTCCGCCAATGTCATCCTGGTTATGCCTGACAATAGCCTCGAACAACTGCGATGCAGAGCCTTGAAAGACGGGAAGAGGGTGTTGGTAGCCACATACAGGCTGCGCAGGGGCTTCGTACTGTTGCATCCTGGAAGGATCAGCGAGAGCAAGTACGAGATGGCTGCGTGTCTGGATGGTATGGAGAAGCCAGGCATAGGAACAGCGGTGTCACTCGCGCAGATGCGTGACCAGGGCCTCAAGGTAGACATGTGCGCTATCGGGGGTCTGGTCTTCACTGCGCAGGGCACGACAATATGGGAGGGTCATAATCTGTTTGAGGTGCAGTGGGCCATTCTGCAGGACTTGAAGGTACTCCAGCCCGACGCTCCCGTCGTTGCTGTGGCACACGCGTGCCAAGTGGTCGATGGGGCACAACTGGGCGTGGACAAGGTAACACCAACCAAGTCGGCAGAGGTACAAAGCGACTTTGTCGTTACACCAGATGCACTCTACGAAATAGCTGGTGCAGTCAAGCCTACCGGTGGTGTGGATTTTGATGCTGTAGACCCGGAGGGCGTGCAAAATATACCGCCTCTGCAAGAGCTACGAGGCATCCGCATGATGCAACAGATCATGCAACAAGAAGGCTTTATATCTGACAAGGAAGAGAAGCTGAAAGAACCGCCTTCTGCCGACGAGCAGATGGGCATCAGCATAGTAGAAAAGCTGATGCAAGGTTATCGAGCGTAGACGTCACTAGCCACAGCCACCGACGTATATACAGTAGGTAAGCATAGTTTGTGAAACATGACAAAACACCAAGTTGCAAGGTGTACCCACAAAGAGAAGACAGTTGATGTACATATCAAATGTCCGTGCAACACAGCGTCATCAACGCCGCTTTGTAGCCTATACTGCTCTTACCGGCTTCGTCATCCATGCCCACACGCAATCTACGCCCTGTCTTTCCAACAGCTCACCCCAGTAACTTTTCCCATCTTCCCTCCATCTACGACAACTCTCGGCCCGCCCATTCT
The DNA here is from genome assembly GCA_002796735.1 of Alternaria brassicicola. Lineage (NCBI taxonomy): Eukaryota > Fungi > Ascomycota > Dothideomycetes > Pleosporales > Pleosporaceae > Alternaria > Alternaria brassicicola. The sequence goes on along the minus strand of PHFN01000011.1, from coordinate 135,786 downwards.
CACAATGACGCTCTCGTCCCCCCGCCCCATAGTCGCCTTGCACAGCACATCAATATCGTTCTTCCCTATCTTCCCATCCTCCAGATCCATTCCCGGCTCCACTCCAATGACCTCGATCGCCTGTACATGCGTCGGCCGTGCGCTTAGATCGAAGGATATATCAATGGGTATATGTATCGACCATGCATTGCTAGAGGTGTGACTTTGTGGACTTTGTGACGAGCCAGTCGTGTAGTGTGAAGGCGAGCCGATGAGTGAGAGGGAGATGAGCGGTAGGGGCTCTGAAGGTTTCGGCGCGGGTATCGGGGAAGCGGATGCGAAGCCGATGAGCGTAGTGAGCGTGAAGATGGCCTTCATGCTGTGCTGGCTCGACGCGCGGGACTCCGGTCGCGATTACAGATGTCGGACAAAGACGGGTTCGTGATTCAACTTGTCCGGAACGTTAGGCAAGGATCGATTCGATAACGCCTTGAAAAGTCTTGGTGTTGTAGTACATTGCGTAGTACCACGTCGCTAGTAGACTACGCTTCTCATGTATATACGCACTCTTCCCCCAACCACGCCGCATGCCTCTCTCCACCCACGAAACATACTAGCAGTGGCACAGCAAAATCCAGCGGTTGGGTAATTTCAGAATCCAACCGAAACAAGCACGCCACAACCGCACCCACCCAGGCGGCAGTCGCTCGGGCTGGCAGGATCGCGGAGAATTTACGGGCGAGGTGGTTGGGCGGCAGTGGGCTAGCCGCTAGGATTTTCCGGGGCGTTCGAGTTGGTGGGTGTGGTGGATGGTGTGTGGTGGATGCGCCCGAAGCTGCGCCGTGAGGCCCATGTGTTCATGCATGCATGAGGCAAATAAGCAAACGTGCGAGCCGCGAAAAGAAAGAAGATCGCTTGGAAGGAGCAGGATTGAGGGCTGTCGCGACGATCTATCCGATGGGCAAAGTCGCGTGTTCTTTTGCTGCGAGGATAAGGAATAAGAGAATGTCAACTCGAGACTAGTTCGAGAACTAATGACAACATAGTCTGCTGAATGGTACTTCTTCGGCCAGAAGGATGGGGACATGGTATTGCATTGTTCATCTGGTGGTCCCTGGCTGATGTCATGAGGAAGACAGTGTTGTCGTTGTGGTTTTTCTGTGCACCAAGTTGTGCTTACCTCTTTGACTTGAGCTAAGACACACCAGGTCAGTCGATGGTTGAGTAGCCTTACCTTGTTCGGGGCTTGCTGTTGTGGTGTTTGCTTCTATTTTCGTAGCCGCAGCTGCATTGATAATCGCATTTGGACTAGGAGGAAGCCGCAAGTGCTCCAACGGGTCGTCCTAAGTGAATGGCATAGATCTATAATTTACAACGAGAAGACCAGCTCACTGTATGTCGCCTACGTACTGCAAGCGCTGTGCGCGTGCAGCTTGATTAGTTTGTTCGCATGAGCAAATATTACCTGGTCGAACAGCAGCTCTCATCTCACCAGCAGATATAGGAGCCTCGAAGGTCAGCGCAACCCGAAGAATATAACCGTGGGCCTTTTCCTTGTCAGCAGGCAACTGCTTGCATTTGACTAGAGATAAATTGCGGTGAATGAACCTTGCGCACGTCATCCAGAAATCCTCAAGATCTGCACAAACACAGTCCATACTATGTAGAATCGTTGTAACCGATCGCAAGGGTTGCTTGAAAGTCGCATTTACCAGGCCGGTTAAAGTGGTGCAGTGAGCGAAACTTGCACAGAGCTGTTTGTTGCATTTGTGCGAATGAACGCCATCTTACTCTCCTCTCCGGCTTCGGATACAAGAAACCCGAGGTTTACTCCAAAGGTGCTCTACGTTCCCTGCTTCAGTCTTCGCTTGGAGGGCTGGCCAACCTTCCCCGGCAGTTTGGACACAAGGTTACCAGGTGGGAAGAACGTTGAGCTGAGCCTAGTTGACGTTGGGAAGGCCGGACAGGCGTCCCATCAGGAAATAGTCGCTAAGGAGTTGTTTCCAGGAACTTGGAAGTGCTGTGCTACCCTGATGCATGCTACGGTTGTGTCGCTATCATCGCTTGCATTCAGGGCTCCACCTCTGGTGTTGTGACCCGTTCGGGTATTGGAGTAAGGGCTCAAGAATCTGATAACTTGACATGTCCTTGTCTATATACCCTGGATTTTTCCGTTTATTGGCCACATGGAGCAACAGTCGTCAGGCAAGCCATTGACATGCCTTGGGACGACTGACCGTTGTCGTATAACCATGCCCTCAGCATGAGTTTCAGATGCGAACCATGGTTGTTCGTGCAACGGACTCTGCGTCTAGGAGGTCATTGTAGCGCTGCGAAGGATGCAGATTTGGGGCTAAACCCAGGTCGTACAGTGCCTCAATCAAGTGCCGATGGCCACGACAACGAGTCAGCTAGCGCGCTAGGTATTCGTGAAACCCAGCAGGCTCGTTGTATTGAAGCCGAGGCTCCTGGATAGGTAGGCGACGTTGTTGAGTTATTGCATTGAACGCCATCAGCCACAGCATCTGTCATGGAGAGATTGCAGGCGGCATTGTAGAGTTGTCGCACTGCTATGTATGCAGACCGGCCAGTGAAGATCAACGCAGGTTCAGGAACCGTCTGGTCGACGGGTCCAAGTCTCCGTTCCTGACCCTGTAGAGCCCTGCCTCATGACGAGAACCGGCAGCGAGTCGTAGGATAGGGAAAACCAACGGCTAAAGACATACAGCGCGAGGATGCAGCCGATCAGCAGCCGCGGGTGGCAGGTTCGGGGAGCTCGACTGGTCCAGAGGGGCGTTCGGTGTCAATGTAGAACGCAAGCCAAGGAGCGGAAGACACGGAGGATGCAGCCCTTGCAGGATTTTCGTGACTAAGCACGGATCCGGTTAGTCCTCACGTGGCCGGTCAACATGGCGAAACTGCGTCGAGCGGCACGCGTCTGGGCACCGCCAAAAGCACGATATGGAGCATCACTGCCGTTACTCAAGCCGCTCTTTTGAGTTTTGCTACTGCAAGCTCCCTCTGAACAGTGGTGGCGACTCACGTCTATGCAATGTACGAGTGCCGCCCCTACCCAGCGGCCTGCGAGACGCTCGTGTGCGCTGATCGCCTACTCCTGCTTCCAGCACGTCCATTTGCTGTCGGTGGATAATCTCGTTTGCGGCAATCATTACTACTGCCGTCAGCTTTCTACACGTCCCCAGCCGACCCTGGCCACGCATGAACGACTTCGCCAAATCCATAGTTCAAGGTCCTAGCTCCGCGGCACAGCGACCCTGTTGGTGATGGTGTCTTCTTGAAACGGACCAGACCCTGGGACGAGTGCTAGAAGCTCGCCCGTACTATGCAGACCCACATCTCTCGTGGCGTCACCTATTATATGGTGCTCTCGGTAGCTCCACCGTGCTTGTTCGGTACAGAGCCTAGCTACCTAAAAGATCCCGAGCCCCCTTCCCCCCCCATGCTGGAAGGGTGTGCTCGTTCTGGGGTTCCTCTTCGTCGTATGAGCGTCAACTGCTGCAACAACATACCAACAACATCATGGCTATTCCAAACAGAGGTTCCGAGCTGCTCGCCGTCAACATCGCCTTCGTCACCACAGCGGTTCTGGCTTGTGCATTAAGGATCTATGTTCGTGTTCAAATGGTCAAGGCATTTGGCCGAGATGACTGGTTGATGGTCTTCGCAACAGTAAGTGTGGTCCGATGTGATAACTGGGCCACCATCTGACTAGATGCTTCAGCTATTCTTCCTCTCTTATACCATCTCGTCTTGCATCGGTGTACATTATGGAACCGGACGCCACCACTACGATCTGCCCATTGAGGGTGTACAAAAGGCAAAACATGCCTGGTATTTCTGCTATCTCTTCTACTCCATTTCCATGATATGCTCCAAGCTTTCTATTGGTTTCCTCCTCCTGAGGATTAGTATCCGAAGAATCCACACATGGTAAGCAGTGGTACAGATTAGTTACGTTTGCGATATGTACTAAGAACGTCAGGATCATTTACACTGCCATGTGTGTCTCGATCATTGCTGGAGGCGCCTTCTTCTTCGTCTGTCTTTTCCAGTGCTATCCGGTTTCGTACATGTGGGATCGTACTTCGCAACAAGGAAAGTGCGTCGACAATACTGTCATTACCGCCCTCGGCTACGTCTACAGCATCTTCAGTATCATCACCGACTTCACTTTCGCCATTATCCCGGGATTCTTGGTTTGGCACTTGCAGTTGAAGAGGAGGACCAAGGTTGCTTTGATCCCTTTGATCACCATGGGTTGCATTGCAAGTGCTGCAGTCATCGCGCGGTTACCATTCATCCACTTCTTCAACTCCCCCGACTTCCTTTGTATGTCTTCCCACGACTGTCGGCGCTACAAATTACTAACTTGGATAGGGTCAACACTTGACATCGCCATCTGGTCCTCGGTTGAACAAGGCCTTGCCATTACCGCTGGCAGTCTTGCGACACTCCGCCCGCTCTTCTTCATCGCCATGCACAAACTTGGTCTTTCTACGCGCCCAACGGGATACCGACCTTCCGCATACGGCATGTCCGCTCCATTACCCGCTAATGCTGCCCCTGGCTCCAAAGCCGACAAATTTCGTCCAGACATGTACAAACTTTCAGCCACCGTACAAACGCGCCCATCCGACGACGATGAGACGCAAAGTGGATCTTTTCCGAAATCGCCCAACTGGTTCGGCAACAACGCTCCACCGAATTCTAAGAAGAGCACGCGTGTGGACAATTCGGACAATGACAGTGAGAGGAGTTTGAGGATAAAGAGCTCACGGAGCAGTGAGGAGGAGAACTTCCAGAACGGCATTTTGGTGTCCAAGTCATTCTACATCACGGATGAAGAGAGGGGATCGGTTCTATCTGCGCCCTACAGATGAGGAATTTCAGCAATATACCCGCATTCACTTTTTTCAAGTCGTTCTCACAAACGCATCGTAACGAAGATGGTACGGCACTGATGCGTAATGGTCTTGGTCAGGACGCTTTGACGGAATGAATCCTTCCGACGCAGCAACTTCCCTACTGTCTTTGAATATCTGGGGCGATACCACCCGCCCGGTGTTCGCTGGGCGAAGCATTCGCGAACGACCACACCCGCGACCAGAGCTTGCGCCTCCACATTAGCCATGGCTTCGAACTCGCGAGAAGAAGCAAGGCCTAGGCCATATGAGAGCACCCGCCTCATCCACAGCCGAAACAGCCTATCAAAGTCTTGTGTCGGCTATCGCAAATAGCGCGATCGAATACACCAGGTGTCTGGGATGCACTCCGCCCCACAGCGGCTTGAGTCGCAAGTCACGCGTGACTCGCCTGGTCGTCCCTGAATTTCATCATAGTAGCAGCATACGGCCATATGATCACCATCACTAAGTTATACCCCACCCTGTACATTATAAAAGCGCAATAATGTTTTGAATACGCCTATACATACCAGAGTACCTGGCCGAATGAACAGAATCAGGAAGGTTTTGGATGTGTTATGACAGGTGATGGTAATCACGTGAGTAGTCTGCTAAATGATGAATGCCGTTAGGGCGAGTACATTGCCATCATGCTATGCACTACTCCAAGTCCCCGCGATGACATCTCAGTGACATTAGGATGCCGCAACTCTGAAGGGTAATGTACTAGTTACCGCACATCAACTGCCGCAGAGTCTTAGAGCCTGGAGCTACCACGTATCGCGCCTCCCTTCGCCGCTACATTGACCACCCCTATCCCGCCAACAACCACAACCGCAACCGTCTTGCCAAAATCCAACTCAAAACCACCGGCAGCACCTGCTCAATACTTCAGCCAAGAAATGCCGCCGAACACCACCGACCGGTCAACGTCGGACCTCTGCGCTGTTTCAACCAGTGAGATCAACGCCTACCAACCGCCACACTTTTCAATCTCCACAAGATAAAGACACAAAAATGCTTCCAAATCACCAGCCCCATATATAGGAGGACCACAGTTCTCAGCATCTACCATCCAAAACCCAAAGTCATGTTCATCGTAAAATCTGCTGCCGGCTATCACGCGAGGTCCACAAGCAAAGCGGAGTCGCCTTAGCGTCAGTCGACATACAGCTAGCGTACCAAGCAAACCTTCTGGCCGGGAGTTGAATTCGCAGAACCATTCAGGCTTGAGCGTTGAGGCTAGGACTACGCGGTCGACGTTAGCGTACCAAGACCAAAGTCTGATGTGCGGGCGGGGGATCATAGAATCGGGCCTTTTTGCGCAATCTCAGCGCTCGCATTGGCGGAAGAGTTGGTGATCGGAGGAAGGATCGGGGGCTGGGAATAGTGGGATATGGCGTTCCAAGCCGGACAATACACTAAGTTGTGGGAGCAGTGGACTAGATGCAAGGAGGGTGAGATGGCAGGTTGAGAAAACACCTCGGAGGAGATGGCGTATCAAGTCGAACAGCATGCGGGAAGCATGCGGGAAGCACGACGGACCAGACAATCAACTATGTCAATCGTTGATTTGCGTTTTCCCATCTCGAGCTCGAGGATGTAGAGTTTGCGAGTACAGTTGCCGTAATGGCCGATCGTTTGGTCGGTACAAGGAAGAGGCTTGTTACTGTGTTGGAGACTAGTAGACCAGGATAGAGATCACCCGGCGAGATCTCTAGAGGATTGATATTTCCGATAACCTGGAATCATCAAATCTCCCTCTCCCGTGCTTACCTTGTCGATGACGGGAACGTGCAGGAAGACATGTGGGGTTTTCCTGTTTTCACATCGGAGGCTGGCTGTATGGGGAAGTGACAAGGCGGAGTGAGAAGACGGCAGGCAAGCGAGATTAATAACCAGGTAATTAAGCCATGGAGAAATACTTCTGGAACACATTGTACAAGACTTTAGCTCGAGTAGATGGGAGAGTTACATCGAGTTGTGTGAATAACAATGACGCTGCGCTACAGTTACTTCATGTATCTTCTGTCTTTTCCTTGCCTACGTATCATTGCGTGACCATGTATTTTGCGTCACTGGAGTGCTAGCATATGTAACATATAAAGACTGGAGCAGACAAGCCACCTACAAATTCTACTTGATCTACAAGATTCGAAGAACAAGGATTTTTGAACAAAAGCCTTTACATGTACGTGCAACTCGGGCAGTTGAATAACGTTGCGTATATCAACGTGATCATCGCCACCTACCCTCCACCAACGTCCCAATGCTCGCTACTCGCTATGCTGTAGCTCCATGCTCGATGAATTCTTGGTCGAGAGGAGCCACTCGCAACTAACGCATCACCAGCTACACAGACTTTGCCGACCGTGACATCGCATATTTTATATTTGATTTCTAGTTCTGATCATATACAAAAGCACACCATTTCCTCGCGGGAACGACCCTTCAAGTACAGCAGGAGCAATCCTTGCAGCTCGCATCACGGATCGTAGGCGGTACGGCACACGTCTTCTGCGGTGTGTACGGCAGCGTAGTAGTAGCAGGAGCAGGAGCATTGATCATCGTTGCCTTGACCAGAACGGGAATCGCAGCTCCCGTTGCAAGGCGGAATTCACGATGGCCAAGGACTGCATCGTCGTCAGTACACAAAGTCATTGCGGAAAGCGACAAAGAGGGAACATACCGCGAAGCAGACTTCCAATCTCGCCAGAGTGCGAGGAAATGGAAATGTAAGTGCTATCGTCGTTGCTGATGATGTCGTCAAGCACAGCCTTGGAACGAGCATCTTGGTTTGCGCGTGGCTCGGCGAACAGCTCAGTCCAGTATGGGTCTTCCTCTGCGAAGCCCTTTTCAAACTTGAAGCCGGGGAAGTTCTCCCTGATGTAGGACTTGCTGTGGCGGCGATCGCAAGTATGTGCGCTGATACCCTCTCTCAGAAACTCCTTGACCACGGGCACAAAGGGGTTCTTGCGGGGAAGAGGCACACCTTCGAAGTTAAGCCTGGCGGTGTCGAGGCAGCGGTACAACGGGCTGGTGTAGAATGTCTCAGGCGGAGATATCTTCTCGTCCTTGATGAGGTGTTTCCAGAAGGTGTTTAAGATTTTGGCTTGCTCGATGCCGGATTCTGTGAGTTTCGCATCGGCCCATGTAACGGTGCCATTGCCTTCTAGTTCGGACCAGTAGCAGTTCCATGCTGGGGTGCCAAAGTAGGACTCGGCGGCGTTGTGGAAGCCTTCGCCGTGGCGGGCCATGAAGAAGAGGGTGTAGCGTTCATTGCGCGGTGCCTTTTTGTTCAAGGTAGAGAGGTAGTGGGCAAGACGTTGCCACTGGGTTGCATGCTCGCGATCTGGGCAGGAAGAGTCGCTGGGGTAGGTACGGTTGATCAGACCGAAGTTGCTGCTGAGGAAGTCGAAAGTTGACGGGTCGGTGGTGTTCTCATCTTGCTGGAAGATGCCTGTGACGACGGTGTAGTTGACGGTCTTTGCACGGTAGTATGCATTGACCGACGAGGCAGCGGCCAAAAGACCGTAGAGAAGCGACGAAGCAAGCATGTTGGGCAGATTAGATATTAGATTACTCTCAGATGCTGATCCAACGCCTGGCAAACGAGAAAAGGATGGTTCACGGGGTCTATTTAAGACATGCGTGCTGTCGGACGTCTTTGCGCCGGCTGTACAACAGCGAACATGGAGAAAAGCGGTTGGTTTTGCTGGTAGCCAATCGTTACCAAACGTGATTCGGCTGCATTGCCTGACGAGGTTTGGCGCATCAAGGAAGAAGTCGACCTTCCTGTCGTGTCGGTGGCCAAGGACTAGTTACGATGGGCCGATGAGGATCAGAAACCTGGTGAAGAGTAGTACATCGTGGTGTACAGCACGGCCGTGATTGGCAGGAAAACCTCGTTCGAAGTGCTCGCGATGCTGCATCTGGAGAGCTTGTGGTCCATGGACCCGGTTTCTGGAGCCGTGAAGCTTGGTCGAGAGAAAACGGCCAAGTGAAGCGTAGATGCTTCCGAGATGCATGGATGCCATGTGGAAGAGCTTGACATTGAAGGGTTACAGCAAGGGAGCAAGTGCATAGTGTCTGGTGAATCAGTTGCGGCATTTGGTCTTCTCCGATCGTCACTTTCCATATACCATTCGTGTACAAAGGGCTGCCGGGATTGACGGGACGAGGAAGGTAATGGAGCCGAGATAGCCTGCGTGCTGGAGTTGAAAGTGAAAGCTCGCCCACGTGCGAAACGTGCCTGCCAAGGCCATCGGCTGCAGTTCCCATGCGACCAGCCGCGGCTCCACAAAAATTGGTGAAGCTGTCGCGAAAGGCATTCCACTCTGCACAGCATCCTGGCCTCCAACATGTTCGAGAATTTGTGCGCGCTGCCGGTGGAGCACGACATCTTCGTGCAGGCGCTCCATCCAGAAGAGCCGATTATATCTGTAGGCTTGGCTAGCGGCCATGTCCAGACATACCGGCTGCCGTCGGGCGCGAGCGACGACGACGATGACACGACATTGGCCGCGGAGAAAGGCTTCGGCACCATAGACAACGTCTGGCGCACACGGCGACACAAGGGAAGCTGTCGGACGCTCGGATACAGCGTCGATGGCACCTCTTTATACTCGGCGGGAACAGATGGCATCGTCAAGGTCGCAGACTGCATGACTGGCCAGGTTACTGCAAAGATTGCTGTACCGCTGGATCCGTAGGTAGCCATACGAGAAGACTCACATGAGCGACACTGACACTCTATAGTGCGAATGGCGGCGTCGATGCGCCTACACTCGTCTACGCGCTCTCTCCACAGTCGCTCATCCTCACCACCGACTCCGGCGCACTGCACATCTACGACATTAGGAATCTCAAGGGCGGCGAAAAGGTCTCGTTGAAGCCCGAGAACACCCACCGCCCGCACGACGACTACATCTCCTCCCTTACACCTCTGCCACCTACTCAAGCGAGCACCAGTGGCTTCAGCAAGCAATGGGTCACAACAGGTGGCAGCACGCTGGCAGTCACCGATCTGCGGAGAGGAGTCATGGTCCGCAGCGAGGATCAAGAGGAGGAGCTGCTCTGTTCCACCATTGTCACCGGGCTGCCCAAGAAGGGCTCGAGCGTGGGTGAAAAGGTTATAGTGGGTGCAGGCGACGGTGTTCTCACGCTGTGGGAGCGCGGAGTATGGGACGACCAAGACGAGCGCATCATCGTTGACCGCTCCAAGGGGGGCGGCGAAAGTCTCGACTCCATCACTGTCGTACCAGACGGCGTTGGGCCCGGCGGAAAGCATATTGCTGTAGGCTTGGGCAACGGAGATATTCGCTTTGCTAAACTCGGCCCGAATAAGATTGTCGCAGAACTCAAGCACGACGAGCTGGCGAAGGAAAGTGTCATTGGCCTTGGGTTTGACGTCACCGGCCGCATGATAAGCAGCGGTGGAAAGACTGTCAAAGTATGGGGTGAACAAACCTGGCAGGATGTTGATGAAGACGACGAGGAGCCTGCCAACGGAAAGCGAGATCACGAGAGCGAGGATGACGGCGATAGTGACGAGAATATGGACGACAGTAGCGAGGAGGACGAGCCGAAGCAGAAGCGCAAGAAGAGGAAGAAGAACAAGGGTGGACAGGCCAAGGGCCATGGTATCACGCAGTTCTTAGGACTCGCAGACTGAAGCGGCGATGTTTGGTGAATGGCGTACTGGCAGCCTGCTGTCAGCTGAGTTGCTACCTACGAACATGCATGCAACAGATGCCCGGTTGAAGCATAGTTGGAGCTCTGGGTTATTGGAATAGCTACAAAGGTACGCATAGTGGCAACCCCACGAATCAAGGGAACGCCGTTGACGAAAACAGAGTAATGTAATAAGTTTGTACATGCTTAAACACTTGTTGTCGCCCGCTCCCGCCCTCATAATGGCCCCCACGCCCAGTCGGGTCTAGCCCCAAATGTTGTACCTACTGAGACCGTAACTTCATTTCCCATCTCATGTCCAGCATCACCACAACAACATGGCTAACTACAACAAGTCGTATTCACACATTGAGCATGGCTCGACATGCCCGTGCGCAACGAATGCGCAAGGTGCCGTGCTTCCACCCCAGCTCACTGCGCCGATATCGCTTGCTGACTCGCAACGCATCAGACGACTGCAACTGTTTCTACTCGGCACTATCCAAGACAGCCGTCTTCCAGCCTGCCACCGTTGATGGCCCCGCTGGAGTTGACGGTCGGCTAGATGAGATTGCGCAAAGCCATGTGCAAGACTTCGTGGTGCAAAGGAGGTCTCAGGGGGGCGAACGGCCCTATGCGCCACCATCGCAACTTTACCAACCGCTCATAGAAGGCGAAATCCGCGTCTTGGAGCTACATCCTGGAGAGCCTGGAAGCCCGTTGCGAGGAACGCTGCACACTGTCGTTATCGACTTCTCGCATCCTGCACGACAGGAACGGTATACCCAGCCTTTCGACAATCCAGCAAACACCAGTAGGAGAACCTTGACCTACACTAGGCACACCAACCATGCTATTTTGCTCGCCACAGGAAAGCCAGTTTGGTTTACCGCGCTCAGCTATGTCTGGGGTGCACCAATCTTTGACCATGTGGTAATGTTTGAGCATGAGCAACTAAAGATCTCAGCGAGCCTTGCAGGAGCCTTGGACCATCTACGATCAACTGAACATAGTGTCTTCCTGTGGACCGATCAGATCTGCATCAATCAGGAAGACATGCCAGAGAAGGTGCAACAGATTCCACTAATGGGCATGATCTATACACATGCTACTAATACCCTGATATGGCTCGGCGACGACAACGGAGAGGACTCGCATCTTGCTATCGACTTGATGGAAACTGTCTACGTGCGACTCCAGGGGACCGACGCGCAAGTGACGCCCGCTGACTTTGAGAGGTTGAACTTTCCGTCTAGTTCAGATCGATCATGGTGGGCCGTCCGCCAACTTCTCCGGCGACCTTGGTTCGGCAGATTGTGGACCATCCAAGAAGCCGTTCTTTCAAGAAATCTGTTCGTCAAGTGCGGCAAGGCTGAGGTCTGCTGGGACGACTTCGCGGCGTGGTGTTATGATCTGAGAGAAACGCATCTTCTCCGCTGGCTAACAGCAGATGTTGCACTGAAGGAAAGATATGGCGAGGTCACGAACGCTTGGACACTGCCACCACAAGGAGCGACGGTGGTCAACTCGATACAGGCTGATCGCTTGCAAGGCTTGACACTTATCCAAAAGGAAGACTTGTTGACCATTCTGGTGTCGACACGATATGCGCAAGCGACGGAACCAAAAGACAAGATTTACGGTGTACTGGGTATAGCGAATTCGACCGTCATACCCGATTACCGTCCAGAAGTCTCCGCCAGAGAAGTCTATCATCATGCCTGCCTGACGGAGATACCGCTACGTGTATACGAGCTGCTAAGCTGCGTTGATCATGAAGAGCCCCTCCGACCATCATGGGTACCTGACTGGAGCACTCCTCGTGTGACCGATGCACTGGGCTACTTGACAAAATCCTGGGCTCTATATTGTGCGGGGGGTAGGCCTGTCACAGGTGCGCCACCACCCAAGATGGCCCTGAGCGATGACAAACAGGCGATTACGCTATGCGGTAAGACCTTCGATACAATCACCATCATAGGGAGCACCAGCAACGATCCTGTCCTCGAGATCAACGATCCGCCACGGCGCAATAGTGATCTAAAATCATACGCGGAGCTTGTCATGGGTACGGGTCGAACGCAAACCTACCTTCTATCAGGCACATCAACCTACGACGCCTTTCTACACACATTACTGGCGGGACGTGACGGCTCGGGCGTTGCACCCCCTTCAACGGACCACAGTGAAGTTTTCGGCCTAATCCTCGACGCGACGACAGGAAAATCTCTCTCCCTCCCTGGCCAGACTATGAGTCCCCGGCGGCAGAAAGGTTACTTCAATCTCGACAGTCTCAAGACGAGGGCGCCAGCAAAGATTCATGAAGACTTGCAAACGGCGTTGCGGACCACGTTGAAGATGCGGCGGTTTGCCGTAACCGAGAAGGGGTACTTTGCGTTGGTGCCGAGGGGTGCACAGGTGGGCGATGAGATTGCTGTGTTTGATAGGGCGTGTGTACCTTTTGTGATTAGGAGGAAGGGAGGTGATGAAGAGGGGGGGAAGAGAGAGTTGTTGGGGGAAGCATATGTTCATGGAGTTATGAAGGGCGAGGTTATGGCTATGGAGAATATCGTACTCCGGGATATTACGCTTCTCTGAGCGCTTCGCAGATGATTTCTTCTTCCATCATCCACCCACATATCGCGATCTGGTCGGCACTTGTGCACTAACGGCAACACGTCAATTGGGTCATAAGTGAGTCTCTTTATACAAGGCAGCACTTTATCCCCAAGCGCCTTGGCCTATCTCGGGATCTGTAATTTACACACGGCTAAGCCAGTGGCTAAAGTCAAACTCGCTTAAGCCTTCGAAGAACATTCGACACGTCGTATACATTGCTCAATATAATCTCGTTACAACTACAGCGATACGGCGTCCTGTATCCGGGTTTTGATAAGTATAGCGCAGAGTGGTAGCACGTGGTTGGGGACTGTGCTGCGGTGGCACGCGATGCAGTTGGCGGATACGAAAGAAATGCTCCGCTTGTCTGAGTGCAGAACATGGGCTTGTTCGCATACGGCAATATGTATGCAACATCATCGGACATGTAATATGTCTATTAAGCCCGAGTCTGAGTTTGAAGCTTGGATGTTGGGGTTGACAAGGTGTACATAAACTACAGGGACGACATCGACATCGGAGCATCAAGCTCAACTTCAGCACAACCTGTCGATAGAAATAACATCAAGCGGCGAGATGAAGCTCTCTACCTCGATCGTTCTTGCTGTGGCAGCTACCTCAACATACGCACATACCATCTTTGTCAGTGTCAACGATGGCGCAGTGGGAGATGGGGTCCGCGTCCCCTCATACGATGGTGTAAGCCTTTCCCTGTTTCAAGTGCCATTACCCTCCATCTAAATTCCTCCCAGCCCATCAACGACGTATCCACAAACGACATAGTTTGCAACGGCGGCCCCAACCCCACCGCCAAAACCTCCACCGTCATCACCCTGCAAGCTGGTTCCACCGCCACCCTAACATGGCGCCACACCTTGACCTCCGGGCCTAGCGACGTCGTCGATCCGAGCCACAAGGGGCCTGTCATGGCGTATATGAAGAAGGTCAGCGATGCGAAGACGGATTCGGGGATCGGTGGTGGGTGGTTTAAGATTAGCGAGGATGCGTTTGATGGGAGCAAGTGGGGTGTTGATCGCTTGATCGCAAACAAAGGGGTGCAGACTGTTACTATACCCAAGTGAGCAATAGCCACTGTAGCAACTTGCATGTGAGATATTTGCTGACTTTGCACGCCAACTTTTAGGTGTATCGCGCCTGGGCAGTATCTCTTGAGGGGTGAGTTGATTGCGCTGCACGGCGCGAGTTCGAACATGGGTGCGCAGTTTTACATGGAGTGTGCGCAGATTAACGTCGTGGGTGGGGAGGCGAGTAAGACGCCTGCGAGTGTGTCCTTCCCTGGTGCGTACAAGCAGAATGATGCAGGGATCCTGTATAACTTGTACACTGGGAGCAAGACGTACACGAGTCCTGGACCGCCCGTGTTCAAGTGCTAGGAGGGAGGGGGGGGGGTAGTGGTATGTCGAATACGGAGGGTGTGACTCAAGGTGTTGTGTAGCCTAGAGATAGACGACTGTTTCGAGTTTCTGGAGGCCACTGATAAAGACTTGTAAATAACCTTAATTACAAGAGACTATTTATTTACTTCATCTCTGGGACCTAGGCTCGCCGGCATTAACGAGACGCTCCCATGAGAGCCTCCATCTCCAACATATCTATGGTGCGGAATCTTCCTCATCTTGCCCTTTTCCTTCAACACGAGGTTCGGGCCCAGCAGAAGAGCTCCGATCAAGTAGCCATCTAAGAATAAGAATATACTAGGTTGTCGATCTCGGTAGACCTATTCGTGCGGTAGAGCCAGGTGGATCCTCAACGTTTGCAAAGTTCGAAAGGGGCAAGCCGCGATTAGGAAATTATAAACGAGGAGGTCTTTCATGAACAGGAACACGCCTCTTTGCTCCATGCGAGCTCGTATAGTGCCACTTTGTTCAGCACCTTGGTATGCGAACGCTTCTTCGCACTGTCCAACTTGTGCCAGACCAGTTCGATCGTCGACAGTTCTGGTAGAGACTGTCGATATGTTAAGCAAACCTGTCAACAAGCAAGTCAAGTGGGGCCGAAGAGCTCAAAATTGGATTAAAAGATGGTCTATTTAAGCCTAGCAACTGCCGATATAGATTCAACTCCTACCCCATTGGGCTAGCAATTAGCTTTGAACTCCAAATTGACTTGCTTGTTGCCAACTGTGATTTCAAGAGTGGTCTCGGCCTCGTCTGCTTTCCCCATCAATGGAACACCCTAGTTTGCTCGAAGTGTTCTTCTTGCCCCAACCAATCGCCCATGACACAGATTTGAGGGACAGGTGGTCGGACTTCCTATGCGAGACAGCCACACCCGGTATGTACTCCCCATGTTGGCAAAGTCCGAAAGGGACAGGCCGCGGATCGCACAGTATTGATGCAAGGATCTCTGAACGGATGGAATCTTGATGGGCTAAACCCCTCTGTTGTAAGGGTCTAGATACGAGAGTGTTCCCTGATGCCGAATAACGGTGCAGGAGGTTTACGATGCGCTCCCGGCTCGAAAAAATGCGCTTTGGGTTAGCGATACCAGGTTGCTGTAGCATACGTGTTAGGCTAGAAACACAAGGAGGGAATAGATAAGTCTTACCTCGAGTGATGTCTTGTGGAGCTTGTGGGTTCAGAACAGTGATAATAAAGGTGTTATCTAAATCGTCCATGGCTTTGTGTTCCCCGTTGATGGGCTTTTGTCGGATACCCTTGAATCAATCAGCAACTATTATTTCTAGAGTAAAAAGATTACTAACGATAGAAGTAGAAGGTACAGGAGATACATGCGCGGTAGGGTTCGCAATACTAGGTTGCTAAAGTATAATTGTTAGACTGAATCTATAAGATTGTAAATAGAGGAGTTGTACCTTAAATAATACTGTGGGTAATAGAGGAATTATACCCGCAGTGGCGATGAAGATGCTATACAGGAATAGCAGGAAATATAGGAAGATCATTGTAGCATCGCCACGCCAGCATCTCCGCCGTCCGGTAGCCAGAGCAGGAAAGAGTATGAAACAATCGATGCTGAAGGATGTAGGCGGTGGGAAGGGTATTTCGCTGTCGCAGGACGACCGGGAAGCGACGGCGGCGGTGGCCACGGCGACTACTATGAGGATGGTGGAGTCGCACAACCTCATATCGATGAGCTGGGAGGATACGTCGGTGCCAACGACTACAAGGTTTACGAAGTCAGTACCTGTCTCACATGCAGTTCGTACAGGTAGGTTACTTGCCCATTGTTAAGATCGAAGCGGGCTTCGGAGCGACCTTGACATTCGCCCGAAACTTCATTCCGAGAAGGCGAGTTGGGAGTCGGCAAAAGTGGCGTTGCTAAAGACGAGTAAGGCACGTTGGATCGTGGTAAATATGGTGCACTGTTGAAAAGGTCGTGAAAAGAAGTTGCAATCTCGTGGTCGTAATCCGAGCGCGTTGATCTGGTGCAATGTGAATAATACCATGAGGACTGGGTTGTAATGTGTATGGAGAAAGATGGGATTGTGTAGATGTGGCTGTAAAGCAAAGTTTGTGTCTTGTGTGTAAGTGTTTTGGGCGTGATCAATCTGGTGCAAAGAAGAGGGTTTTATAGGGGAAGCGGAAGCGGGCTGCGTTGACTAGGACAACAATTGCAATGACAGGGAGAAAGTACGTCTCATGGTGGGAGTAAGTGCACACCCACCCCTTCCACATCAGACAAAGCTAGGCAATGACTGTCCGGCCGGTCTCTCCGCATGATCGCGGGATGGTCGTGGATTCCCATTCCTGGCCAGAAGTCGATCGTTCAGGCCTCAAACAAGCTTGAGAATCCATCTTTCCCACGCAGCCGCCCTGAGTCTACCATCGAAGTGACTGAGGTCTTCCTCTCTCTGGTGCATAGACATTCTTACAAGCCCAACTCGCTCAGCAACTTTCGCCTCCTCATCGACCCAACTGAGCAGCAACATATCTACAAATCCTCTCGGGTTGCGCCACGCATCGGCAAGCAGGAACATGCAGAAGTCGTAAGGAAGTGTAGGCTTGAGCGAAGTGCTTTGCGGTTGTGCCTCTGCATTCGTACCATCGTGGTTTTCTTCTTCTTTCCGATCCGACCCGCAACAAGGACAATCGTACACGTTGCTCTTATCCAGAACAATAGTGGGACCACCAAAACTATCCCCAAAGATGTCTTCCGAAAGCCGAACAAACTCTTTATGTGTGACACAGGCGCCCTCTACGATGATATAGGAGCCTTCTAGAACAGCGCCATATGGAGTGCACTCATTCTGCGATATCATACGATGCTCGATTAACCTCAGTTCCAACTTCTCGGCCCATGCCTTGCCTATCTCATCTATAGGCGGTAGTAGCATTTCCGCTGGCGATGCTAAGACCAACGAACTTACAGCGCCCTTCACACTTGCCCAACTCCAGCTCGGCGCTGTGTATACTGGCGGCGAAGAGAGGAGAGCATATGGCCGAGCCCAATCTAGGCTTGCCGCAAGACGAAGGCTCCAAAGACCGGCTAGGTAGTTGCCAAGTACAGCGTTATGGTTCAGGATGGTTGCGACGCCAGCGAGGGCGTGGAGTTTGTCGGTAGGTACAGTTAGGGACCGTGAGGAATATTCGTCGACGCATTGTTGCCATGTTCGGAGCTGATGTATTGACGTTATGGTGAGTTCGGTTTGTAGAAATGACTTTGAGTCGTCGTGTAGGGTCCACCATACATTATGCATCTCATTCAAGACCCTTGTGACGGATGGCTGTAGGGTCGACTTGTGAAAATGCCAGTCAACCTGCCCTGAGCCAACTTGTTTCTCACTGATGCCCGAGGCTTCGAATTGCAGCCCTTCCGCGCATTCCCAAATCATCTGTTGTCTCGTGTAGTGTAAGATACGGGGGGCCAGCATTCTTTCTTGCGCAGTCCAGCCACGGGTAGCCAAGACAGATTCTTTGATATCCCTGTCCCAGCGAAGTAGTCGTTGGCGCAAGCAATACATCCTTTCCTTTCCCAAGAGAGGTGAGTAAAGCACATTCCGTTTCATCAGGATTCCTTTGCTGCTATCCTCAGCAACAGTCGCGGAGAGCATGAGCGCCGATGACCCATAGTATAAAGCCATTTGCCCTGCCTCTTTCGCCCAATCTTCAGCATTGCCTTGTACGATGCACAGTGCATCAATCCACAGGTAGCGAAAACCAAGTCGCCGCGTGATCTCGATTGCGTCTTTGAAGCTTTTCGGGAGTAGCTCGAGTTCGATGGCTTCCTGGTACTGAGCGACTAGCGAGTCTGTTAGTTTTGAGAATGCTTTATTACCCCAACAGTGAGACAGAATCACATATTGATCCTTCTCCCCATTGGTGATTCGCAGTCTAGGCAAACTGGAAGGATCGACCGGTATTTCAATGACTCGCGTTGGCAATCTGGCTGGTGCTGGTATGGAGCAGCGAGTATGCTTTCTACACTGGCTCAGCCATTTGTTGATCAAGTCGAAGCAGCGGCTGTCAAGCGGATCGGCAGGCACTGGCCGCTTGCAATCAATCTCTGGATGAGGATCTATATCATTCCGGATTAACGGCTCAGCCACATGCCTTCCCAAGACAACGAACCTGGAATATCTTCTTCCGTGCACATATCGAATAGCAAATCGTCTGTAGTATACCTGCGTCTGCCCAACCCATTTGGCGCCCTGACATCTAGCCGCATCGACGCCAAGAAAACCATATTGCCTGATAACTTCGGAACGCAATTATGCCAGCGATCTGAGGTCTGTAGAACTTTGCAGAAGAATGCGCAGCCACCGCAGCCGTCATGGTAGGTTTCGAGGCCTTGAGATCTCTTGAGTATATCGTCGTACAGTCCGAGCATTTGTTCTGATCCATCGTCGATCCCAAGGTCTAAATGCGAGCAGACGCGGCAGAGATCCATGCTCGTCATCTTGGGCGATGTCTCGATATGAAGGTGGAGTGGAGGATATCAGTGTGAATTCTGGCATGGTACAACACGTCATGTCAGCGCCCGGCGGTTACATGGGTCTCGTGACTTTTGGTGACCAACTTCAGAAGCGATCTTTCTCATGAGGCATCGCATTGGAAGGACAACTGAAAATGCAGCGACAACGTCTTCCAATGGCATTGTGTTGGAGAGGAAGTGACTGATTTAGGAGACTTCGACCAGTAGAGCCGCAGATTGGAGGTGCGTGTCATGCCCCACTTTGCATCCGCTGAAACACTCCAGTTTTCCAAGTGTTAATTGACCGTGAACCCACGCAATCCAACAGTCCAGCCCCGTGATATCTCAATTCCCAATTCTGTTACCACGATCGATCTCGGTTCGCTCCCATAAACTCGCAAACCGTGGAAAGGTAACTTTCAGGCGCACATGCCAAGAGTTTACAAGTAAACTTTTTTCCCTCAAGTGGTGTCTCTCATCTGCGAACAAGTTTTCGCATAGTAAGAGCAAAATGGACGTTACATATGCATGCGATCT
Source organism: Alternaria brassicicola (assembly GCA_002796735.1). NCBI lineage: Eukaryota > Fungi > Ascomycota > Dothideomycetes > Pleosporales > Pleosporaceae > Alternaria > Alternaria brassicicola. Next base: position 116,158 of record PHFN01000011.1, on the reverse strand, counting down.
TGTTATACGAGAGTCTCTTTGCATATGGACCAAGATTTGAGGAAGTTGTAAGTAGTCCGTCGCACATCAAAGAGAACTACTAGCGCGGCAATTTGGCAGCCATTAGATGTCTGCATCCAGAACTTTCGTAATCTTGGATCTATACGGACCTTGCTGTTTGATTCAAAGCGCTAGGCAATACAGCACCACTGGAGCATTGTGAACCAACTTCGAGCTTACCCAACCACCTGGAGCTGACCAAGCAGCAGGCGATACCATCACTTGTATATCGAACATTCAGGCCTATTCCTACCGAATATCCCTCCGGATTCAGAGGGCATTTGAGAGCTGCATCATACTTGATAGTCCTGGCCGCGAGAAAGTCGACAATGGGGTTCTAGATGCGGCAGACGTAAATGTAGCATCCCAAGCCCATGCGCAACAGTACTCATAAAACACCAACTGCACTTATGCTTCAGGAAAGAGTTTACCCGTGCTGAACTGTTCATGACCTGATCCATTTGTTCATCGTCGTATCCGCTCCCCACCCCGAAGGGGAAGAATGCCGGACGAAGATCGGGCTCGTCTGGCCCGGCCGATTTTTGACATGTGCACTGCAAACGCCACCGACCCGGCTGGTATAAACGGTTGGCCTAAAAAGAAATTATAACTGGCCTTCGTGAGGACTGCTGCTGTCCTGATTGCTGCAGCAATGACGATGATGCACTGGCCAATGCACGGCAACTCCCGCCAGTCCACGTGGCGGCGGCCCCGCTCTCCACGCCTGTACGACGCGAAGACACCAGAGCTCCATCGCTTCCACTTTGCACTGCATACTTACGGATCTCATGCTGCACGCACTCTCTCTTAGAGGAGGCCGTCAAAATGTTGGCCGGGTCTTTGCACCCCGTCAATCTACACTATGTGATGATGCGTATCTACCACCTCATGTTTGCCGACGGCGCGCGCTTCAGCACCGTCCACATTGAGATCACAACGTTGGTTTTATACCCCACGTCTTGATCGGGAAACCGCAAATGGTAGGATGACATCTACTACAATACGAGCTTGAGATGGCGTGTGCATGCTACTGACATTACAGTGCACACGGCTACATACTACGCGAGAGGTTTCGAGGTCTTGTTTCTAGTTGGGGCCAAAATCCCAAGCTCCCACGAATGGCTGCAGGCTTTGAGTGCCCATAGTGAATTTCTCAGCATTACAATCGCCAGTGCCAGGTCTCTTTTCGATAGATTTCTGTACGCTGAATAGATCAAGCTGGAGGTCCAGTCTTGTTGATGGGTCGTTAACGCTGACCATTAACGCTGGCCATCTTGGTCCATAAATTGGAGTCGACTGAGCAAGGCAGCCACCTGCGCCTCTGCGGCACGGGTTATGCAGCCACCAAGGATACAAAACTCGCAAACCCCAAGGTTACGCGTCCATTTTAGCCTTGGGCTGTTCCTACATGGTTTCAAGAGGCGTTCAGCTGCCCATAGCGGTAGTGTGGTTGCGCGATTCGACCACTGTACAGCCTTTGCGCCTACAGTATCATGCGATCACAAATTCTGAGGCTGAATTCGCAGCATCCTAAGGCCTTGGCGAGGTGGACAGACGACGTGGACTTGAATGAGATATTCGTCTCTGCAAGGCTGAGGATATAAAGTGACATAGAAACAGCCTACACTGACATCAGCAGTACACCTATCTTCTTCACTTCCATCCATATTCTTGTTGCAACCGCAGTCATCATACTACTGAGCCTTTCTTCGGAGTCTTCATCATGGCTTTTACTTCTCAAGACCGGAGCGCACAAGAGCACGCTTTGCAGACACCCAAGCGTGTTCATCCTACCTTTCGCAGAACGATCTTGTCAGCATCCAGTTCGAGAGGAAATGGCGACAACCCTCCGTCTCTAGTGAGCTCGAGGAGCGTCCCATGGTTGTCTCCGACGTCAACAGCTTCTACTGTGTCGCCTCCGACCGGCTTCAAGGACATTTGGGATGCTCCTGAGACGCCCTCTGGCAAGTCGAGCACAGCCTCGCACAGCATCCTGACGCCTTTGACACCACCTACACCTTCCGGATCTTCCAAGAAGCTATTTTTCACTCCCGTCTCGAAGCTTTCGTTTGGTGTTGAACTTGATTCAGTGAGCAAGCAGCAAGTCTCTGAAAAGAAGGATGTGACACTACAGGACAACTGTTTCCAGCCATCGAAGTTGTTCCGAAACCTCACATTTGAGCTCCAAGCAAGTACGTGTGCAATATTCCTGAAACTGATAGCATCATATCTGATTTGCATACCTCAGTTTCCCAGAAGAATGTTGTATCTTCTTGCGTGAAATACGACATCAATCCTTCGTTTGTGTTCATCGACGATCCCATTAGTTCCCGCACACGCTCCAAGACCGGCAGCAAAACCACAGTAACGTCAGCCATAAATACCGCACTTGGGGAAAGGAAGGGCAACGTCAAAATCCTGAGCACCCCGCCGTTACGAACCACGTTTTGGAAACTACTGGAACAAGTCATGCCACACAATCTTCATGGGAGACTGGCTAGTGAACCGGGATGCTGTGTTGCATCACCTGTAAAAAATCCTTCTGGACAATGCACAAAGTCTAGGAAGTCACTCCAGGATGTCGGCAGCATTTTGAAGAAGCTGGTAAGATGCGGGACTCGAAAGGACTACTATGGTATGCTAGATCATATCGAAGAACTCGTAGAGTTGATCATGTGCGGCATGCACCGGAATACGGTGCTGACACAACTCAAAGCCGGATCTAGGATGGCGCAATTGCGTAGCCGACTCAGAGACATGACACGCATGACGGAATTGGACCGTTCAATCTTTACACGATGGGTCGATGCAATCTGTGACCTGAACGGGCCCGTAAATCCCGTTCCCGAGCTCCAAAACGTTGAGACCAGCTCTAAGCCAGCCCCACAGCCCAAGCCAATTCCAAAACCGGTATCCGAAACTTCTCCTGCTAGGACCACAGTGCAGGTTTCCTCCTCGTCTAGCTTCATACCCTATCAACCGGAAAAGTCCAAGAAACTCTCCGTCTTCGAGGCTGTGTACCAGAAAGCCACTGCTCCACTAGGGGTGATAGCGCGGAAACCAGGTTTTGTATACCTATTCTGGGATCAAGAGTACTTCGGCATGGTCAAGATTGGTTACACGAAAGATCTAAGCAAACGACTTGAGAGCTGGAACAACCAATGCGACCGGAAACATGTTTACCATTCTAGTACGGAATGCCAGGTGGAGATACCCCATGCGCATCGTGTGGAGCAGCTCGTACACGCTGAGCTGAAGGAATACAGGAAGAAAAGGCAATGTGAAGGCTGTGGGAAAACACATATAGAATGGTTTGATGTGGGGCAGGCGCACGTAGTCAAAGTTTTGAGGAAGTGGCGAGAGTGGATTCTGCAAGAGCCATATGTGCAAGACGAAAGATCGGGTGAGTGGGTTATCAAGCCCGAAATGCTCGGTTCTCTCGAGCGCATGTGCGAGCCGCTGCAACAAGAGGTGAATATACAGAAATCTTCGAGGAAGAGTGGAGGTCATCAACGTTTGCCAAAGAAGAAGAAGAAGGGCTCACGACGGACGATGTAAAACGGCGAGATAAGGTCAATCTGGAAGGAGATGGCCGTCGAAGGATACTATTTGTTATCACAAGCTGATATTCTTTGAAATACCTTCACTGTACGATAGGGGATTTTACAAGTATTCTGCAGGCAGATATATTAACACGTGTTTTGGATGATGAAGACTTACATAACACGATTTGAAACCTACAATGAAGAGGGGATAGACATATTAGATCATCGTGGGCACACGTGATCGACATCTATGCATACCTCCTGAACCTCCAACATGGAGAGAGGACTTTGGAAGTTTAGCGGAGGGCTGCGAAGGGTATGCGGGTTTCCGTCAAATGTCTACCAAACAGTCGTTGTGCAGCACTGAACAGAGATTAGGGTAGGAAATCGTGTGTCACCGTGAATCTTGCTCATATTGAGCGTCCCCCAGTAGAATACGCCGACAAGAGTAGCATATACCGCTGGCACTCGATCGAAATTATCTTTTCTCTACCCCTGAACAACCCTTTCATCTTCATCACAGCTGGCGAAACCCCCCAATCTTACCACATCCTTGACTACATCGTGGCTCCTTCGACGACTCCTTTGCCGCGTCCCTCGCCGCGTCCTGCGCCCCCATTTGACGTCCTTGAAGCCGCGAAGCTCGTAAGAGCTCGACACGTCTATCATCCAATCCTTGAAGAAGGCAAGGACTCCTCCAATCGCATTATCAGCGGCAGGTTTGGCGAGACGATCGAGACTGCCGCGCGAAACCGCGGTCGTGTGACCGGCGGCGACAAGAAGAAGAGCGATAAGAAGACAAAGCAAGCAGACAACACCCCCCTATGGGCAAATAAAGCTGATTTGCTGCAACCATACCTCAGTCTCACGCTGACGAGTCCACGCCCATGAGGGATTCCGGTCTACTAGCTGCTGCTCAGGCCGTTTAAATCCTGCAACACGAATTCATCCCTGATGACATGTTCAGCCTCCTCTCAGGCGTCAGCGTCAAGCAGACGCTGTCGCCCAGAAAACGGCGTTTAGCACAGACATTAGATAATTCGATACAACAGTGCTTTGCCCTCGATTAACCTCTCCAGATTCTCTGCTGTCTCCTCATACCATGTCGTCAGAGTGCCTTCTTCAACGTATCCCATATGCGGTGTCAGCAATACCCTACTCTTGCCCTTGACATGCCAGTCCTCATTTCGCCATGGCCTATCGGCTGGCAGAGGTTCGATGTCGAATACATCGAGAGCAGCGCCACGTATTCGCTCATGTCGAAGCGTTTTCAGTAATGCGGCCTCGTCCACAAGTGGTCCGCGAGAAGTATTGATCAAAAGTCCAGTTGGCTTCATCCACTCCAGTTCCTGTGCGCCAACAATACCTCTTGAGCGCTCGCTGAGAACGTAGTGTACGCTCACCACATCCGAAGACCTGAACAGCAGCTCCTTGGTTACCACCTTGAACGTCTTCTCATCCCCACCAGCCATACCTCCACCTGTGACCGGTAACCCGCATTCTTCAGCCAGCTTATCAGCTTTTTCCTGCGTCAAATTCGCACTCCAGCACAAAACCTTCATACCGAAAGCCAGAACACCCACTCTCGCAACATGTGCTCCTATCCTCCCCAGGCCGACCAAGCCTAGTGTCTTCCCCTGTAAGCCCATTGCAAGTTCAGTCTGCCAGCCTGCTGGCACACCTTTCCCCTTGACGACAGCATCATCAGCAGCAACATTCCGCGCAAGACCTAAGATCAGCGCCCAGACATGCTGTGTCGTCGGATGCCCACCACCCTGCTTGATCGGCAAGGATCGTGGGGACGTGCCACTGCCTTTACCATCGGTCCTGCCCTTGCCTGGCGCTGCGCATACCGTGATGTTCATATCTTTCATCGTATCCAGATCCCAGCTTTCAAACTTGCTACCTGTAGCGAATACAACCTTGAGGTTCGGTAATTGACGGAGCAGTCCGCCTGGGAATGGAGTGCGCTCGCGCATGGTTGAAAGGGCGGAGAAGGGCTTGAGGCGGTCGACGAGGGCTTTACGGTCGGCATCGGAGGTTTGGGGGTGCGAGTATGATGGTAGGGTGTCGTTGAAGACGGTTATCTCGACTTTGGAGGGGGAGAGGTGGGTGAAGTGCTGGGCTGCTATGTTATGGTAGTCATCGAGGACGGCGAGCTTGATGGGGAGGGAAGCCATGGTGTGTGTAGAGACGCGAGAAGCAAACTTGTCGAAGGAGAGAAGACGGTAGGATGAAGAAAGAAGGCGCGAAAACATAATCATGTTGGATATGATATGATTACCGTGTGCCGCAGGTACCTATCTCGGCACTTGCATCGGAATGGATTGAGGGGTTTACCATGGCCTTGGTGAAGCCATTACGCGCACGGCATCAGTATATACGCAACATGCTAACCCTACACGCATTTTTCCGTGAATGTACGCAATGCATCTCATTCCAGGATGTTGCGCATAGCGGATATGATTGTGGATGCGGGTGCTGCTTTCTCATAATGCGTTGGAGCGCTGGAGGTTCGGTGCAGCCGATATTCGCGATCTACCGTAGTGTGAGACAAGCCGAGCTAGCTGACTAAGCGGAACCTGGGCGACATCCAATTGTGAACGTGGTACTGTGCTCGGGTGTGGCCACTCATGCTACGCCATAAGCGGACTCTTGTTTCAATACTATCATGCGTCCAGGTTTCGCCTGTAACCTACTAGAGAGTCTCCCACTACCTCCCTGAAAAGAGGCGCTAGTCTGGAGTCTCCATATAACAATGGACTACATGCAGCCTACTCCCAGTACTACTACTAATAGCTCCAGCGAACAAGCAACCTCGTTTCACCGATATGGCAGACTTGCAGTCGATTTCCAACTGCGTATGTACGAGATTGTTAGAGGAGAGCATCGACAAGCGAAGAGGCAGTTCGATGGGATTCAGGAAGAGTGGGTTCACGCCAGGCTGGACGGGCATGGTGCAATAAAGCGTGCTTGAATAAAACAGCTAAAGAACACCAAACGATGGGACCCGACTATGAAGGGAACAAGAGAGAACAAGATCTGGGAAGACTTTTCAGAGTGGGCAAATGGGAGAAGCTATTAGATAAGGCAAATGAAAGAAATCAATACAAGAGGTAAGGAGTAAACCTTATACAATGGAGAACTTGCCGCCTGGTAGCAACGAAACATAAATCACAGATGGACTGGCATTCAAAAGCAAGGTTTAGACACTATTAACAGCAGATAGATGCAGTGTAGGAAAGCGACCTTGAAGTTGTAAAACGAAAGCAGTGCGTAGGAATAGAATTCTTAGCGCAGAGCACAGTTCCCACCCAATCTAGTGCAACCTTCAATTTCTTACCATTTATCCTTGCCGGGAGACATCGGACTTCTATCATGATAAGCGACACGAGATCGGGTACTATCCCCAGGCTTTCAGATGCTATATAACACTCTCTGGAAGGTACTACAAATCATGGTGCTTAACCGTGAAGAAGCGCGATATTGACTGACTGGGCGACATGTCACCCGCACGTGGGAGAACAGGAAGCAGATGGTACAAGCGTCATGAATTTCGAGTGCGCATCACGTCTTCATAGCTAACTTTGCAGATTTCACTGATCCTCAGTCGCTTTATTCCATGGCTATGGACTTCAAGGCAGTCGCGCATCACCAAGACACCCGTTCATCGATAAACATGCATCGTCATGGTACTTAAGGTGTTTATATAAGCTATCCTTTCTCATTCTGCTTTGCCCTCTTCGATACCACCGCAGCGTGGCATCATTATGCATTCTCTTCCGACTCTACTGACCTTGTCACTGAGTACACATACCCTTGCTTTGAACCTAGCTCTAGCAGCCACAATTGAGCATAACAGTCGTGTGACGCCGACGATAACAAAGACGATTTATCATACAGAAGTGCGAAGGCTGTCCACCCACTACAGCCGCCATCTTGGTAGGAGCGGAAGCGCAATCCACAGCAAATCTGCAGCTTCATTTATTGAACGAATTCATGAGAACGAGAGCGATCATGCAGCCTCATCAATATCAACGGCCCACTTTTGGCCTCGGAAGCCAGGTGGGGAGAAGCCGACGATCCCTCAACTACCTGCGACCGGCGTGCCTGGCATCATCAACACTAGGGAAACAGAGTCTTCGAACGATGCCACTAAGCGCGACTATACCGTGGACTTGGAACTCGAGACCGCCAACAAGAGAAACAACAACCTCTACAACCTCAGGGCTGATCTCGCACCTGAGGGCTACATCTCAGTCTATATACCCAACAGTACAGCCTCAACGTTCTGCGAAAGCGAGACAGAGCAAGCATCGGAAGATTTGGCGAAGGCACGTGAGCTGCATCTCACTGTCGTAGATGCTACAAAGACTGTCGCAATACCAATCCATGGAGAAGCAGTTGCTAGCTTCTGTCTCAAGTTCAGGAATGCGGAGAACATGGGTAGTGCAACAACTGAAAGAGCCGCTGCAAGCTCAGCAACGACAATTTCATTATCAGCAAAAGAAAACACGACGAAGGTGTCGAGTACCGAGGAGTCATCAGGCAGCACTACAGGTTCATTCAAACACACATCTTCCAAGTCAACAGCTTCAGAGATCGACTCCAATACTTCGACATCGCCAACAGTACCATCCTCAACCAGTAAGATGAAAAGTTCTAATACAGAAGAAACCAGTGATGGGTCGCAAACCTCAAAGTCTAAAAGGCGCACATCTGTTTCAAAAACGTCTTCAGACACAGATTTGATCACCCCAGCATCGGCAACTGACATATCTAGCAAAACCAAAACTAAATCGTCAGCGAGCGAACCTGACAAAGGTTTTTCGGAAACATTTGAGTATCGGCGTACATCGAAGAAAACGAAATCCAAGGATGACAAGTCCTTGGAGGTAGACACAAGCACCAACTCGCATTCAACCAACACCAAGTCAAAAACACCCAAAGCTGAGGACACAAAGGATCCTTCGAATTCTACAGCATCACTGAAGAAGGGACCCAGTTCACAAACAATTTCCACTGATCCAGATACCTCTTCATCGCCAATAGCCACTCCGCTTGCCCTTCCTGCTAGTACTTCACCAAATACTACCACAGACGAGCCCTTCACCATGTCAAACATGAACACATGGTATGAGTCCATCAACAGCTATCTAGAGACTGCCCAAGTCTCAACAGCCACGGTAGGTAGTACCGACCAGACGTCCTTGCAGACCACCAATTCTGCAAGGACGGGGCTTCGAAGAAGAGTCGAGCCTACAGCTGCTTTGAAGAGAGCTAGGGGCGGCATGGCGGACGCGAGCATGCACTATACCTCGGATTACAGTTGGATGGGGGATGTTTCTACTAAGCTGCTCTCTGGCTCTGCTACGGCTTCTGTTACTGCGTCCTCCGTGGTGTCGGCTAACGCTGCGATGAAGCGGCCAATTCTACCTTTTGTGTGGTGGCGCCGTGACAATGCAGAAAGCTCCATCGTAGTTCTTGACGCAAGGAAGAAAGCCAGAGGACCGGATTATGAACCAGAGCGGGAAAATAAGGGACTTTTTAAGATCAGTGTTGATGAAGAAACTACTCGAATTAGTACAGAGACCAGCGGAGTGGTGGAGGAGAAAAAGGATGTTCTTGCTACGAAGTTGGCGCATAAGCAGCAGGATAGCGACGCAGATGATGAATATGCGGATGTAAGGAATGAAGCTAAGGAAGGAGAGGAAGCTGTTGCCGACGAGGACCAGACGGCTAAAGAAGAAGCTGAGCTTGAAGAGGGAGAGACTGGAGATGGAGACGAGGAATCTACGTCTACGCATAGCGAACCGTCGCGCACCAAAATGTCTGAGGACGACGATGATAGCATCGCACTAAGTACTGATGAATCTGGAAACGCCAACGAAGATTCTACATCCAGGAAGAAAGAACCTGCAGACTACGAGGAAGCCACACCAACCTCTGAATCAACGCCTGATACATCGCCCGAAGACGAAGATAATGCTCCAGCTAACGATGACGATGATGCCGAGGAGCTCACTGAGGAACCTCCCACAACTTCTTCCAAGAAGCCGAAATCCACAAAATCATCCACAACATCCGACTCGGACGAAGAAGATGCAGAACACACGCCCTCCACCAAATCTAAATCCTCTATCCCATCTCTCGCCCCCGGCATATCTTTCGCCTTTCCCTCAACCACCGCTGTCATCCAAGCAACACCGTCGCCCCTCCCCACACCCCCACCATCACCGACAGACCCAGCCTCCGCGCCTATGTCGCCCATAATATGGGACCCAGACTGTCCGCAACTCTCCACCTCCACATTTACAGTACAGAACAGTGTTACACGAGAGGGAGCAACGACAGTGGGGTTAGGGTGTTGGCGCCTAGTACCTCCTAACAACAGCTCCTCTGGTTCCCCGCCGTCCCACGCACCAAGCATTTTCACCACTCTCTCGATATCCCACAACAAACAACTGGGCGTGCTTTGCTGGATGATTGCTGTGTTTATTGTCGTGCAGTTTACGTAAGTTGTAAGATGTTACCCCATGCCCCCTATCCTACCTTGTCCTACCCTGCTCTGCGCCCCTGTGGAAAACAAAAAGAACTACATCTGACTCCCACTCCGAATCTTAGCATTACGCAATACCAGTATCTATACGGGCAATGGCATGCTGGGAGGGGATTGGTATGGTGGATTCTAGGGCTTGAGATGTGGGGGCTTGGGGTGGGATTCAAGGAGCGGATGGAGGAGGCGGAGAGGGAGTGGGAGAGAGCGGAATGGGAGAGGGAGAGCGTGAAGGAGATGGAGAGGGAGAGGTTGGCGGCGTTGGCTGGGCGTGTAAGCTGAGATGGTACCGTTTGGCAGCGTGGGAGCAAGATGGTGTGGTGATGGGGTGCGATGCGAGATTGTCTTCTTATATACAAGTTTCGAGCCAATAATATACAAAGTCTAACAGTCTTGTCAGTCTATATCCGGGTATCACATGCAGGTAACGCGTGACGCGTAATCGAATTCAGTATTCCTCCTTCATCGCTCATGTCAACAATATCCTCGCGTCCTCGTGCTGAATCATAACCTCCTCATTCTCAAACGAGTACTTCCTCCGTACAATCTCAAATACAATGAGTCCAGCAGCAGTACTCGGCACCTGCTTGATGGTACTCAGAAAAAAGTCTCTGTAGAGGTACCTTCTCCAGCCCCCAGCTCGTTTCGCCAGTATCTTGCACTGGGCAAACGTTTCTTCGTAGGCGTGGTAGTAGCGTCGTACGATGTGCGACGGCTTGTTGTCTTGGTGGGCTTGGAAGTCAAGGGCTTCGAGGCGGCGGTAGTGCACGTCTTGGATTTCGGTAAGTGGGTGTTGGATGAGCTGAGAGGTGATTGATGCCGAGACGCCTGCAAGGAGGAGGAACATGGGTTCGAGCATGTAGTGAGGTCTGATAACAGGGCGGTCGTCGTGTTCTTCTTGGAGGTACGGTATTGATTTCTCGAGCAGGGTATCGCGCGTCCGACTCCCGTAGTACCGCGAAACGAATTCGAGATATGCCTGGCTTTTTACAGTTTCGAAGGTGCCGAAGAAGACTGCAGCGCCGAAGGCGTCTTTCATGAAACTCAGAGACCAGCCGGCGAATATTCCTGAAATGCCAATAGAGCGGAGTTTGTGGAGGCCGTAGTGCCACATGGTTTTGTGTCTGCCTTCGAGGATGTCGGCGGTTCGAAAACGGGTTTGGAGTGCGTCGAAGGGGGCGGCGATGATGGATTGGAAGCCCCCGCCTATGAAGCCTGCGGTGAAGGTCACCGAGGGAGGTGGTGGGGGGTAGACGCGCTTGGTCTGGTGTGATGAGGGTTCGTGGAGGGCGGAGAGACTGTGGAGGTATGCCGTATACAGGACTGCGCCGATACTTTTCACTGTCAGCACGTGCATGTTTGGAGAGTAGACACATCATACCATGTGTTAGCCATCAGCGGTGGCAGCACCTGCTTCGGTATAAACCCCCATCCCTCAGTCCGGATGGCATGTGCCAGTACCGCAGGCGTAGTCATTCTCCACGACCACTTGGCATCCGCCATGACATGTGGATTGATGGCTCGCGCATAGCTCATGTAGTCTATTCTCCCACGAAAGAAAGCCTTGACTGGTGCTCGGAAGTAAAAGGCAACCATTCGTGCTGCTACCGCTCGCATACCAGCTGCCTGCACACCTGTCGCGGGTGCCTTGTTGGGGGCTTGCGGGGCTTCGGGGGTTGTCGTGTCATTGGAGGCGTCGCTGCGGAGAGAGACTCCAGCGCGGAGACTGGAGCCGGTCGTCATTGCATAGCATGGGAGGTGAGTGAGGTTTGCGGGCGCATGGGCGGGGGTGCTGGCGGAATATGAGGTGAAGGTGTGCCGCGTGGGATGGTCACGAGCTGGGTGGGAGTGACGTCGGTTTAGCCTTTGGATATGCGACACCAAAGTATACGACCGAGACAAGGAAAATAGCAAAAGACTAACCAGCGGTCTATATGTCTTGTCTAGATGTGGGGTGAAATGTCGTCTACCCCAAACTGCTAAGGTGAAGTAGAGCCACTAGCACGCTTGTGGAGTTGAGAGAGGTGCACGGCCCTCCAGCGCGTACCTCGCGTCGCATCATCCTGCGCGACTTTTCCCATCGTCGCCTTCTGTCCTCCACCTCCACCTTCACCTGCCAGCACGGTCAACCTATCATCTGGGGGTTCTCTGTCGCGCGCACCCTCAAACATGGCGGAGAACGACATCGTCATCGACAAGGCGCTCTTCCACGAGCGCCTAAGCAACCTCGTCACTAAATGGAAGGCCGACAAGCGCTCCGGCGATCAGGTTTTCCAGGGCGCAAGCTCAATCGCGACACTGGTGGGCAAGGCGAGCGAGCCGGGCATCTACTTGAAACCCGCGGCATTCCAGGTAAGATTGCGCATATTGACATGTGACGGTGAAGCTTGAGCTGACAAGACGCCATAGCTGTGGCTGCTAGGCTACGAGTTCCCTGCGACGCTCTTCATCCTCACCCCCGACCTCCTCCAGATTGTCACAACCAAAAAGAAGGGTGAGTCCAAAGTTATTGTTTGGAGTCGGACATATTTGCTAACGCGGAGGTGCAGCCTCCTACCTAGAGCCACTTAAAGGTGGCAAGGTGCCAGTTGAGATTCTTGTGCGGGGCAAGGATGCCGAAGAGAACAAGAAGCAGTTCCAAATATGTCTCGAGACGATGAAGAAGGCCGGCAAGAAGGTTGCGGTGCTGAAGAAGGACAACGCCAACAACGCTTTCGCCAACGAGTGGAAGGCTGCCTTCGACGAGGCTGGCTTCAAGGAGGAAGACCAGGTAGATCTGGCCTCCATTATGTCCAACGCTGCCCTCTCCGTCAAGGACGAGAAGGAGCTGGTGAGTTTGACTTGATCCCTGGGCACTGCACATGCTAATCTTGCAGCGAACCATCCGCGATGCTGCCCGAGCCTCGAGCGCGCTCATGTCCAACTACTTCGTCGAAGAAATGTCTGATATCCTCGATTCCGAGAAGAAAATCTCCCACCGCGCCCTCGCCGACAAGGTCTCCAACAAGATCGACGATGCCAAGTTCTTCGAGAAGCAGAAGCTCTCAAAGACCTTCGATTCCATGCAACTGGACTGGTGTCTCCAGCCTACAATCCAGAGTGGCGGCTCGTACGACCTGAAGTTCGCCGCCGAACCCGACGAGAACAACTTGCACGCAGGCGTCATCATCTCAGTCCTTGGTCTGCGCTACCAGACATACGGTGCCATGATCGGTCGAACCTTCATGGTTGGACCCAACAAGGAGCAAGAGACTGCCTACAAGCTGCTCTTGGCGATTCACGACTTGGTCATCAAGTCGATCAAGGACGGTGTTGTGGCCAAGGAAGTTTACAACAAGGCCCTGGCACATCTCAAGTCGAAGAAGCCCGAGTGGGAGAAGCACTTTCCCAAGAACGTCGGTTACGGTATCGGTACCGAGAACAAGGATTCTTCGCTCCTCCTGAGCGGCAAGAACACGCGTGTTCTGAAGGATGGCATGACTCTGGTCGTTCAGACTGGTCTGCAGGACTTGGAGAACAGCAAGCCGCAAGACAAGAAGAGCAAGAACTACTCGCTCGTTTTGGTAGACACCGTCCGTGTCAGCTCGGCCGACTGCGCCGTCTTCACAAAAGATACCACTTCCGATCTGGACGCCGTCTCATTCTTCTTCGACGACGAAGAGGAGGAAGCGAAGCCCAAGGCGAAGAAAGAGCGCCCTGCTATTGCGCAGACAAACATCACCAAGACCCGTACACGTCACGAGCGAACAACAAACCAAGATGCTGAAAAGGAAGAGCAACGGCGACAACATCAAAGAGAGTTGCACGCCAAGAAGCAGGAGCAAGGTCTTGCCGAGTACAGCGAAGGCGCAAAGTCACTGAATGGTACCGAGGAGAAGAAGTTCAAGAAGTTTGAATCGTACAAGCGCGACAACCAGTTCCCCAGTTCAGTCGCCAACTTGGAGATTGTAGTCGACAAGAAGAACCTCACCGTTCTTCTTCCAATCATGGGTCGACCCGTACCCTTCCACATCCACACCATCAAGAACGCTTCGCACACCCCTGAGGCAGACTTCACATCTCTCCGTATCAACTTTCTCTCGCCAGGTCAAGGTGTGGGCCGAAAAGATGACCAGCCCTTTGAGGACCCCAACGCACACTTCATTCGTAGTTTGACGTTCAAGTCGCACGACGTTGACCGCATTGACCAAATCACCAAGGACATCACAGAGCTGAAGAAGGATGTCGTACGACGAGAGACTGAGAAGAAGCAGATGGAGGATGTCGTTGAGCAGGACAAGCTCATCCCACTCAAGACCCGCAAGCCCCACATGCTCGACCTCATCTTCATCCGCCCGGCCCTTGACGGTAAGCGCATTCCCGGTAGTGTCGAGATCCACCAAAACGGTCTGCGCTACGTCCACGGCAACGGCACAGCCAAGATCGACGTATTGTTCAGCAACATGAAGCACCTTTTCTTCCAACCCTCACAACATGAGCTCATCGTCATCATCCACGTCCACCTCAAGAACCCGATCATGCTTGGCAAAAAGAAGACCAAGGACGTCCAGTTCGTCCGCGAAGCCACAGAAATGCAGTTTGACGAGACAGGCAACCGCAAGCGCCGCCACAAATTCGGCGACGAGGAAGAGTTTGAGCAAGAACAGGAAGAGCGAAGGCGCCGTGCAGCTCTCGACAAGGAGTTCAAGAACTTCGCCGAGAAGATTGCCGATGCGGCGCGGAATGAGAACGTGTCTGTTGATATTCCATACCGTGAGCTCGGTTTCAACGGTGTGCCATCCCGCTCCTCCGTTCTCGTACAACCAACAACAGACTGCCTGGTCCAACTCACCGAGCCTCCTTTCACATGTCTCACACTTTCTGAGATTGAGATTGTTCATCTCGAACGTGTGCAGTTCGGTCTCAGGAACTTCGACATGGTGGTCGTATTCAAGGACTACAACCGTCCCCCCGTCCACATCAACACCATCCCCGTCGAATCTCTCGACCCGGTCAAAGACTGGCTCGACTCCGTCGACATACCCTTCACCGAGGGTCCCCTCAACCTCAACTGGGCCACCATCATGAAGACCGTTACGTCGGACCCGCACCAATTCTTCGCGGATGGTGGATGGTCGTTCCTCTCTAGCGAGACGGACGATGAGGGTGATGGTGAGGAGGAAGAAGAGTCGGCGTTTGAGGTTAGTGAGAGCGAGTTGGCGATTAGCGATGAGAGTAGTGATGAGAGTGACTTTGATGAGAATGCGTCCGAGGAGATGAGCGATGAGGGTAGTGAGGACGAGTTTTCAGAGGGCGAGAGCTGGGATGAGTTGGATAAGAAGGCTGCGAAGAAGGATAAGGAGGCTGCGGGTGGGGAGAGTGAGGATGAGGGCAAGGCGAAGAAGAGGAAGAGGTAGGTGGCTGGGTTTATCTTCGAGGTGAATACAGGAGAATTGTGTAAGATTAGAGATTGGAATAGTGGGTTTTCTTTTACCACCTAAGCCGGAGGATTGGTGATTGATGAGGTTGGGGACTGAAACCCCGATACCGGAAGCTTACGGGGTCCGTTCTCTCCCTTGTCTGAGATGAGGATGGGGAAATAGTAATGCTGATTTATTCTCTTTTGGTCGAAGACTGAAGACTGAAGTTTGGTGTTTGATATTTGATGTTCAATGTTTAGAGTGCTGTGAAGGTGGAAGGGGAAATGGTAGATGTAGCGGATGTGATAGGCAGATGTAGATGTCGATGTGATAGTAGATGTCATAGTAGATGTGATAGTAGATGTGATAGTAGATGTGATAGTAGATGTGGAGGCATTTAGTAGAAGTTGTACATCTAAATAGTGTATTCAAGTAGAGGGGGACGTTAGGAAACATGTAATCTGTGGAGTTGAAGAAGACGCAGCACCTTTTCAGGCAGTAGTGGTTTAGCTTGGGTACTGCCAAGTGGGGATTGTTTTAGTGTCTGGAGACTCGCTGGTTTTCGAGGCATCGACAAGAGGACAGGAGGAGGCTTGACATGTAGACTGCTTTTAATTTGGTTTCTATAATCTGAGCTTCTCTAGATGCTGGAATTTGCGACAAATCTTCTTACGCTGCGTACGTCTATCGCTAGTCCACGATGTTTGGATAGTAGGTCTCTGATCAATTTCCCAGATGCCTTTACACCCTGCAGGTGATTACTAGCTGGATATTAGTTCTTCTCTAGCGGTTGCATCGATGTGGACTTGATCTAGGAATGGATAACAACCTAGCATAGGCGGGTCTCGATTATATCCAACATTCCAGGCTTCTATTAGATGCCGTATGCCTGCCATCGCACGCAGAGTATATACTCGGAGATATCGTCTAGCTTCCCAATAAATTGCTAAAAATGAGTGTCTCCATATCTAGGTACTTGGTCTTCAGCGTGCAAGTGCTGTAATGGCGCGCACACTGACTTTGACCTGATCACACCGGGTTCAAACTGAACCCTCGAGGTTGAGCTTATTTCATTTGCGACATCTCTCATTAGGAGGACTTCTTCGTACGAGTTCGTTTGGGATGATTATGTATTTAGGTGCGACTGCTGTTGTTAACCTTTAGTGTATCACGTACTCTCGACCAGAACGTGATTGAAAGCCGATTTTGTAGGTCTTGTAGAAAGCGATGGTTTTGGCATTGCAATGTGATTCCCCTAAGAGTTGTGTATCGGACGCCATATGCTGTGACATGCGCAAACTCGGCAGGTCTGCAAGTCCTAGAGGCATTTGCAGATCCCCTCTCCTCTCATGTACCCTAGATTGTACGCGAAATATATGCATACTCTCGCATGCCCTTCTCCGAATGATTCTGGACGAACCAAATACACGCTACCACGAGTGCATATCTTCCTGGTTCCTAAACAGACTTCTCAGCCTCAGCCGCACGGGAGTGTGTTACGGATGTACGCAGTACAGCCTCAGCCATTCTGCAGCCTGAGCCTTGTCGTGAACAGGTCGCCGTCTCTGAGGTGTGGGGGCGGTAGGTCGCGATAGGCGACATCTTTAACGCCACTGTCGCTGCGCGTCCTTGGCTCGCCTATCACAGTTCGGTGATGGGTGCGGCGGTGCAGAAGCACCTGTACCGTAGAGGTTATAGCTGCGCGCTTGAACAGATGGGAATAGCAAAGGTATCAGGTCAATGGTACCATTTCTCATGGCTGCGCTCGATGCCACCCTCACGCAGCCTGTCTGGTTTTCTAAACAGTCCTCGTCTATTCACCAAGGTCAGTGTAACCTCCTTGGGCTGGAATTGCAGTGGTAGTAATGTTACACAGCATTGCCTGACACTTTCGTATACGCCGCTCAATCCATTCTCCCGGATCGCATATCCGATTATAACCTTGGCCTAGCCAGACGCGCATCCTTAAACCTCAAGCATAAACACGCGAACCTTCCCACATCACTTCCCTTCTGTCTACGCGCCATGGCTGACATGCACAAGAGAAAATACCAGTACAGCATATCTGAGACGAAGCTCAGAGAGACCCACAGCGAGGAGCAGATTTTGTCTGAGTCGCAGCCCACTATCGACGCACCTCTGCTACAACCCCTTGATCATGACGACCGAGACGTATCGAACTCGGGGGATGGTGCACACAGCGGACATGAGCCCTTCCAAGGTCTTGCGCTCGACTGCGAGCTATCGAGCACCTCTCTGCTCGAGAAGCAGTCTGAGATGCCTCAAGACTGGCCTACAGCACCGCAGTCAGTCAACCTCTCCATCGGGACGATTATATGGAACGTTCTGGTCGACATTACTCTACTAGCACTTTCATTCTCATTCCTCGCTTTCGCTCTCTTTGTCGTCGCGTACGATGGGAAACCCACAAGTTCGCATCGACAAGCAGCGGGAGGATTTGAACAAGCTTCAACATGGGTGAGCACACTAGCAGCCCGACCATGTCGTCCGTTTGCTCACTCTTGCAGAGCCCCACAATATATCCCATACTGTTCGCTTCCGTCGTTGGACGAGCCACTCACGTGATTCTACTTTGGAGACTCGAGAGGGGCGAAAAAATCGGTACTTTGGATGTACTTGCCGGTAGTACATCGCTCAAAAGCACTGTCGCCTCACAATTCCACTTGCGGCTGGTGAGCTATGTTGGCGTCGGCTTGGTCACCATCTGGATGCTATCTCCCGTGGGCGGCCAATCTTCCTTTCGACAAATAAGCTTTGGTCCGAGGAATCTTTCCGAACACGCAGAGATCTTCCATGTCGTTCCTAGCCCGTATATGTTGACCCCTCGTGTGTCAAAGCCGACCCTGAATTTGATGTACCAAGCTGCGATCATCAGCCCAACTACTAGAGATGGGTCTCCACGCGATGCCTGGGGTCACATCAAAGTACCTAGGGTTGAATACTATGAGAGCACATCGGATGCCATGGAGGACGGGTGGTATAAGACAGAAAATGGCACAATGGAGTCTTACTCTTCCTTTGTTGGTATTCCGATTGGCGGCGTAGATTCAGCAGAGTTCATCGACTACTCGACCATAATCCAGGCAGCATACTTCACTTCGACATGTGACGCATGTTCCGAGGGGCTTGAATTTGCATTCAACCATCCAGGGTGGCTAGGTAACATATTCTGGAACAAAAGCACTGCAGAACGTGCGGAACTCGACGCTGATAATCTGCAACCTTTTGTATTCGTCATCCATCCGGGTGGACGTTACTTTACGAACTGTACGGTTGAAACAGCGTACGTCGAAGTGCAAGTCACATGCCCTACACCTACCAGTTGCTCTGCATCTCGTATCAGACGCTCTCGTCTCGCGCACCCACCTACGGCTGACACTCCACTGCAATTGCTCACGGGATTCCAGGACACACCTTATGAAAAGTTTTTCCCGCCAGAACTTGCTGATCTTGCTAAATATAACGACCCTGATATATCCAACGGAACGGAAAACATTGCCGTGGCTTTTCTGTCACAGGTCTATCTTAAACACCCCAAGATTCTTCTAAGTATCAATGCTTTGAGAAGTGGAAATCCTTCTTCCCAAACCTTTGCGACAAGTCTGGGTCAGCTGCTCAGTGCATACTGGGGGATTATGAATGGCAAAGGTGCGATTCTCGGCAGTTTCAACGAGTTTACATACATTTCAAACGACACCATGTCCTGGTCTTATCGAGATGAAAGCCAGGGCATGGATGAGGAGACGTTCATGAACGCGTGGCAATTTGCGAAGACGCGGCCAAGCAAAGGCACGAAACGTAGTAACGTGGCAGTATTCCAGGCTCATTACGGCTGGGTCATTGCGCTTATCGTCTCCTCAAGTGTCTTGATCACAGCGAGTTTGATTCCCTTTTACGTCCGGACGTTTCTGTCGCGCGGTCCGGATATACGCATGAATTTCTCCAGCCTGGCAACAAGACGCGAGATCCATATGGCACTGCCAGCAACTGGGACATATCTTGACGCAGCGGATCGGTTGCGCTATTTGAAGGATCTGCGCATACAGTTTGGGGATGTGGAGGAAGGTAGCGAGATTGGAAGGCTGGCTATTGGACGGGTAGATGGAGAGGTTGCGCTGCTGAGAAAGGGGCGGAGGTATGTGTAAGGGTTTCGGGGGTGAGGACGATAAGAAGATGACTTGACAGCGACCCTGCCATGTGGGATAAGAGACGAATCAGGTTGAAGAGCATGGAGGGGTTGGCATGTTCACTTCGGTATCGACAAGATACATGTCGTCTCCATGCATAAGCATTATGTATTAGCCTAGTGTAAACCACGACCATGTGCGCTAATCATAACACTCCAAGAGCTGATTCGGTGCTTCACCGGCGAATTTGTAGCTTGTTACACTGCAGCCGGGATCTCCAGCCGCCCATCACGGGCCGCATAGCTGTTAAGACCTACCAGCCGGGGGCTGTGATGTCCGTCAAGCCGTAACGACACTTGAACCTGCTTCGACTGGAGCAACGCAAGCGGTGATGGGGCTTTTCTTCCAAGGGAGGCTTGATTGGTAGTGTCGAAGCGTGTGAGAATTGGAATAGTATTATTACTCATATAGTAGTTCGTTGCGCATGCCATCAGATCCCCACCCTCAAAGTCTATGAACAAAAAGAAAAATATGCAATCCGTCATCAGCGGCGCTGGAAACCATCATGGATACCATCATGCCTCGCACCAAAATAATGTGATTGGTGCAAACAAACATTTCTTAGACGAGGTGAGTATCCCAGATATGCTTGACCAGTGCATACCCTTCTCCCGAAAACGTAGAATCATCGCAAAGAAGACATTTGAGACCCGAGCCGTGTTGATGCTCGTTCGGCAAAGTGAGATGACTGAGCCTGTAGTGCTCCGAGAACTTCTTAAAGGAAGTCCACGTCTTTCTCCGCTCCAGGTCCCTTGGTTCGCACTCCCAATCGTTACCCGGACAGCCCCGTCGTTGGGGCCTGGAAGACTTTCGTGTTTTCGTAGGCTTGGATTCTCTCTCCCTGGATACCGTGCGAGGGCGTTTGATGTCTTGGGAAAGAGCACCCGGATCCTCGTCGAGGCCCTCGGAAAATTCGCGCTTGAGGCTCACGGGTAGGGGTACGGTCCGGGATACCAGTGCAGTGGCGGGTAAGAGTACGCTTGAAGATTTTGCGAAGGTTGAGCATAAGCGAGTTTCTAGCTGAGGTTAGCTTGGCACAATTGGTCTGGTGATGTCTACTGACCGACATTGTGGATCCTTGCTGGTAGTTGCTCCGTTTGGACACCCGAGATGATATCGAGGGCCTCGTGGTTCCCAGCTTCCTTCGATTTCTTGCGGGTTTGGACATACAAAACGATCTGCTCTGGGCTCGAGCCATTTTCAAGCATGAATTTTATTGCATTGTCTTCCTTTTCGGTGCCGGAGGACGTTTCTGTGTTGGGGGGCTCAAAAGGTGAGGTATTTTGCTTATAGGCGAGAGGTACATCGTCCGAACAAGCAAGAGATGTTTCATCAGAGATGCCAATTAGGTCGTATAAAGTCGGGGAGGGCAATCGTGTTAGGGTATGCTGATCAGACATTGAAATGGTGGTGCCAGAAAGATATGGGTATGCTTTTGTAGATTCTCGAGGAACAAAGGACGTCGGGAGTCGTAACAATAGACGCGACAGTATTGCAGAGAGCAGGAGAAGAAGCGTGTACGAGTATAAGTATTAAAAATAGTAGGCAGGATAAAAAGAACAATGAGCGAGCGGCGAAGAAGCGTACAAACTAATACATAACGTGTGAAAGAATGACAAGGGTGCAAAAAGGCTCGGCACCTTGATGTAGCTGTTGGAGATGCGGACATGATGTGACAACATTGTGCGATTTTGCACGTCGGTCCGACGTCGCTAAGGGATGACGTATCTACAGTGACAACAAATAGTACATATCCAATGTCAAAACTGGTGGTCCTTCGGCCCTAGTTTCATCGGAGAGACCCCTGCCCGGCGGTGAATTCGATGTAGGCGAAGAGCCTCGAGAGCGGATGCTAGACCCTTGGCTTCGACTGATCAACGGCGTCCAGTCCAAACCAGTCAAAGGACGGGTAGGTCCTTGGCCAGCGGTGCAGACGGCCTGTTTTAGATGATGCCTTCTGTTGATCACGGCTTGAAGATTGACATGGAACTCGCAGACGCAATATGCACTGTGTAGGAGGGCCGGTGTTCTAGCGTACGGTCAGAAGCTCTAACGCTTTGATCCAATGTGTGCATGGGCCTGCTCGGTCTTCCACCCGTGTCTCACCAACGTGCTGAGACATCCACCCAGTAACGTCCAATGGGAGGAAAAAAGAAAAGGAAAACCTGACTAAACTCCCTACATGCTAGCAGCAAGATATGCCATAGCTTTGTCGTCGGTAGAGCAGACACCGCAATGGAATCGCAATCGTAGCAACTGGGCAGAGTTTTGAATCTATCCACAGCGACCATTGCTGCAATCACCACGCTGGTGCGTAGGAGTATAAAGCCCACCTGGGTATCGCCTGTTCTATCACCGTCACCGCTATCCAAATCACACACACACTTCCTAAGCGGAAATTATCTGTATCACACTTCCAAACGTATCCTGTTTCTTATTGGGCGACGAGTTCCGCTCTGCTGTACGTGGAGTGCACCGACCCCGAACCGTGCACGGCCCAATGCGAATAGGTTGACAAAATAGTCGTCACAGGAGTCATGGCGGTGGAGATTGCGCTTTTCCAACCTCTGTTCGGAGACAAGTTTGCAAACGCGATGGATGATGTTCAAGAAGGTTCTGCGACGAGCGCCGGTCTGAGCTCATACTGACAGGAGGATTGCAGACCCGAGATTTGGGTACCGCAAAGAGATGGCGAAATAATGGGCTCACCGGACTGCTTGGCATGGTGGGGGCGGAGCGGACTTTGGGGTGTCAGGCAAGGGAGTTTGCTTCTTTGTCGCCTTGGGAAGACACATGCGCCATGATGTGTATGGAGAGACATGGTCAATACACCTTGCCCGCCATGTTTCTTGCAATGTTTCTTGCAATGTTTCTTGCAGAGGTCTCAAGATGCGTGATCTTGCAACGTTCTGCTGCACACAGCCTTGACGCCGGAGCCGGCACACGCTCTCACGACTCATCATACGATTCCTGGCCTGCTAGCACGTTCCATTTCACGTACTTGCGCAAGCCAATGAAGGCCGGTACCGAGTCCAAGATGTTCGCTAAGGGCTCCCAAAGGTCTTGGGCCCTCGACAGGTGTAATTAACAGCCGCTCGGTACAGGAGCGCCATGCCTGGCTCGCGCAGATCATCACGTCTCCCTTGGATGATAGACCGCCGCAACAGCAACGGACCAGGATGTTGCGTTAGGTCCTGCTCGCTATTCACGCCCTGGGGCGCCCAGCAGATTTAGTTCCAGCAGGCAGCAGGCAACCAATGCAGGTACGTGCAGACACAACCACACCAACAACGTACCAAGTAGTCCAATGCTTGCAACCCAATCCAGAGACAGCAACTTTCATCGGCGCTCATGTGAAACAAGGCCCTGGAGGCGACGCTCAACGCATTTTGATCGGCCTTTTGCCTACATTCCAGGGGCGACATCACCATCTGTGTACGCACCGACACTACGAGAGCAGGTCTTCTGGCCATGCTCTGGATGTTTGTTCGCTGCATCTACTATAATGCTCATCTGAACACGGTTCTTTGGTCCCGTAGCTATAGCGGGCTTCTCGGTTCACGGTTCACGGTTCACGGTAATTGCACAATGCTTCCATCTCCCTCTCGCTTAGCTTCTAACGCGCTCAAGTTTCGGTACGCCCCGACTCATGAGAGCTCGCTTGGGTGCATCTCGCTAGCTCACGCAGCCCGGCACAGGTAATGTCACGTGCCTTGGCGACCGTACGGTGCGCGCGCATTGCATGTCTTTTGGATGGCCGGTTGGCAAGATTGGGCGACGGCCTAGTCAGGTTGTGCATCACGAGCGGCGGCACATGCGGTTGTCGGCCTGCGGGATCCAAGACAAAAGTCCCTTGCAACCGTCACGAGCCCGCCGCGCCGATAGTACAGGCCAACGTGCCGATGTTTGTGTCAATAGTGGAGACTAGCCACGTGTCTGCTGTGCCGACAATATCGCCGTCGCCAGCTGCCAGAGCGCCGTTAGTCTTAGTTTACCCGCGTGGATTGCGGCCCGCCAATAGCCCTATTCCCGGCTCGCCTTCCCACTTCCCCTCTTCCGCGCTCTGCCCTCGTCTTCCTAACCCCCACGCCCCCCTCTCCCAATGTTCCCAGTTCCTAGGGATCCTCCCATCTTCCCATCCTCCACATCCCCGACTCTCTCTCCATCTTTCAGTCCAGCCTCGATGGGATGATCGCTAGAATAACATGTCTACCCCTAGTCACAGCTTTCATCATGCTAATACCCTGCTGTGCTGGTACTATAGTGTTGTCGCCGAAGCCGGACTCAGCCGCATCGGCAGTCTGATCGCTGCGCGCATAAAAGAGTGTCTCAGATGCTAGTTGCAATAACCCCAACACTCCTTCAATTCGATTCTGGATTACCTCAAGTTCTAAGCTATTCGAAATCAATGTCGCTCTCTGGACATACTGTATAGGGAACATAGTATGCCACTTGTCCTGATCATGTAGCCATATCCATAGCAACAACAATGACAATCGCACAATAACTTCTATCCTGGGTATCCAAGCCTTCAGCCTTCCCACACTTACGATCCCTCCCTAGACTGCTACGGGCTGTACACCAAAGCCTGAATGTCACTCTCTTCCAAACGATCCTCTCCGCCGACCAAGTGGTACTCTGTCGCACTTGGCCAGAAATATCCTTTGGTAATCCTTCGCTAAGCAACAGACTCGCCAACACGCTCTAGCTGTAAGAGCACGGCTAAGCACAGGTAAGACACGGATCAACACCGGCTCTAATGTCCATTGCCACCAGGTGGTCACACTTGTTCTCCACTCTGCCGTCCGGACAACGACGAGCCTTATCCGATAGTTCAATCTCCAGGTATACTTCACCAATCTTGTCGCTCTCAGTTTCGTCCGCATTGACAAGTATTATTAGCAGGAGAGACAGCTCAGCAAGATACGAACGAGAAGTCTATTGGCTAATATCACCAAGGTGAAGCATATGCAAGCGAGAGTGTCTCAAAGAGAAGATTTGCTTCCACAAGTACCATGTATTCCGCGTACTCTACAAGCGATATCAAAAAAAGTAATGTGCGTCAAGAAGAAGTTTGCACCTTTGTAATCTTGCCCCAATATGCCGGTATGATTACCCTTCCACCACCCACCTCTCGAGACGAAAGAAAGTTTACACGTGTACAGGAGAATTTACTAACAAAAGAAACCACCTACTTGGGGCAGAACTTCGCTCCAGCAGGAAAGCTGTCGACCTGCACGGAAAAATCATCAACCACAAAAATGTCCCCGCTTTTACCTTTTGTCGCCACACCCAGCGAAACCGTATGAGGACCCGCACCTGTGACTGTGACCATCTCCTTCATCTCGATCCAATTCTTATTCCCACTGCCAACAGAAATAGCCTCGACAACTACACCGTCAAACTTGAAATTAAAAGACAGAGAATTGGTCATTGTGATACCATCGCGGAGTGGCTTGACAAAAGCAGTCAGCTTGATCACGGTGCCCTCGGGGAGACTGATACCGCCCTGTTCCAGCGTGAGCTCAGACCTCTTCATAGCGTTCACGTTATTCCCTGTTATGACGCCCTTGAAAACGCGGCCACCGGAGCGTTCGCCGCTTGTCGTAACGGTGGTTCCAGAAGTCCAGGTGCCGAAGTTGGCGCCGGTGGCTTCAGTCCAGGCCCAGGGTTTGAGGTAGTCGCCTTTGGTTGCGGTTTCGAAGCCGGGATTGATGAGGTATTCGGGAATTTGGGAGAAGCAGGGTTGCATGGAGGTGGATGTGGAAGACGAAGTGGATGTTGAAGTGAGAGCTACGAGGGTCGTTGGAGTGGGGGTAATGGGAGCAGGCGTAGAGCTCGAGGATAGAGACGGTGTGCTGATAGCGCTAGCTAAAGAGCTTAGTGCGGCCTCGGAAGTGCTCGAAACAACCTCCAAAGAGCTCAGCGTTGGCTCTGGAGTGCTGGAAGTGACGTCAGTGGGAGTAGGTTCGATAATGTCCGAACTGGACATCATCACTGACGATGCGCTTGGAGTAACCTCTGGCGTAGCAGAGACGACATCGGATGAGCTACTTGCAGCTTCGACAGTACTAGACACAGCCTCAGATGATGTCACAACCAGTGTAGATACGGGAGTCGTGGAAACAAGTCCGGAAGAAGCTGAGTTGGTCTCAACGATGATGGAGCTAGGAGTCACTTCTACAGAAGCACCTGGTGTAGTTTCAGATGTCTCGGAGGCCACTTCCGAGGGAGTTGAGCTAGGTTCCGGGGTGCTTGAGATAAGTTCCGAAGGCGATGTGGTAGGAGTTGCTTCCAGAGAAGACTCTGAACTAGCTTCAGGCGTTTGAGACACTACGTCGGAGGAAACTGGGCTAGGCTCAGGAGTTACGGACGCAATATCTGAGGATGCACTGGTGGGCTCAGGTGTGCTGGAAGCGAGATTGACGGGGGTGGAAGCTTTTGGAGTAGCGCTTGAGGTGAGCTCGGGAGTCGACTCAGGCCTGCTGGAAGCGACGTCTGAAGAGCTGGCCACGATGTCGGTAGGAGTGAGAGAGGTCTCCGGGGTAGTCTCGGGCGTGCTTGAAGCGACATCGGTGGTAAACTCGATGGAGGAAGCACTGAAAGCAGGCTCAGAAGTGGTAACTGCAACTTCAGTTACTGATGAGCTTGCTGGAGTTTTAGTCGAGAATGTGCTAACGTCCGTCTCGCTTTCTAAGGTCGAGCTGCTGGTCAGTGAGATGATACTAGAAGTTGACTCCTGGAAGATCTGGCTAGAGGAGGCAGGTGATGACTCCGCCGCTGGTGTAGTTGAAGCGATGGACAAAACTTCGCTGATAGAAGAGGCGGGAGCAGAGACAGCGGAAGGGGAAGTCAACCCAATAGCAGAAGATGAGGTCGACGACACTACAGCCATGCTCGAATTGGTAGTTGCGACAGCCGAGCCCGACGATGAAACGAGTGCGGCGCCGCAGTCGACAGCCACAATAGAAACATCGTCAATGTCAAAGTACGGTCCGTCAGACGGGTTGCTGTCGACGCGGAATTGAAGCGTGTGCGTTCCCTTTGATACAGTGTAAGGCGTTGCCTCGGTGTTGCCAACTCTGACCCACTTCTTGTCACCGTTGATAGGCACGGCGTTACCAAGCTCAGCCCCATCAAGATAAATCCTGAAGCGCTGGATCCTCTCAGTCTCCAATCTCAGTGATTTGAACCATGCGGATACCACGACCTCGGTACCAGAAGGAATGTTGATGTTGTAGCGGGTGAAAATGGCCTTGTTGTTGTCTTTGCTATTGTTCTCAGTGCTTGTTCCGCGGATAAAGTAGTTGCCGGAGTGGGCAGATTCGGGATCGTTGGCGATGCCGACGGTGGAACGACTTGTTTCAATGCTGTAGCCGCCGAGAGCTCCGTTCTCGAAGTTGCCATTGGAGACGTAGTTTGTGGATCGTGCAATGCAAGACGGAGTTGGTGATGGCCCGGTAGATGAAGGTAGCCGGGTCACGACAGGCGTAGGTGACACCAGAACAGACGACGAGATGGAGGTTGGTGGCGAAAGCATCTTGGACGATGAGGCCGAGCTGGAGGACTCGACAACGACAGATGATGGCACAACGGCAGAGCTGAGTGCAACCTCGCTAGCGGCTGAAGACGAGGCTATACCGATAGTCGGCAGGACAATCTCGCTTACTGTAGGAAGAGCAACTTCATTGGTAGAAGAAGCAGCAGCCTCACTGACAGTCGGAGAAGCCATCTCACTGGAGTCTGAAGAGGCAGTAACAGTCTCAACAGTCTCAGTCGGCGACGAGGGTTCCGATACCACCGTCGATGATGCAGATTCGCCGGTACTCGACGTAGTAATCTCACCAAGAACCTCGCTCACAACATCTGATAAAGCAAGGTCCGGAGTAACGACTGCGGTTGAAGGCGAGGTGACGGTCTCAGATGAGACATCGGTAGATGGTGAAGCAGTACCCGTGGAAGCAATGGCAGGTGAAGAAGAGGCGTCGGATGACGCGGCAGGAGTGGAAGACACCACATCAACCGAGGAAGACACTGCAGGTGTCGGGGAAGCGCCCAAAGCCGAAGATTTGGTAGATGTAGACTTGATAGTTGAAGACTTGGTGGACTTGATGATCGAAGTCTTAGTAGTCTTGACCTTAGTAGACGAAGTCTTCGTACCCGTCGACTTAGCAGTCGACGTCTTCGTCGTCTTCGTAGAAGTTCTCAGGGTTGAAATAAGCACTGACGACCGGACGTCAGGACAAGTACCGAATCCAGACTTGCAACCGGCACCACAGTGCGCACTACTAGAGCCACACCACCCGTATTCCGAGCAGCAGTTTCCAAAATCAGACCCAGAACACGTGTAGCCGGAAGGTCCACCACAGGAGCCATCAGGAGAGATCTTGCCGTCAGGCATACCGGTGCAAATGCCGAAACCGTCCTGGCAGCCCTGCTTGGGCTCGCAGTGAGCACGGGTAGAGCCGCACCAGCCATGCCTACATGTGTTAGTTGGAGGCAAGAAGAGTCCTGTCCGCGAGTCACGTACTGAGAGCAACAGTTGCCGAATCGCGAGCCCTCGCAGCCAAGTCCGGTCGTCCCGCCACACTCTCCGGTGGTCGTGATTGCAGCACTAGAGGCCGCCGTGAGGGCAGCCAGAGCCCAAATGAACACCGAACGCATGGCCGCGATGTGATCGAACAAGTGTGAGTCTTGGGGTGGGAACAGATGATGACACCAGAAGAGACTGTGTAGAGACAGGAGACGATGAGCGAGTGATGTCTGCTGTGAAAGAAATCCGGTTGAAGCCAGGGACATGATTATATATAGTCACCCTGTCAGTATAGAAAGGTTTGTGGTACGGAGGCTTTCATCGATTCTACTTCCTAGGCGTCACGAATGTCGAAAAGAAAAGTCATCGTGGACTCTTTTTTCGTGCTGACAGAGCCACATGCCCGATATGTCCATGCAGATACAGTGACGGCATACCTGTCAATGCCCAAACATGCCCGAGTAGGTGGAGCGACAATGTGTGTAGCGATCAGGAAGATCCGCAAGCGATAAGCAAGTTGTAATCTTCCCCTCAGCTGAGGAGTGAACGAGAAAATGTGACATGGCCCGAACACATCTTTTGCGCGTCGACAATCGCCCGTGGGAATAGAGATCTAGACTTTGGTACCTGCAGAAAGGCTGGACGGGGCTGCCAAATTGCAGGGTTCAGGTGTTTGAAAGGGTAGATCCTGTGGGTGAAGCTTGATCTATTAGCGCCCAGACCAAGCACTTTTGCATGTCTCTCTACCGGTACCCGCAAACTAAGCTAGCGGACGGAACCAACCAGAGAAACGCACTAGATACTACAACCCTATACCTACTATTATCCTACAGCTTCTATTATCCTCCCCTCCTCCCGTACCCACGCATGCCAAATTGCCAGGTCCACGTGTTTGCGAGAGTACATCCCCTGTAGCGAAGCCTCCACAACACCACCGCCGCCATAACCAACCCCAGCAACCCAGTCCGTTTACGTGTCGCGACTGGCTAGCTAATTGCTATACACTCTTGTTCCTAGCACTGCACGTGGCTTACCTTTTTCTTTTGGGGACGAGGGAATAATCTAGGTTATTGGTCGCGGTGTATTCGTCGGGGCATTGTGGGAGTTGCTTTTGCGTGCGTTGATACCGTGGCTGGAGTGGGGGCTTATGGGCTTGCTTACTCCTTGGTTTGGCGTTTGCCGTGGGATGGAGGCGCTTTGCGGGAGGTGTTCCTTTGTATCCGCATAGATATACCACCTTACCCACTACAGAGGTGATGGTTATATAATGCTGATGCTGTTATGAGACTGGGGATCTTCGTGACCCAAGTTAATCAATAATCAAAGTTAACGCGATAATGTAATACACTAGTCCTGCCCACTGCAGACCATGTCCTACGGTGGCTATGAAGTGTAGATTTTGTCCCGGCTAGACTGGTACCTGCATTAGCGTTCGTACGGTGTTCCTGTTCTCAGCTGTCAGCCATTACCACTTCAAAACGAGCACGCCCACGATGGCATCCAGACGAGGCCAGGGGAGATGCTTGGAATGAAGGAAATATAAGCGCGGTGACGGGGAGATATCCGCTGCACATGGTGATCGATATGTGTAGTGTGTATTGTTGTTGAGCGCTGCGACTGAAGCGCTTCTGAGATACAGGATAAGTCCGGCTATGTGTCGGAGAAGCTTTGCACCGTAGCGTGAGATATGCTGGCAAACCGCCCCCTCGAATGCGCCCGAGTCCAACGTACAGCCCAAGGTGGCAGCTAGGAGGTCCATGACATTCGAGCGCGAATATCCGATGAAACGTGAGGTACAACATGACGCTGTCTACGCGCCAGTTGTTGGAAGAGACGCGGCTAAATTGCGCCGCGTTGCGACATCGACACGCAATACCGTCATTTCGACCCGATGGTGGCGCCGCGGGATTGTCGCGCAGATTTGCTTCCATCACTGTGCGTCGTCCCATGGCAAGCTGATGTTGCCAGTCCACCCATGGCCCCATCCTAACCCCAGTCCATGGCTCCCATAGTGCGAACGACCCGCACAATATATACAAAGATGTGCCACACCAAAAACGCCTTTGGGGGTATCAAACGCCATATAATGCCACAATGCCGTAAATCGCGCAGGAAAGATATCATATCGTCGTCGATTACTTCTCAGGGATCCTGTCAGGGGTTCGAATGAACAAAGCGTGCACCCTGACATGGCGAGCGAGCTTGCTTAAACGCCTTTATCCGAGCCAGCATCCAGCCCGACGTCCACCTTCGTTCGCCTTCGCTGCTTTGGTGGTGGCCCAGTCGAATGGAATAGCCAAGCCGGCATTCGATACCGTCATGTTCAAATTGCAGACATCTGCCGTCCTTCACACAGGCTTTCTGGCACTTGTCAAAGGACTTGGCGGCGGTCTTGCCCTTCCTGTATGTGACATCCTCCGACATGTTCTCCCAGTCTTCCGCTTTCTCTTGCAACTGTGGCTCGATCATTGTGAAGAGCTCTTCAAACATGAGCGGCCTCTCAGGATGGCGCCTCGCTTCCTCCCATTGTGATAACCGCGTGAAGTCGTCTTCGCCGAGATGGTGCATCGTCATGATAGCCTCGCACCACTGCTCGTTGTCGAAGCGCATGGTAGACGGTTTCTCTCCATTGAACATGGGCCAGTATCCTCGTAGCGACACGCCGCTCTTCTTGAGCACCTGCGCCAGCATCTCGTCGCCGCAGCACTGCTTTTTGACGTCTACGCCGAAGAAATGGGTTCCGGGGAAGTGCTTGTTCTCGCCGAACATCCTGCCCAGCGCCATGATCTTGTCTAGTGCGCCGCGCGACAGCACGAAGCCAGTGCCGCCGTGTGCGAAAACAGTCTTCTTCTTGGGCCAGACTGGAGAACCAAAGTAATACGCTGTTTTCGGACTGAAGTTGGAGAGGAACCGATACAGATTGTCGTAGTTGACATAGGTATCCAGTTCAAGGAAGACATACCACTCCGACTCCGGGCGCATATAACTCGTCCACTCCATCATAGGCAGGAACTTGTACTTGTCCAGCCTCCACCCCTCCTCCGACTTGGCCTGCTGTGTGCTATTCGTGGCCTGTATGCGATCGTAGACGTCAAAGTCGGGATTGTTGAATTTGTACTCGGGGCGGAGGTGCGCGAGGGCGTCGGCGATTTCGAAGCCGTTGTAGCTGTCTTTGCGGTCGGAGAAGATGAGCAGATCCTGCTTGCACCTCCCGAGGCGGTTGAGATACATGGGCAGCTGGGCGGCGACTTCCCCCGCGCCGATCTTCAGGACAATGGTAACGCGGTCCATGACGCCGGCGGTGAAGGGCGAGCATTCCTCCCCCAAGTGGACTCTGGAGACAGGCCCGGGGCCGCCGGGCGGGGGCCGCTCGGTGAGTATGTCGTAGCCGCGCTCGCCGGTCCATAGCCGGAAGATGAGCGACGACAGCAGGAACGTGACGAGGACTATCGCGGCGCACACGAGGCGCAACGGCGTCAATCGCACCCTCATGGTGGTGGTGAGGTTCGGCCTCAGTCCCTCATGTTTGGATGAGCGGGCCTGGCGCTAGGAGGAGCTCAAATCCGGCTAGCCGGCCCTTTGGCGCGACCTCCGCGGGCGGCCTTGTTCCTTCTTTCTCAACCAACATCACTTTCACGACTATCGTAACAATAGGATGCGCAACTCCACGATGCATCCTCATACCCTTCAATCCTTCTTCCACCACCAATCCGAAGTCTTAGCAATCCCATCCCTTCTCACTTGTAACCAATACCTCCCAGTTGTCCACCAACCATCTTACTTGGGTCGATTTGAAGGATGGTGGTAGATATACGACAAGTTTCCTTGTATTTGCAACCTTGCTTAGTCGTGAGTGCCTTTGTGCACGTGTATCGTATGCTGCAGGTCTTGATGTTCTGCGGAATTCTTGTTCGTGAGATACTCGAGAGTATGGGTATGTATGTGTAGCGGAGAGTTTGAGTGGCTCGTAGGTGATGGGTCATCACCGTACCAAGGGCGAAAGAGTTGGATTGTACAAGAGTCCTCGAGTCCACCATGCAACCGACAGAAAGCAGGCCATCCATGATTCAAGGTAGCTGCTCGAGGGGCCTCTACATGTCTCCACAAGTGTCATATTTCACCACCACTTGGCTTACTGCGGAGAGCTCAGCCGTCTCGGGTGGTAGAGTGTAAAGGGTAATGCTCCGTTTCCGTATCTCACAGATTGTCATGTTTGTGCGTGGGCGAAGTCAACATGCTTGATGAATTCCCCTTTCACCTGCACTCGTCCAGCCGCGTCGTGGGACCAACCAGCAGTGACTGAGGAGAGTCTGTGCTTGCCTCATCATCATCTCCCATCCGGGAAGGAGCAAACGACTATAGTTTACTAGCGTACGTATATAATTTCCGGCCTCAATCCTTTGCTTCGACCTACACCCACTTCGCATCTGCTCTGTCCCAACCAGCGTATTGTACGCTACCAGCCAACAGCATGACGCTCTTAAGGAAGGAGTAAGTTACAAGATCTTCCGCTTTTAGTTCAGTCACTGAATTGCTCTAGCATGTTTTCGTCGCCGTGCTTCACCTTCCTGGTCGGAAAAAAAAGCAAGCCAGTCACTGCCCACGCCAAGGTCATGTCAAGTCTATCGGAACCCTTTGATCGCCTTATCAACGGTTCCATGAAAGAGGATTCGGTAGATATGGAAGATGAGGAAACCGTCGCCGAAAAAGATTGAAATTCCGCAAAAGAAGACGAGGATCCTGTAGTTGCACAGGAGGAACAGGAAGTTCTAAAAGAGTAATTGAGTCCGGTTCAGCGCTTCATGCGTCGGGTTGATCAGAACGTTCGCAGCACTCACAATCTGGCGATCCTCAAATCAAGCCTTCAGACACAATCTGTGGGATCGTACGAGCGTGAACACAATGCCTTGTTCCTCCTCGACACCAAGGTGACTACTACATCATTCCAGCATTAAAGACCCTGGCCCTGTACAAGCGTCACCAGGCACTGAAGCAATGTATGTATTTACCCTTCCTTGAGACGGACCAGCGAATCAAAGACGTGGTTGCCTTGGTCGCTTACGCCTATTCCATCGAGAACACCAAGGATCGAGATGTTCACAAATCGCCTGATCCGCTACGAGAGGAAGTGTTGGAGTATGTTGCAGTCCACATCGACCATCTCGAGCGTCAACCAACCTTTCGGTCGCTGCTGATGGATGGGGGACAGCTGTCGATTGATCTGGTGACCTACCTAAACCAGGAACGTCGCGTCGACAAAGAGAGGATGGAAGCTGCGATTGCGTCCCGGAAGGTCACCAAGTTGAGGGTCAGGGCTCATTAGAATGTGTTCGGTAGTCTGAAAGTCAGGCACAGGTGATTGGATGGTTTTGAGACAATTTCGCCGCAGTTGGCTCAAACCAAGGCCGTTGCAATATCCCTGATGATTGCTTCAGGCTAGGGATCGTCTTGAAACCGTATGCCATTTCCCATACTTGTATAGTAGAGAGTCCTCTCAGAAAGTAAATGAACGCTCATCTGCAACATCATCCTCGGTATTCTTCTCCGCAACCTCTACACTAATCCCGTCCACCTTCACCTCCTTATTCTCCTCCTCATCTCCTGCCTCCAAACCCCTCACAACAGCCGGTCCCCTCCTCAGCATATTATAATCCCCACACGGCACAAACCCCACATGCATATAAACCGCCCTCGCACTCGGCCTACTCTCCAGATACATGGGCGTACACGGCACCTCCCCATCCGCCTGCCCAATCGCCCAATCCATCAACCTCTTCCCCACCCCCCGTCCCTGCCACTCCGGCCACGTAAGCAACGGCGCAAGATACCAATGCCTCTCGCCCCCCATAACCCCCCTCCTCGTCTCATCGTCTTTTCTAAACTGAACATTCCAGGCCTCGTCGCTGACGTGCGACCACATGTCCTCGATCTCCTCGTCGCTCCAGCCCATTTTCTCTTGCCAGTGGTAGTGCGCAATGGCGCTGCGGCGAAACATGTTGTGCACGGAGGGATTAGAGGGGAGGGACCAGCCTGCTATTCCCACCATCTCGCCAGTGGGGGCGTACACGGCTTTTATGAAAGTGTGATTGGGGTCTGTGAGGGCGGGAGTCAGGCGCTTGGCCATGCGCTGGATGCGGATTTGATCGCTGTTTTCTTCGGGGCGCAGCTCTGGTGGTTCTTTCTTTGCCCACCAGTCGGCGGGGAAGCATAGGTAGAGGCCTTGAGCGATCTTTTCGGCGTCCTGTTCGGTGCAGGGCTCGATGCTTATGGCGGATTTGGGCAGCCGTCTTGAGGGCTCTACGGGCATGGTTTGGAAGCCATCGCTGTTGTCGGTGGGAACTTTGATGAAGGAAGCTTTTTGTTGAGCCATGTCTGTGAGTACTTTGTTCAAGGTTTGTGGTTTACTTTCTACGTTCAACGAGGAGATGTGACGATGTTTGCCGGCATATATCCCCTTCCATGCTTGGACTTATGTAGTAGGCGATGACTGGCGCCTTGCGATGTCGCTTGAGACTAGCGCTTACTCTTGCTGTACGGGCTGGATAAATCGGATTGACGTCTAGGCGTTTGAATCAAAACGATTTATCCTGCTGATGCAGGCGGAGTTAATGATGACTAGAAGGAGTAAGGTGGCGTAGAGTGCGTGCCCCGCTTTTCCTGAAACGGCCTAGCGCGATATCGGCTCGTTGCTCCACTCGGAATCGGAGTTGAAAGCTGTACCTAGCTTCACAAACGTCACAACTTTTACACTACTTTCCTGCTTATTGTAAGAAATCCCTCCCCTGCATTGGGTATCGTGAGAACTTCCGTAACTCTGATATCGATGCACTAGACTTACAGTTAACGACACCATTTGCTTTACTGCAGCAACTTCTTCCGCGCTTGACGAACGATCGCACGAACTCATTCATCGATGCAACAGGGAACATGTCATATCAAGGAGATGTGCGCTATGCTTCAGGTGATATCATGCTCATCTGAATCATTTTGAAGCTAAGAGCAGGTGTGCTGGATCACGTGTAAAGCAGATGAACTAACTCACGATAAGTCCTCGTCATTAGGAAGTTAGGTATACACTAGGCTAAGCAAACTTTATGGCAAGACTATTACAGACTTCTGGGAAGTTGAAGTATGATCGCGATGAGAGTTAGATTAGCAGCAAAACCGAGAACAAGTAGACATGGTGGAGATATGGAATATGCATTTTCGGCGTCTTGGTCATCACAGATGAGGTGGAACAGACCTCCGGATCTTTTTATGATGGATAACCTATACAGTAATATACATATCTCTTCACCTCCGGCAGTCGGATATATGAGAGTAAGATATGCGATACTGATAATGCGATATGTACTATCGTATCAGCGATAAGCATTTACAACACGACAGGGGACTATTCGCAACGAAAGTATCTGCGTATGCGGCGAATAAGGTTTCGGACCGTAACGTTCGCGAACAAATTCCGATGATTAAGAGCAAAAGAGCCAAAGCTGTAAGACCAGACGTCGCAGTATTGCGCAACTACAATGGTAGATCTTTGCGATTCGGCGGTAGCTAAATCGCTGTTCTCATTCTAAGGACTATACGTTTGTAAGAGTTGCCCAACTGGATCTGTACCGGTGAGATCATCGCATGTTGAAGTGGTAGTACGATTTTAACGTGGTGCCTCATCACGCTGTTGGGCTCATTGCACCGTCCACCACAGTAAGGCAGCTAAGCCCCTTAGCAGCCATCGCTGCCCACATGCTATGTACCGTAGTCTCATATTTGCTGTTCAATACTTGTTGCTTTCACTTTCTCATATTCAATACGTTCCGCTTCATTCACAGCTTGTCTCATTGCTACGTTCCCATGGGAAGCCAAACCCCAAACAATACTAGTTAAACCTTGCGACATGGTTAGAGGGGGCAAGCTTCAACCGGCGGAAGCTGCATTCAAGACAAGACTTGAAATTCTACTTTTAAGCTCTCTTTGTAGTCACCCTACCCACAGACTAGGCACTGCAGGGCAGTATTACAGTGCTGTAAGCGCCCGGTATTACCCGCCCAAATATCCCTAGGAAAGATTCAGATAGGGCATTGAACCATAATTTGTCAGCCAATGTATCGATCAATTTATAGCAGCTAAGCGCCAACTGAAAACTTGCGCAATCCCAAACACTCTGTTAGGTGTGCTGTTGGCTGTATCGGTTCATGAAACAAAACGTGTTATATATAGGAACAAAAAGGCATACTACGCATTAATAAGCCAACTTCATGCCAACTGCATGAATTCACGAGCAAGATCAAGAATGCCGATTCGTTGTAGTACAAGGGCTAGCGAAAAGTTCGCTAAAGTCTGTCGAGAGGAACAATCTTAATGGCTATAGAAAAAGCCGTCGGCGCCTACACCCCAGCCGATTTCTAAAACCAAGTTAAATCTGGTGACACCTCCCTTCCCCGCTCCTGCAGCTTGGGGGCAGTAGGTCATGCGGGAGCCTTGTGTTTCCGCCAACGCGGGCTGCATCACTAGTGTTGATATAGCTCGTCGGTTCCCACACTCGCACTAGAGCTATATGATTCACACCCAGAGATGTCTACATCGGACCCAAGTGTAGATTTTTTTGTCGCGTTCCATGACCTGAACCCAAATGGGCAGAAACAATGTATATATTTCGTCAAGCAGAACCGGCCAGACCGACGATGCCGGTGGAATTGTTCGGACAACAAGCGGGCGATCGAACTACACAGTAAAATTACCGAGAGCAACTCAGGGGAGGTCGCCATAGATGACATCGTGGAGTATATTCGGTCCAACTGTTGTGCCAGAGCAAGGCATCGGGATCTTGTTTCGTCCAGTCCACTTTTGATCCTATTGGTCGAGCGCTGGCTGCATGAGATACTGGAACAAAAGCATTTGGAAGAGGCTTCAGGATGCTCGGCTCAATCCTTCAGCCTAACAACACCCAGGCGGACCTCGAGGGCTAATAGCCTGGCCTCCAGCTCAAGCAACAAATCTGCTTCATCGACTACCAGTCGAGCTACCACGGTCGAGACACCCTTTTCCAGTCCATCATACAGTCATCCCAGTAGACCGAAAGCTTCTATCATCAGCTCAATTCCGTTGCAACTAGATGCAAGCCCAACCCCGCTTCTACGTGTCTCTTCGACAATCACACCAAGCACTACAGCACGGGAGCTGGAGCCTTCAAAAGCACAAACGCGATACAATCTTCGTCCCCGCGCTGACAATGAAGCCTTCACACAATGGTCGAGACAGGCCAGACTCTCCTCGTTGGCAGAATTCCATCCGCACATAAACGATCCCACATCCGAAGATACTGTCGCATGGAGATTGTGTGAGAATCTGAATAAGCGAGACTATAAGCGCGACTTCAAGACAGGGTCGCTCTACATATACAGCCGCAAATCCTCGCCTGGCTATGTTAAAATTGGCTGGACGTCTATATCCGTCGATGTCCGCCTATCACAATGGTCAGAATGTGGATATACCCCAATCGAATTGTTCAGAGTGACTGGGGTTCCGTATGCGCAGCGTGTTGAGACGCTCACGCATCACGAGCTGATCAAAGAGTGGCGTCGAGAGCAGCCTTGCAAAGGCTGTTGGATGAAGAAACAGAAGCAGGTGCGTCATCAGGAATGGTTCGAGGTAAGCCCGGAAAGGGCGATTGAGGTCTTGAGCACGTGGGCAGAGCTGTTTAAGAAGGCCAATCCGTACGAGCGAAGCGGATTGCTGAAGTTTGAATGGAGAAACGTTGTGGATGCTATGAAAGGGGATAGTGAAGCTGTTACTTCGAAAAGACTGTTGGAGCACTACAAGGCGGCCGTCGCACAAGATGCAGCACTCGCTAAGAAGGCAGTGATGGCAAAAGAGGCCGCAATCCCAACAGAAGCAGTGAAGACTGGGATTGTGGGAAAACCACCAAAGCCATCATTCTCGCCGAGTTCCCACGGAAAACATCTTTTCGCCCGGTGCAAAGTAAAACAAGAAGAAGAGATGCCACCAGTGCCTCCTACAAAAGAGTCAATCTGTCCACCCATCAATCTAGCAACATTGGAAGAAGCAAAGACGAGTTCAACTCAAAGCGAGCTATGACTACTTCGGTATCAGGCATAGCCCTGGAATCAAACTCTGCGTTGGAGCTCTAGGCAGTCGCTTAGCGGTAGCTAGATTAATCATGTTCCACCATTTAGTTCAAGCATACTGCCAACCTTTTTTCTTCTGGATCACACTTTTGAAGAAGGAGAAAAACAATTAGGATCAGCGGCTTGGGCTTGAATGAGTTATCGCAGATCCAACTAGCCTTGTTCTTATCTACCAGTCGCTCTTCTCAACTCATTTCCCTCTCTGCATATTTCGTCGCTGGAGGATCGCCGTTGAAGTCTTTTACGGAGGTATCTGCGTCTGAAAGAACTGTACAGATCGTTGAATATGGATAGAAAACACAAGTTACTCAACTATGCTGACATGAAAGCCCCACTGACACGTGTTCGCAGCTGCTCTTGACACTACGCAGTTCAAGAAAGGCTACACCACCGTGTTCTTTAAACGCAATTTGAAACCGAAAAGAACCTATACAGATAAAACAACCGATAAATCTACTTGGTCAGGTAGAGGACAGCTTCTGCCAGGTGCTTGACCAGGAGTCCAACGCTCTCCATCGTGAAGAGTATGGATTGGACGCGAACAACATCCCAGAGGGCAAGACATGCCGTACCCGACGTTGCACAACAGCACGGCCGACCATGACGAAGCCAATCCTGAAGAGTCCCTCCATCTCTCGACAAACCGCGTGCTAGACCATGCTCGAAACAGGATAACCGATAAACCTACAGAGACACCGCCTTTGGAATATGTAACAGGAAGATGCTAGGTTCCGCCGGGGACGTAATCGCCATCGCATACCCTCCCATATATCATCTACTAGCAGTCAGCTGCAACTACAACTTGGAGCGTCGCCTGAGAACACGCCCAGCCAAGAATATAACACGTCCCATGGTACAAAAATGTCAACCACCCATGTAGCAGTGCACGAGCTTCCATCACCGTAATATCATCGTAAACATGGCGACCACTGCAACTCACACAAGATATGCAAATCAACCCAGCATGCGGCATACCCTACAACCCAACACTCAAGTCGAGTCAGCCCAAGTCACAAAGAAAAAGAAGAAGAAGAAGAAAAGGTTAAACCAAACGCCACTTCACACACCCCCACGTAACCCCCACGACCCTAGTCCCCTCTCCCAATTCCTCACTCTCTGACTGGCCCCGGGGCATCTTCCTCAGCAATCCACACCCCTTCCTTACGTCTCCCCTCCCTCCCCTCCCTCAAACCTACCTATCCAGGCAACTCGGCCCACAACCCCATCAAGAAGATGAGCAAACGGCCTTTTCCCACCCGCCGACGACGCGATTGGTTCCATGGGGGAAAAACGGTTGCGCCTGCAGTCGACGTGTGTTCGGGGGGTTTGCCCGAGGGACGGGTGCATGTGTGGGCTGGTGGGTCCGGGTAATTTGTGGGGATAGGGAGAGACCGAAGGGGGTTAGCGCGGGGGGGTATGCGGTCGGCGCGCCGTGGAGGCTGGAAGGGAATGGGGAGTGAGAGGGTAGCGAGGACAGGGGCGCAGTGTAGTGCTTCTTGGAATTGCGTGTAATGTTGGACGAGGCAATGCAATAGGTGGGCGGTTTGTCTTGTATTAGCTAGATTCATACGATGCTGACATCATAAGGTCGGTCTGTCGCGCCAACTGCTGATTATTCATAGCAATGCACGAAAAAAAAATTCGCGAGTTCTCAAGTTTGTTCACGGGCAATGTTGTATATCCTACCATAACCCATAGACGTAACCAAGCAGTATGAGCGATGAATGGAATAGGTGATGCAGGGGTATTATGCTGCCCAAAACGCCAAACGAACAGTACTGTGCTAGGCCCGAGAGCCGGGTGATGTGATGTGATGTGAACGCCCAAACTACCGATTATATGCCAGGGGGTATCCTACTACGAGATTGAACGGAGAATATGCGGGTCGGAAAAAAGAATAAAAAAGAATAAAAGGTAAATCGCGACACCACGTGCGATCGTGCGCCACTGCCTCCACAGTCCAACATCAGCCCCCACGCATCACCGACGCGAACGCCTCTGCCGCCCACTCGACTCGCCGCTTCCACGCCCTTGTCCAGCTGAAGTCTGCGAGCTGGTTACGCAATCCCAGTTGAAAGGAATCTGCGACGTCGGGATAGTAACGCCCTCATATCGGCGCAGCCTCTCTCGTCGCATAGGCGGTGGCGACTGCGCAAACGCTTCCTGTCGGACTTCCTCAAGCGCCTGGTTGGTGGCAGCGAGTACGGCAAATCGTCTATCAGGCAGGCGGCGAGCAGTTGTGTTCGGTGTGCGGGAATGGGCTTGACGCGAGGAAGAAGCTGACTGCTCGTGCTGACCAGAACGGTGGTGGCGGTTCTGAGATCGCGACGACTCTGGACTTGCCTGAGGCGCAGTCGAGGAGGGATGCTGGCGCGACGGCCGCTGGCTGCGGGGTGAAGAGTCCAGGGCTTGGTAGTTGCGATGCTCACGTTTTGGCGTCTTTGGTGGTGAGGGCACAAAGAGTGACCACCCGCGAGAAGGTTCGGGTCGGATAGCCTTGTTGGACCGTGAGTGTCGTACAGGGTCGCGCTTTGCTCCGCGCCCGCGCAGAGTGCTTTGTGATGTTTGCTTTGGGTGCCGTCGCCGATGGTGTTGGCTTCGATGGGGCCGGGGGTTCAGCAGATGCTCTTGAGAGGAGTTGACGCTACTTGGCTCAGGTGCACGTCGATATACCTGCGGCACTTGGACATCTGCTACAGGTCTGGCCATTTTGCGTTCTCGATAGACATCATCGTGGTAGTGTTGGGATCGCGGACGATGCCCCTCTCTTTGTCTCTCGCGGCGCGGTGAGCGCGGGGTAGACGGCGTAGAATCACCAGATCTCCTCTTTCGACTCGACTCCTTTGAACTTTGTTTCACAGAGTCTGCTACCGCGACCGGCCTTGCTTGCCCATGAAGCGCGCTATCCGCCGGTCGGTCCCGTCTCTTCTTCTCGTCGGACGACGACGAGCTCTTGCGCTTTTTGTTGCCCTGGAAGCCGAAATTAAAAGACCAGCACATGGCGACCAAGGTTCAAGGCTCGGATCACTATGCGCCCAGTGTCGAGTCCAGTATCCCGGGTTCAGAAGGGGTGATGACTGCATGCATGTAAAAGCCAAAGTTCGGAATGCTAAGATGCACAATGAGGGACGCAACGTGCTACTTAAGACGCGCGACAGAAACCAACAGACGGGAACAATCTAGCGTTTCCAGGCAAAGGCGACGTGATGAGAAGCGGCCTGACTGTTATGATATCATGTGAAGAGGAAGAGTGTTCCGGCCGAGCAAGGGAGCAAAGGCACCGCATTCGCGGCGTCGAGGCCAAATTCCAATCGACGCATGGCCAGAAGCTAAATCAAGAAAGGGTTCAGTCAGAGTACCTTGCAACGACGGTTTGCGCTCCAACCAGAGCGAAGCCCACTTGATGGTGTGCGAGGAAGCGACTGATTCGTACGTTTGCACGCAGTGGCTTACGGGGCCACATGACACGTCCGGCTCCAGCTGATCGCCTCATTGTCTGGCGCACTGCAGATGTCGGTCTGCGGTGAAGTGGAGTGTAGAAGGCTGGTACCTCAAAGGCAGGGCCGGCTGTCCGTCTTATATGGGTGCAGCGATCTGCCCGCGACGGTGTATGCTTCCTTGTGTGCGGCTTGGGTGCGTACCTGCGTCGCTGCTACGTGGCACCTGTGCTGTACAGAAGAGCGACGGGACGGTTGCGGGACGATCCTGGGTGCAGAGTTTGGGCCATGGCCATGGCTAGCTGCAGCATGGTGCACGTTAGCAGCATGACGATGACGGCCTGACCAGCTGGAGCTGCTGCGTGCTGGGTCCCTTATCCTTATCGGCCCTCGCCCGACGTCATTGGCGCTGGACCGCCCCACCGCCCCAAGCGAAGCGTGAATGTCGGCTGCGCTCCCTCACAAGGTTTCAGCCAGGTCCCATCGCCGCTCCCGAGGGCTGCACGGCCGCGGGAGTGTGCTGTTCCTGCTTTTCCACCATGCGTAGCACAGACGGCCTGTGTGAGACGGGTGCTCCGCCTCGACGCCGTCTGCCGTGCTGCAAGTAGTTCGCCGAGCCTTGGTAGGCCCGGAGGAGCTGGCCAATAGTGGCGCAGAGATGCCCTTGTCCAATCAGGCCGTGGCGTTTCCAATGAATCGAGGAACCTTTCGAGACGAGGCCTGGATGAGAGCTATCCAATGAAGAGCCGAGGCCATCGCGCCTTGGTAGGTGGAGAGTGCGGTAAACCCGACGTCCAGTGCTGCGACCTGTTTCCATTGCACTTGTCGACGTCTCGTCGACTCGCGTTTCGGGCTTTACACGACGACTTGGCAGAAGGCGTGTGACTGATTTATTTCGTCTTGTGGGAGTGAAGATGCTTGGACGTGTCGGAAATACGCGTCTTTATGTCCGGGCGGGGCACCCCACTGTCGTCATGTCGCAACGGCGACAGCAGTAGACCTCTCGCTCAATAGTCTCTACATCTCACTGTTACACGGCCCATACGAGTAGACAAGATGCCTCTCCTCGCACAAAACCCCAAGGACCGCGTCATCCTCGGGCTGATGACCTTTGGTAAGCTTCACAAGGTCGTCTCAAACACCATTACTGATGCACCCCAGGCCCCGACGAGACCAGCGGCGCGCGCATCACAGAATTTGACGAATTCACCAAGCATCTCGACTACTTCCAGTCGCAAGGCTACGATGAAGTCGACACGGCGCGCATGTACGTTGGCGGCAAGCAGGAGGCATGGACACGCCAGGCGGGATGGAAAGACCGCGGCTTCACCCTCGCCACCAAGGTCTACCCCTACGAGGCTGGTGTCCACAAGCCAGACAGACTGAAAGAGCACCTTGAAACGAGTCTCAAAGAGTTGGGTGCAGACTGCGTGGACATCTTCTACCTGCACGCACCAGACCACTCGGTACCGTTTGAGGAGACCCTCGGTGCCGTGAACGAGCTGCACCAGCAAGGCAAGTTTGTCAACTTGGGACTAT
Organism: Alternaria brassicicola; assembly: GCA_002796735.1. Classification (NCBI taxonomy): domain Eukaryota; kingdom Fungi; phylum Ascomycota; class Dothideomycetes; order Pleosporales; family Pleosporaceae; genus Alternaria; species Alternaria brassicicola. The sequence goes on along the minus strand of PHFN01000011.1, from coordinate 72,757 downwards.
CCAACTTTGCCGCCTGGGAAGTCGCAGAGGTATACAACATCTGCAAGGAGCGGGGATGGGTGAAGCCCACCATCTACCAAGCCATGTACAATGCCATCAGTAAGTGTATACCTCATCTCCTTGTCGATGTAGTCTAACAGTCGGCAGCTCGTGCCATTGAACCCGAGCTTATCCCAGCTTGCCGCAAATACGGCATCGACATCGTCATCTACAACCCCCTGGCTGGCGGTCTCTTCTCCGGCAAGATCAAGTCCAAGGACATCAAGCCCGACGAAGGCCGCTTCGGGACAAAAGCGGATCGCGTCGGAAGCATGTATCGTGACCGCTACTTCAAAGACGCTACCTTTCAGGCGCTCAAGATTGCTGAAGAGGCGGCGCAGAAGCACAACTTGACTCTGCTAGAGATTGCGCTGCGATGGTGCGTCCACCACTCGCAATTGAAGACCAGAGTCAAGGGCGGAAACGACGGTGTCATTATTGGTGTCAGCAGCTTGAAGCAGTTGGAAGGCAATCTTGCGGATCTAGAAAAGGGACCGCTACCTGATGAGGTTGTGAAGGCGCTGGACGAGGCTTGGATGGCTGCCAAGGCTACGGCACCCACTTACTTCCGTTAGGCGATGGGAAATACATGGCTGTACAACTTGGTCAATGGGCCGATCACAGCTTATGCAACGTGAGCGTCTTTGTATTGTCTAATCTCTTTTCCTTGTACACGATCCGCTTCCTGGAACGCGCGGCATCTCTTCTGCATTGCTTCCAGGGGGGCAACATGATGGCAGCCATCAATCGGGCAAAGGCTATGTATTTTTTTCACGGAAAATCTCCTTCCCATTGCACCATGAAGTCGTCCTGGATAGCATGCGTTGTCATTGTTGCCTCGAGGAAAGCCTGCACGTGATCCTCTTCACGCAGCATTATACGCGTGCGTGGTCCCGTAGGGGCCTTGATAGATGCCTCGCGTACCATGTCATCTTTATTCAAAAACATACTCGTACAGCTCCGGTGGCGGACAGCGAGTAGTCTCCATGTTCCTGGGGGTTTCGCTGAGGCGCTGCGGGGAATGGCTGTGGGGTGCCTGTTCAGGTTGTTGATGGGGATGTGGAGGGGCAGACGTTCTGACGGATCCTCGGCGAGTGTCGCGTCGGTGTGACGTATCTTAGTCGTGGGATGGCCGGAGGAAAGATTCCAGTGAAGGACTACCGGTATAGCATAGCAATAGAGGCTCCGTATTGTTACCTCTAGCTGAACTACCGCGCTGCACCCCAGGCACTCGTTCGGAGCCGTCAACCGGATTGCTGCAAACGAGACGGGTCCGGAAGACGCTCCTCTTGGTCACCTTGCAAGCATGATTCAAGCTCATCCCAAGAGCAGCTAAGATGTCGCCGGGGCCACCGACTAGTGCCTTGGTTTGCTCGTCCATCTAGCGTACGATGGTGTCGAGGATTTGTAGCTTCCTAATTGGGCGTTAGCGCGGCTGTCTCCGAGGCTACTCCGTCTCATCACCAACCACCGGCACGATGCAATCTTGCAAGCTCTGCCCCCGCCTGCACGAACATTGCCATCAGCGTCATCATGTCACCACTCGACGAATCGCAGCTTGCTCGACACCCGGCATAGGGAAGAAGTTGCGTTTGTTCCGAAGATACCGGGATCGACATGCCGCGTACTACGCACCTTACTATCAACCTTCCACATGGGGCACCAGGCCTGGAGTCGCCAAGGTACCGACGAAGCCCTGGAGAGTAATGACGCGGCATTAGTCGGTGCTTGGAATGAGCTTAAATAGCTGTCAAGACTGCTTGGTGCGACTGGGCGCGCGTGTGTCTCCCTCTCGATACCAGATACATTATGCACATGTTCGCGGCTGTAGTGTTGGCTGCTGTTGCCGCGCGTGATGCGCTGGCTTCTCCTGTCCAGGCCCGCTCCCCATATGTTGTCAAGGAGACGCATTATGCGCCTCGGGAGTGGACAAAGCTCGAGAGGGCGCATGGAGGCAACACTATCCAGCTGCAGATTGGTCTCAAGCAGGGACGCTTCGAGGAGCTTGATCGCCATCTCCATCAAGGTATGTTTGCCACGTCTGAGATCCGAGCACGTTCAGGTAGCTGATATGGCATAGTCTCGGACCCAGAGCACGCCCGCTACGGCCAGCATCTGAGCGCCGATGAGGTCGACGAGCTCGTTGCGCCCAGCTCCGAGACCCACGACCTGGTTCACGAGTGGCTCCGCGAGAGCGGTATCGACACTGACAATGTTGGCTATAGCTCGGCCAAGGATTGGGTTATTGTCCATCTTCCCATTGAGAGGGTCGAGAGCCTTCTCGACACCCAATACCACAACTACAAGCACAAGGATGGCTCTGTTGTTGCGCGTACAACCGCCTGGTCACTTCCACGCCACCTGCACGCTCACATTGACACCGTTCAACCCACTACTTCCTTCTTCCGTGGTGCTGCCAATGCCGCAACTTTCCTTGATGAGGCTGTCAAAGTACCCGCGAGCTACCACGCTCCCCAGAACTCGTCCATCTCTGCTGTCTGCAACGTGACATCCGTCACCCCAGAGTGCTTCCAAACCCTCTACAAGACCAAGTGGTACCACACCAAAGCCAGCCGCAAGAACAGCATCGGCTTCACCAACTACCTCGGCGAGATCCCCATCCGCCCCGACACCAAGATGTTCCTAGACAAGTACCGCCCAGAAGCCGCCTCTCAAGCCTACGCCTTCAAGCAGATTTCCATCGACAATGGCCCGGTCCAAGACGGCCCCTTGACATACAACCAATCCACTGTCGAGGGCATCAGTCGTGAAGCCAATCTCGACGTGCAGGCCATTTCCGGCATAAACTGGAAGACACCCATTACCTCCTACTCGACGGGCGGCTCACCTCCCTTCATGCCCGACATCTCCACCCCCACAAACACCAACGAACCCTACCTAGCCTGGGTGAACTGGCTCCTCACCCAGCGCTCCATCCCGCGCATCATCTCCACCTCGTACGGCGAAGCCGAGCAAACCATTCCAAAGAGCTACGCCGAGCGCGTGTGCCGGCAATTCGCCCAGGTCGGCGCCCGCGGCACCACCCTCTTCTTCTCGTCTGGCGACCGCGGCCTCGGCGGAACAGACACGTGCTACACCAACGACGGAGCAAACAAGTACCAGTTCCAGCCCAACTTCCCCGCCTCGTGCCCGTACGTCACCACCGTCGGCGCGACCATGAACTTTGAGCCCGAGGAATCTGCGTACCGTCCGTCGCGCAACACCTCTGCCGGCTTCCGCGACTTGTACTCTAGCGGCAGTGGCTTCAGCAACTACTTTGCGCGCCCTTGGTACCAGGACGCGGTTGTCCCCGCGTATGTTGCGGCGCTCGGCGACACGTACGAGGGTCTGTACAACAAGACTGGTCGTGGGTACCCTGATCTCGCGGCCCAGGGCCTGTACTTTGCGTACGTTTGGAACGGAACAGAGGGCACCATTTCCGGTACTTCGGCGTCGTGCCCGCTGGCTGCGGCTATCTTTGCGCTTGTCAATGATGCGCTGTTGGCGAGTGGGAAGCCGGCGTTGGGGTTCCTGAACCCGTGGTTGTATAAGAAGGGGTACAGGGGGCTGACGGATATTACAAGGGGGTTTAGTCGTGGTTGCAACGTCGAGGGGTTCCCTGTTAGGCGAGGTTGGGATCCGGTTACTGGGTTTGGAACGCCTGATTTTCCCAATCTGGTCAAGTTGGCTGGGGCGCATGTGGACTAGTTGGCAGGTTGGAAGTGGATAGATTATTAGGGAAAGGGTAGATTGATGCTCTTCTGCAACGATTATGAAAAACTCGTTACAGCATGTCTTGATGCATCCATGTATATCGTGTCCATATGCTTCTTCCCTCTCCATCGCCTGACGCTTGCAAGTTGTCGAGCGGCCACTAGGATTCCCATCAGCCACAGCACATTCCAGGTGAGCAGGAATGCCACCAACACGACCCCAGTCGACAAGCGCCTAGCTCTCACCGCCTTGACCAGACCATTTCATCCTCTTTGGCTACCCGGCACCATTCGAAGTAGCCACTTCGGGATTAGGGTAGTACCACGCCGCGACAGCCACAATGACGTAAACAATCATGAGCATAGCACCCTCGAGGTAGTTGGACTCGCCGTCCCGGAGAAAGTTACCCACGACCACAATCGCCAAGACGAGCAAGACAATCATGAAGATTTCAAAGTTGAGATCCATGTCCTTGCCCATGATCCAGCCGACGACGACGACGAGGGGCCCGTTGAAGAGAGCCGTCTGGATCGAAGGCCCAATGCAGTGGAAGAGGGCAAAGTTGATCTGGCCGTCCCAGGCTTCGTCAATGGCAGTCAGGTGCTCGGCCGCCTTTTCGACAAGCGGCAGCATGATGAGACCGAGGAACTGGTCTGGGACGCCAGACTCGACAACGTCTTCGATGCGCTCGACGAGGAAGACGGCGAGGAGAGTGACAATGGCGAGGGACAGGACGAGCGCGACCATGCACTCTGTAAAGGTGAATTTGGGCTTGGCGAGGTCTTCGTGGTGGTCCAGATCAGCGTGTTCGTCTGCTTCGAGGACTTCGTCAAAGAGCGAGTGTTGCGAGCGCGCATTGTACCAGATGAAGATGCAGAACGCGATGATGAGCAGAATCGAAGTCACCTGACTGATCCGGAGGACGTTGTGCTGCAGAATCTTCTCCGTGAACTCGTGGTGCTTAGTCGCCGTTGCGACGGCCGAGCCCTTGAGCGCAGAGTAGTACGCTGAAGGGATGAGCAGGCCGAAGCCCGCGACGAGGAGTAGCCCAGAGCCGACTTCGCTGACGGAAGCGTGGAACTTTTGGCTCATCTGGCGGAGACCGCCGACGAAGAAACAGCTAGAGGCTTTCAGTCAGTACATGTGGCACGTGCGTGAGCTTGCTTCGGTTACTCACAGTCCAAGGCAAAGCAAAAGGTTTGTGAGAATCGATCCCAGAATCGCCGCCTGGATGACGGGAATGAGATTTCCATGTTCACTCGACCCCTCCCTGGAATGGTGCTTTGCAATCAAAATCATAAAGAGGATAATCTCGACGATGGAACCAAACGCAGTCTCGATGAGGATTCCAGATACCTTTGGCATCTTGCGCGCAAACTCTTGGCCCGCGAAGCCCAGCAAGTTGGCCACGGGCACCATGGCGATGTAGCTAGTGGCGAAGATGGCAATGGGCATGCCTGGGGCGGCAAAGTGCAGCACAATGGCTACAATGACAAAGGGCCAGAGGAGGTTGGTGTACTTTGCAGCATTGCTGCCGGAGCGCCATGCTACGTTGATAAAGTGCGATGGGTGGAAGCCCTTGCGCCCGCTTTCGCCATCGGGGTGGATGTGCTGCGGGATAATGTTGTGGAGCAGCGGTGTCGACTCCGTGTTGTTGTTGTTGTTGTTGTTGTTGTTGTTCTGCCCATTGACGTGGTCGTACAAGACGCGCGAGACATTGTGCGAATTGTCGTGCCCATGGCGGTTGTTGGAAGACATGGTGTGCTAGATGGCCAGATGCGAAGGATACCGGGTAATCCGGAGTCAAGGGCGCTGTGGTTGGTGCGAGACGCGCGAGGGTCCTGGAGCTTTCGCAGCTTTTGGCGCCTCTTGATTCGCCCGCTGCAACACGGATGGAGGCTTGTCCGGTTGACTGCGATATCTCGCGGAGAAGATGCGAGATGGGAGTGATGCTTCTGCTGCGGAGAGCAGTTGCGGTGCAGGAGCTGAGGTGCGAGGGTTTTGGAACGAGGGCGAGGACGCGATGCGACTGCCCAGACGTGGCTGGGGCTGGGCACTGCCGGAAAAAAAAACAAGGCAGGATCGTCGAGGTTTGCCGACTCAGCAACCTTTTCCATCGTCCAAGAGCGTGGGGGACACTGTTCGACGTTGCAATGGCTAGTTGTATCGCACGAGGATTTCTTTCCGACGATTCAGACAAGAGTGGACGACCATAGGACTGCGACCGTCTCGTAACTTACAGCTGGTGACTTGCCAATCTCTTCATCTCTTCCATCGTCAAACATGACGGTGGTTACTGCTGCTCGTTGCAACATTCAGTGGCATTCTGATAGGCTTCCATCCGGATCCCTTCGACGCGTAGAAATTGAGGCTGTCGACGGGACCTCGATGGCCTTGGAGACGTGAGCCCGCTGGAGACCATGCCAGAGCAACGAGTTAAGCATACGGCTCGGACCTCTTCATGATCGACCAGGGCAGATTGGTGAAGCTCTTCTGGACTTGTACGCAGACGTCCACCAGTCGAGAAGTTGGACTTAATCATGGCGATTGGGATGCAGCGCGATGGATGTCGGTTGGTGGGATAACGTATAGTACTGCTGATGTCTTAGGTGTCAGAGCAAGCAAACTTCTCAAACACACTCACATTCACGATTCAGAGCAAGGCGCGAAGTCGCTGTGCAATGCCTTGGCAGCCCGTGGTGAGAGATGCCACCCAGATAGGTTAGCGCGCAAACAACCATATTCTCCCACGCGTCTACGACCTACCCCGCTAACTCCTTCAATCCTCGCATCTCCTCGCCAGGAATTGATTGTCGGTACTATTCAAGAGGACACAACCACTTGGCCAAAGTCAGAATGTCATCAACAACAGTCGTTCGCCGTCTCCATTCCCTCGGGGAAACTCACGTCAAAATATGGCACCCGCTCCAGCTCGCGCCTCACCGCAAGCGCAAGGCTGAACACCTTCCCTCCCGGTCACCGTCACCTTCACATGTCCGTATCAAGCTCGAAGAAAAGACCACTGGAGCTCTATGTCTGGAGCAAAGCTCACCCTCAAGTTATGGTTAAGGCTGCAAAGGGGATGTATGCAAAGTTCAAGGTACTGCTTCGCTGGCTCATGACCGCTCTGCTACTGTTGGACATGAAGAGGGTATTGAGGGCTCTTGGATGATGCAGTCAAGGCTATCGCTACTGTGGACAAGGACACCTGTGACAGCAAGGGGGTCTTGATCAAGGAAACTGTCTATAATGCAGAGTTTGGAAACTAATAGGTTTCTGCTGATGGATAGGGTGGCGGGATGTGCCTCTGTAAGCTTCGTAGATGAACATGTACTGATTTAAACCACAACGCAGGGTTAAACATTCTTGGTATTGATGAATTTAGTGTTTGCTATTAACTAGGCTATTTGTCAAGCCTCTACATGGCTACATGTCAAGGTATCTATCTTTGACATGTTTATCCATACAGTAGTGTTTAGTCATCTTAACTTCCCTGTAAACATCTACCCAAGAACAAAGATATAGCCGCTACCCCCGCTATAATCTCCTATTTCATACCTACTACCACACTATTAGTCCCATCTGCGTTGTGTACAGACTTGGCGAACTTCTCTCCTTTACACAATCTAGCAAAATGCAAACAATCTTTGCATTAGCTTGTTTATTAATATTCGCAGAGGGTAATATTAGGACAGGGCGAGCAACTTGATCAACATGCTAGTTGAAGCTCTGATAATGAGTATCGTAGTCATCATTGCCCCAGCCTACAAGTCCCGCATGGTCTAGCTATTAGACTTTCTGTTAATGTTTTTGGAACTATCGTCGCACAAGTATATAGTAGTATATACATCTAATACCCAGCCTAGACAGCACATGTCAGCGTGTTGCATATCTTATACAAGGTCGTAGAGGTACATAGCTTCAAGTACCAAGACTCCAAACTCCCTTCAAGATACCGTAATTCCTACAAGCCTCGCTGAGCGCGTTGTTACAAACCTGCCTTTTCTGCTTGTACACATGGATCAAAGGCGCAGAGTGTAAAGGTAGACAACAGTACGATACTTTCCGCGTCACCTGCTACAGCGATCACGCGCTTATCCAGGTGCTTAGAGAAGAGCTGTCACAGTAGGTGGTTGAGGTCATGGAGGCGTCGTTGTTTGTGGCGCGAACGACGCATGGACGGGTTGGTATTATTGCTGCGTTATGATGGTCACAATTCATGCTAGAGGATCCTGTGAGACGCTGGGTGATGACAGTGCGTATGTTCTGGTTTTGGATGTACTGGTGTGACGAATGTGGAAGCTGTGGTTGCGGGGGCGGTTCGTAAGGATGTGCACGCGGTTGATGGTGTGCTAGCTGAAGTGCGACATCTAGCTGGTCTTTGTAGGACGGGTACACGAACGGCGAAGAGGGTTTGTATGCGAGTGCTGCGGCTGATAGGGAGAGAAGAGGCCAGTGTTGGTACTGAGGGCGTTGGTAGCATCGCGTTCGTGTAATCACAGCGTTATAGCTGTGTGCTTGTGCCATTTTGTATATATGTTGGCCCAACCCCAACCTACACTCATAGCCGTGTCAACATCTTTCCTGGTAGCTTAGCCGTCAGCCAGCATCTACATGGCCGAAAAACAGCCTCCCGCGGCACCTACGTCCACAGCTGAAACGTCCGAGGCTGACGGCATTAGTCGTTTTGCCGAACACGTCAATGAGCGGAAGAGAAGGAAGAATCTCTGGGGCAAATACGTGGACGAAAAGTCTCGTACAAAGAGAAACACATCTGTACCTGTCGCCACGCCCGTCGTTTCTGTGTCGAGCGAAGCGGACGTGACGAAAGAGACGAGGGGAAACGATATGCCCGAGATGAAGAAGACGGATGCGAATGGAAGCGTGCAGTTTGAGGATGATGTGAAGACGGACACGGGAATGCGAGTAAAGAGAGATGTGGACAAGGATGGGTTTGTCAAAACGCCGTGCGTTGGTGGTCTGCCGAGAGATCACAACAGCAGGGACTTGTATGAGCTGTAACGAGTGGTTGTTAGCTACGCTCGTTTGCGACAGTCGACAGCTAAGAATGAAATGTCTACGCCTGCAGCTATCTGTAAACGCTCTTCATGCTTGTATCACCAACTCCACTTTATAAAAACGATCACCAATCCTCACATATATCACTCAACATGCACACATGTCCGTTCCCTCTAGCCTTTACTAATCAACTACCCAGCCAATCCACCAAGATGACTAACAGCACACCCCCAAGCAACCACCCCACCCCCAAAACAAAATCCTCGTTGGCAGAATTCCTCGTAAACAACCCAACAACCCGCCTCGGCGAATTCCTCGTCAACAACCCAACAAACAGACTAGCCAACTTTCTCGTAAACAACCAGAACCCGATTGTCGTGCAGCCTGATACTCCAGAAGAAGAAGAAGATAACAAGGTAAAGCAGAATACTAGCACAAAAGTAAAAGAAAACCCAGACGGGGAACAAGAAAAAAAGCAATGGAGACGAAAACGCAAGGCAGAAGCGAAAGAGGACAACGGCAGGGCAAGGCTGTGGGACAAGTAATCCAAAAGTCGTGTGACTTTGGAACATGACTTTGCCTTGGTTTTGTGAGCGGTCTTGGGCGTTTTTTGTGTCGTGGTGATGAGGCATATGAAGCTGTGGTGGAGACCTTTACTACTACGAGAAGCAAAGGGGGAACAAGTCGACGCAAGGGTAGTAAGGTGGCACGGGTGGGAAAAAGGGGAGGGTGAGAAAACGTGGGTCGTGGATGCGGGAGGAAGAACAAGAACAAGAAGAAAAAAGAGGTTTCTATAGACAAATACTCGTACAAGCTACATACAGTACTGGCTATGAACACATGGAGCAAAAGAAAACAGCAACCACCCATCGCATCTCTTCGTCACCACAGCTTTCTACAAGCCCAAGTCTAGTCGATGAGCAAGCTATTCAGTCTCGCCTCGGTAGCAATGACATCCAACGCCTGCTTGACTTCCAGCACTCTCCTGCACTCGCCCAACCAGTCCTTGCTCAGGACCTTTGCCCAGCCCTGCAGACCGTTCATCTCACGGGCAGCAGCATCGAGATCGCCCTCCTCGAGGAGGACTTCTGTGCGCGCGAGGACGGCTTCGACATCGCCACCGACAGCGAGACCAGACTTCTTGAAGAGCACCTTGCTCATGGCGAGCGAGGCGAGGTGGGAGGCGACACCCGCATCCTCGGGCAGCAGCGCCGCTTTCCGGACTTCGCTTGCAACGCGACGGAAACGGTCAATCAGGAGGGCGGAGCTGGGGATGCCACGTTGGTAGGCGGCGGGGTTGATGCTGGCAATGGCAGCACTGACGACGGGGTCGTCGGCGGCAATCTCCTTGAGAGCAGCGAGTTCGGTGACAAAGGGCTTGGGGACGACCTGGGTTTCGAGGGCCGACTTGACGGCCTCGACGGCGACGACGAGATGCTGCGTCTTGAGGTTGGCGTCGACGACGCTGTTCCACTCGCCAGTCAGCTTCTCGAGCTCGTGGACCGAGGACGAGAGCTCGTTGAGCTTGCCGAGACGGCCGTCACGTTCGGCTTCGACGCGTTCGCGGACGTTGGCTGTGAAGGACTTTTGCATGTTGATGCTTTGCTCCAGGAGCTGGTTCTTGAGCTTCTGGTCGTAGACCTTTTGTGCGGCCTCGAGTTCAGACTGGAGTCTCTCCTTGTACGACTGTGACAGGCGCTCGCGCTCGTTCTCGAATTCCTCCTTGAACTGCGCTTCCTGGGCTTGCATCTGGTGGTCGAGACGCGTGACGAGCTCTTTGGCGGCTTGGTCAAACTCGGCGTGGGCAGCTTTGACCTTGTCTTCAGTCTGCTTCTGGAGGCTCTCCTTCATCATGTTGATGTCTGAGACGACCTTGGCGAGTTCGCCCTTGGCCTTGTCGAGCGCAGAGTTGTACTTGCCGTCGTGGGCGTTGTCTGCGTTGATGACGGTGATGATGTCGTTGACGATCTTGACGACATCTTGCACGACGGGCTCGGTTGCAGAGGGTACGCTGAGGTGGTCTAGCTGGGAGATGGGCTTGGCTGGAGTCTCCTTGACAAGCTCCTTGACGGGGGCGGCCTTGGCTGGTGCGGGTGAAGGTGAGCCAGAGGAGACCTTGGGCTGTTGTCCGCTCGACTCGGTGTTGTCAGGCTTCGTGTTGGCGTCGACGGCGCTGAGATGGGGGCCCTTGGAGCCCAGGTCGCTCTTGTTGCTCTCCTGAGCTGGGCGCGCCGTCAAGCCGCTCCTGCCGGGGATGGTGACCTTGTGCTCGCCCGAGATCTGGGGGTGCAGCCTCGTTTCGCCAGCGCGACCGGGGAATCGTCGCCGGAACTCGCGCTCCTCGAAGTAGGCCACCGCGTCCTCGCCATAGGGAATGTATTCGGTGAAGAAGTCGTGGAAGTTGTCCGAGACGAGCGAGTACCAGACACCGCCGGCATACCCAAGACCCGACAGGACCGTCAGCCAGAGCAGGAGCTTGCGGAATATCCGTCGCTTCTTCTTCCTGGGCTTGGGCTGGACGGGGTCGGGGGCGATGCTCGATGATCCGGGGCCGGTGGGCGGTGTCGTCTTGGGTGCTATGGCGGGCGCATCGCGAGACACTGCGGAAACCACGCTGCTGTCGGGGGCCGGCGGCGCTTTAGGGATGTCCGAGACGGGGATAGTGCCCTCTCCGACGGGTGAAGCAGTCGACGGGTCGGTGGCAGGTGCAGGATTGGGGACGGCCGTCTCGCCCAGGCTCTTCTTGTCGTCGGCGTAGAAGCGGTGGGCGACGTGCCATTGCGGGCGGGCGGCGCAGACCAATGGCCGGGCAGCTGGACGGGCCCTGAAGATGGAGGCGCGCAGCATGGTGGGCTGCCTCCGGATGGCGGGATGGAGGATGGCGGGACGGAGGACGGGCGTGTTGATGGTCGTGCTTCGTCTGCCAAACAACCAACAATGAAGATTTGGAGCTCAGCCCGCACCCACCCACCCGCACACACACGTCAGGGCGCACGGACGCTTCGGCTCTACCTCTCGCCCGCTCGGCGCACATGCGACCACGACACCGACAACACCAACCCAAATTCGATGCAACGTCGACCATGTATGCCGTGTCGAGTCCACATTTGATCTCTCACTAACTGCAGCTTCACTTTTGCGCTGGTCGCGTGAAATCTGAACCTCCCAGCGGCCCCGCAGCCAGTCGGTTCGACATACCGCGGTACTCGAAGCAAATTCTGACAACTGCCACCCTGCTCACTTGTGTACCTTCAAACTCTCCTTCTCTCTGCCTGTTTCTTCTCCTCTACTTGTCGCTCTCACTCTCACGCTTACATCTTACTCCTACTTCCCATTCTGCAATCTCACAATAGACTCAACTGAATCACGTCACGTCAGCACAGCCTTGGGCGTCGCCAGCTTGCAACGTCACCAGATCACGTCCAAAACGCCGCCAGTAGGCAGCCGCGTCTTCAGAAGCTCAACAACACCTCGCACGCATACAGCCCGCGCGACTCTGCGGAGAGAGACCCACTTTCCAGATCCGTCTGCAGCAAGAAAATTTGAGTGTGGCTTTGTTCCTCGGTTACAGTCTTGACGATCTCGAACACCAACGCCAGCTCACCTCCCGTCAGCTGAGCAGAACCTGAACACCTGCTCACACTCTCCGCTCTGCATCTGCGCAAATGGCAACCAGCCCGCTCCGAATCACTACGGCGCGTGACGACGAGGAATATAGCTACGACCTCAGCAACGCCATATACGGCCACTTCCCCTCGTGCGCCACATCCATACCACCACCACAGCGATCACGCGCCACCTCACCAAATTCTGCTAAAAAGCGCAAACCCATCGCGGCCGTCCACCGCCCCTCCGCCTCTCCCAACTGGCTTCCCCAACCAAACACGACCATTAGCCTGTTTGAAACAAGTAGAAGAACACAAGGCATGAGCATCCACGCCAGCACCTGTCTCAACCTCAACATGGCGGCGAGTGGGGAGAGTTCGGAATCCGATCTGTGGATACTACCCGAGTTGGATGATTGGGAGGAAGATGCCGGTACAGAAACAGAGTCGAGCCAGGGGACACTGTCGCCATCAAGTTCGGCGTCGGAGACGGCACCTCAGCCACCGGCAGGACAAAACAAGTGGGCTGGAATATTCCGGCGCGCAGCAAACTCGAACCTGGACCGTCTGCGCACGAGGTTAGAAGGTGATGGCTGGGATTTCGTGGGGGGGACGTATGGGGATGAGAGGGCGACTGTGCAAAAAGCAGCAAATCAGGACCAAGAGAGCTTGGATGAGGAGTTTGATGTCGTTGTGCTGTCAAGGGGGGAGAGGAGGGGGTAGACTCGAGTGACTTGACAGTCGACGACATCCCTTCCGCAATGATCGGCCATGCAGTCAGCTTTCACGACATGAACGAAAACAGACGCCACAACATTAATGAGTCACGACCGTCTTCTCATCTCTCAAAAGTGAGTTTTTAGGATATCCCGGATTCTTCTTTACCTTTGTGCATGGAACTGGAGTTGAAAGCACGATACCCACCAAATACCAAATAACTTCTTGTCCTTGTTTTCACATTACCATCTTCACGCGGTCAAAGCAAAGGCGTGTGCGAGGACAGACTACTTCAACTGCAGGTTTAATGATGCAAAAAGCAAATCTTCCTTTGCTCTCTCTTGCGCATGTGGAGGGGTGGCAGAGGAAGCGGGGAGGTGGGGTTAGAACGCCCATAGGATGATGGAGGTCACACATGCCACGCCATCAATACTCCCTCTTCTCCTACCCAATGAACGACGAACCCCTAAAGTGTTTCTTCCAAAAGCGGATCTTACAACGCCGCAACCTTTTCCCTATTTCGTCCTACCGATCAGCACTAGCGTTACGAAGGAGCTCATTGCTTCGGAACGCTAGGGGCGACACCCCAATCTGGAAGAGAATCTAGAGTTCCGCGGAGTACGAGGTCTCTTGTGGAACCGCGATGCCGACTAGATGCTTGTAAGTCCTTGCTCTCATGTTATTATTTGAACGTCCAGCTCGACCTGATCATGGAGAATAGTACCCATGTAAGAATAAGGAGTTCCACGTCATTGTTCCGTGTCTGGTTGCGATGAGGGCGGAGACTAGACTTTGACGAGCGCAAACCCAAGAAGAAGCAAATAAACCAAGACTCCACAGCGGCTGACGAACCTAGCGCTGCGGATCGCACCGCGCAGATTCAACTGTGATGGATCACGTTTCTGGGAGCTTCTAGCAACGGCAAAGATGGTGGGTGGGTGAAGTAGAATGCCATAGGATGTGATGTAAAAGAGGGTGGGCCATGCGGCAGGGGTTTCTTCTACGGAAGCTTGGAGTCGGCAGTTCCGAACGCCTACGGCCAACCATCTACCTTGTCCCACGGGTAGTCCAACAGTATGTTGTGCAGTGTTCATCACGTTAGCCGAGATCAAGACCATACTCGACGGGTATTTCCCATGCTTGCACCTTTGCTTGGATCGAAATTAGGCATCACAATCAGGATTTCCAGGTTCAGGCAAGTCGTCTTGTACAGTGCCAAGGTCTCACGCAAACCTTGGAAGCATGGAGGTGCATTTGGTTGGAGGAGCTTTCACTGTCCGTAAAATACGGCTAGAGAGTCGGTCGATACAACAAAAGTCACTCTAATGGGCATGGTGCTATAAGACGAAATGTTCTGCCACACACTGGACGTTCCAGACCATCGGTCATCTATCCAACCCAGCTGTTCCTAAACATGTCGACTCCCAAGTCATCGCAAGTCCCTCGTGCTCTAGTAGAGCCGCCCCTCGGGGCACTCGTGCAGTCTTACCCAGCGATGATTGCAATATCGCTGGGCATCGTGGTTGTACTCTCGTTCGTTGCCATTGCCGGTACATCAAAGATACCTCTGGCAAATCCTCCACGCTGGTATCAGTTCACACTATCCAAACGACTCGAGTTTCTCATGGATGGAAGGGCCATAATGAGCGAAGCTAGGAAGCGCTACGGCAAGCAGCCATACAGGTTGATCACTGATACGGGCGAAGTCCTTATCCTGCCGCCTGAGTATGCGGTAACAATTCGCAACGAGATGGCTCTAAGCTTTGGCAAGGCGATAGAGGAGGTATGTGTTTGTCAACGCGGCAACGATACGATCCTGAAGCTCATCAAGTATTAGAACTTTTCCGGACATGTGTCTGGCTTTGAACCGTTTGCTGCCCTGGATCACAAGAAAAGGCTTGTCCAAACGGTGGTGAAGAAGCATCTCACCAAGTCCTTGAGTAAGCGAACCACGCAAGTCGATGTATCATGTAGACTAATGAAGCCCGTCAAGACACAATGACGAGGCCCCTCTCCAACGAGGCCACTTATGCTCTCAACGTGATATTTGGCAACTCTGCAGGTAGGACTCGATCCACTCTCCCACTCACACCAACTAACCACACGGCAGAGTGGAAGGAAACGCTCATCACGGACGACATGCTCCAACTCATCGCCCGCCTATCCACCAAAGTCTTCCTAGGAGACGAAATGTGCCGCAACGAAGCCTGGCTCGAAGCCTCCAAAACCTACACCGTCGCCAGTATCACCATGTGCCTGAAGATGACGGCCGTCCCCCGCGCCCTAAAATTCCTCGTCCCGTGGTTTTCCTCTGAAGCAAAAGCCGTCCAAAAACACCTATCCTCGCTCCGCGCCCTCCTCGCGCCACTCATTGCCCAACGCGCGGCCCTCAAGGCCGAGGCGCGGAAGAACGGCAAGCCAGAACCCGTTTTCAATGACATGATTGATTGGTATGAGCAGGAGAGCGGGGGGGAAGCATATGACCCAGCCGTCTACCAGAGCATCCTGTCTGTTGCGGCTATCCACACGACGTCTGAGCTGCTCACACACACCTTGACGCTTCTGGTAAGCGAGCCGCAGCAAATCGAAGCGCTGCGCGAGGAAATCATTCGCGTTCTGAGTGCGGAGGGGTTGACCAAGGCTGCGCTTGCCAACTTGAAGCTCGTCGACAGCGCACTAAAAGAGACGCAGCGCTTCCGACCATCTTCACTACGTAAGTCGCGCCTCACATCACTCACTCACTCACCCGCTCAATCCGTATATCCAAGCCCATGAAAAAAAAAGAGAGAGAGAGAGAGAGAATCACAACACTAACCCACCACAACCCCAGTCGGCATGCGCCGCCACGCCACCCAGCCCATCTCCCTCCCCAACCTCCCCCCTCTCCCCGCCCACACCAACCTCGCCATCGACGCCTCCAACATGCTCGACCCCGACATCCACCCTTCCCCCAACACCTACAACATCTACCGCTACCACCACATGCGCCGCTCCCCCGCCACCGCCCACAAAGCGCACCTCGTCTCCACAGGTCCCGACAACCTGACCTTTGGCCACGGCGCCCAGGCATGTCCCGGTCGCTTCTTCGTCGCCAACGAGGTCAAGATTGTGCTGTGTCACGTCCTGCTGAAATACGATTGGGAACTCGCTGCGGGGGCGTGTCTCGAGAGTAAGCATTTGTTCGGGGATACCGAGGCGTTGGATCGGGGGAATAGGCTGAGGTTCCGGCGGAGGAAGGAGGAAATCAACTTGGACGAGTTGGCGTTTGTGTGATGAGTTCAAGAGGGCTGTTGGTGGGTATGGGGGATCTAGGGCATGTCTTGACTGTACGTCTTGGGGGACTGTTTTTTTTTTTGTGTGTGTGTGTGTGTGTGTGTGTGTGTGTGTGTGTGTGTGTGTGTGTGTGTGTGTGTGTGTGCTTGTTTGCGTATCTACGCGTATGTGGGGGTTTAATAGGGAAAAACTTTTATTGTGCTAGGTTCGCTCTGCTACCTCTTGGTAGTGTTGATAGTATTGGCGTAAGAAATTGTCCTGGAGACGACAGAGTACAGTACGTAGAACACGCACCTTCTGTCGACAGACACACTACTATCGATTCAAATAGTACAGCAGAGATTAGCACAAGTAGGATAACACTTCACCCAAGAGACTACCAAGCTTAAACCTCGTCCTACCTGTATAGGAGATACGTTCAAGATGATAACCAAAGTAACCCAAAAAATGTAACCTTGACACTTTACCCTAGTATATATATTAAAAAAAAGTCTACTCCCTTCTTCTCTTTTCTTCTTACTATCCTTACTACACTCCTACCACCCCCTCAAAAAGGAAAATAAGAAAAAGTAAGACAATAAAAAAAAGCTAATGGTACAGTCTATCTCTCTGCCCTTGATCTAACTTATCTGCTACTATACTTCAAAACGATAATCTATATCCAACTCTACCCCAATAAACTGGACCTCACCACCGCCTCCTCTACTCAATCCTCTTCTTCCCCTCCTCCAGTCCCAACAATCTCGCATCACTCTTGCCCCTCTCGTGTCTCGTCGAGCCGCCTACCAATGGACCGACGACGGTGTTATTCCGGACCTTTTGCAGCGTCTCTTGAAAGGCTTCGATTTGAGGAGGTTGGCGATTGAGTTTAGGCCAGTTGACCTGTGATATCGTTAGCGATGATTTCCCTGCCGCGGGTAGGGATGGGATGGGGATGGGGAGGTACATACATAGAGTGTCCCGTGATTCCACACAAAGTTTATACATACACCCGCTGTGAGCAGTGAGAGGAGGAGGAGAAGACGTAGGGGCCAGACCGTCGCATCCGGCGCTCGTCGTGTTAGACTGCCGACGAGGATTAGAAAGATGGCTGCGGCGAGGATATACGGTATCGACTGGATGAACAGCGGCCGCCGGTCCGCGAACAGCAACTGTCCACTCCCCACGCCATCGCTCGGCAGGTAGTTTCCCAGGAAAAGGTCGAAGCCATCCTGCCTCGGTCCGTCGGCAAAGTTGTTCAAGCAATACCTCGTGATGGAGTTGTTGAGATCCTGCAACGCGCCCGCCTTGGTCCTCACACCCAGTCTTGTGAAATCCGTCTTGAGCGCGCCCGTCCCGGAGTAACTCTTCGAGACGACGTCTGCGTTGTCAGCCCAGACATTCCTGAACAGGAACTCAAAGTCCTTGTCTTCTTCCGCAGACTCGCCTTCCCTCATCAGCCCAAGGTCAATCAACATGCGTGACAGGACGAAGCGGCCCAACATGCTCTGAACAACATTCGTCCGATCAAGGCAATCCATGCAGTTCGTTCGCACGACGGCAGTTTGATGTCGGCGAACCTCCACGCCGCTGCCATCGCCGGGCATGTCGACGCCACAAAAGTATCCGTGCTTGAGGATATGTGGTTCCAGCTGTTCCAAAAGGAGTTTGGCGCGGTCCCAGCGGAGGCCTTTGGTCTCGTTGTGGAAGTCAAAGTAGACGTAGTGCAACCGATCGTAGACAGTGCGCGCCTGCGCGGGATCGATGATGTGGAATTTCTCAGATGTGATGCGGTCGCCCTCGACATTCTCGGCAGGCGACGTATGCAGGAGGTTGACCATTTGTTCGTAGGCTTCCTTGACGCGCTGTTCCCTGCCTTTTTGATTCACAAGGTTGACAAGCCAGTTGTCGCCGTAGAGACGGATTTGCTCGGAAAAGTGCTTCTTGGCGGCTGGCAGGGCGTTGTCGATGCCGCGGACTTGCAGCTTGGGCGTGTACTTTAGGGTGTTGATTTCGGCCCAGTACACGGGTACGCTGCCTCTTGTCTGCACGTAGGCGAGCACCTGCGTCTCCTTGGCCGCATTCCCAGCTGCGGCCCCATTTTGGTTTGAACCGAAGCCGCCAGGGCCGCCAGATGCGTTGTCGTTGAGGATGATGGCCTGCTCCGTCTCGTTGAAGTTGGACACATTGCCATTCTCGTCGATGCCGCGCGAAAAGTAGCGGGTTCCTGCCTTGAGGCGCGAGCGCCGGGTGATTAGGATAAAGGTAAGCGGGGTGCCCTTGATGGACGTGTTCTTGATCTCCAGCATGCCGTACATGACGGGCAGGATGTAGGAGTCTGCGCCGGGCTGATGTCCGCTCGAGTGCCTGCCATAGCCGCCGCTGAGGCCGCCGCGGAAGTCGATGAGGTCGCTGGACACGAAGCGGTTCCAGTAAAAGCGGTCGTCTGCGCGCTTCCACAGGGGCGTCGAGGGGTCGAGGTGGGCTTGGCGCTGGAATGTGTTTGTGATGTCGAAGGAGTAGGAGAAGAAGAGCGGGCTCGTCTTGATGAGCGTCTTGAGAAGGCCGAGGTAGTTGTCCTCGTCGGCGTCGTGCAGCGGCTTCTCGCGCAGGGGCAGGAACTCTGTCGAGACGACCTTGTAGATCATGTGTCCCTTGATCCTACCCATGGGCTGTGCCTTGGTGATGACTATCATGTACTTGTCTTGACATGTCAGCAACCGTGTCCCCCAAAGCTGTGCCGGCCGTGTGTATACCTAGTCGCAGCTTGATCATGCCGAGGATGCCTGCAATGCTCGAGACCCGCTTGGAGCCCAGCAGCTTGCCATCGTGGAGGCGGATGTCACCCGACGGGCGGTCGACTACCAGTGTAGGGGCCGAGGGCGACGACGGCGAGGAGAAGGCGTAGTGCGAGGGCGACGAGTGCACGTTGATGTCGCGGTACGGGAGAGCAGCGCTCATGGTGAAGTTGTCACACACTAGTACGGTCGACTAGGCGCGTCCTCTACACGGTGCTTCTACGAGGGATTGATATGTTGCGTGGTGGTGAGATTGTTTGGCGCCATGTGTTTTCTCAAACGGGCTGTTTCGTCATGGCGGCCATTGCGGCCAAGGATCCCGACTCGTGCGCGCTATCCGCAGCACCTCGTCACAGCACCCACCACCAGCTCTTTCACCCTCACCCTCACCCTCACACTCAACGCTCCGCCGTTACCATACCCTCCTCTACCACGACCCCATCTCCCGACTGCGTTCAACAGTCTCCCGCACGCTCGACACACGCACTGGCTCTCCGCCACGACCCGATAGCGCCGCGTCACTCCCCCAATCATGTCGGCCAGGATGCAGCAAGGTCAACGGCCCGGAGGCTCTAGGTTCGCACAGTTCAAGCTGGTGTTGCTGGGTACGACGTCATTGTTCTCTGCAAAAAAGCATTACTAACGACCAACAGGAGAGTCCGCCGTCGGAAAGGTGCGCAGGCCTATCCAGAGGCAGCCATGAATCTAAGCTAACTTGCCGCAGTCTTCTCTTGTATTGCGCTTCGTCAAGGTACCGCGTCATCCATACTGTCGAGTGCATGCAGACACTGACACATAACCACCAGGACCAATTCGATGACTACCGGGAATCCACCATCGGCGCCGCCTTCCTCACCCAAACCATCGCCCTTGATGAAAACACAACCGTCAAGTTCGAAATATGGGATACCGCAGGCCAGGAGCGCTACAAGTCCCTCGCGCCCATGTACTACCGAAACGCAAACTGCGCTGTCGTCGTCTACGACATCACCCAGGCTGTACGTCGCTCATTTCCACTTACCACTCCATGTCTTACTACGTGACGCGAACAAGACTGACGTCTTGTCTTACAGGCCTCTCTAGACAAGGCAAAAGCTTGGGTAAAAGAACTTCAACGCCAAGCCAACGAAAACATCATCATCGCCCTCGCCGGCAACAAGCTCGATCTCGTTACCGAAAGCCCCGACAAGCGCGCCATCTCCACCGCTGACGCCGAGCAATACGCTAGAGAAGCCGGGTTGTTGTTCTTCGAGACCAGTGCCAAGACGGCTGAGAATGTCAAGGAACTGTTTACCGCCATCGCGAAGAAGTTGCCGATTGACCAGGCGACGGGGCCGAGGAACTTGAGACCGGGACAGCAGAGGCAGGGCGTTAATCTGAGGCCAGAGGCTAATCAGACGCAGGGGCCTGGGGGGTGCAACTGCTAGATGGATGGACATGTTTCGTCGTACATTGCGTGGGGTACATCGCCGTCAGATTGCGTGCTTTGGAAATGGGGCCACACTATTGCCCGCATAGCCCTTCTTCTCATGTCTCTCGATATGTTTCATTCTGGTACATGTCGGGCCTGGTTTCGGAGTAAACGGGGATTGTTTGATTGTGAATTTCTTGTCTCCATTACCGCATGTGCTTTGTTTTCATCAAGAGAAGAATATTTGGGGCCACCTGCACCTTTTTAATTAACGATTCGACAAGTCTTTTTCGTTTTTCTGCTTGGTCTGTTCTGGGCGTCGGCTAACACGTAGATGAGCTTTCAGGAGCGATTTGATTACTACTGCTGGTGTCTGAGCCCCAGCTGGAGACGGAGGCGAGGTGGAAGGTTGATGTTAGAGGTAGTATCTTCAAGTACGTCAACAGCAGGCCCAAAGGGAGGTGAGCATATGAGTGTGGAAGCTGCACTCACGCCCGAGACAGAGAATGAAACCCGCACTACTTAACTCGCAGTGTAATTTCCAAGCTATCGCTTGGACGCATACGTCCAAGAGACTAGATTTCCTCAGTCATCATTCCGAACGCTTAGCATCATCCTTATCCATCAAACACTTCGACGCTACCGGTAACAGGACCTGCACCTTTCACGCGTTAGTAATTGGCAAGTCGTTGCGTACATCGAGGTCAACATACGTGCAGTGGTGCCTGCGGCAATCAATGCGGAGACTTGACCGACCGACAGCGATACCATTGGGACAGGAACGCAGGATAACAGCAAAGTCTTGTGTCTAAAGTCGAGACTGTTGTGGTTCCAAAGTAGGCGATGAAAATGCTTGCTCATGTATGCCCCGATCCCACTGTCCTGTCGCCTGGGGAAGGTCTATGGAGCCACACATGTATGATCGCTGTAAAAGGTACACTAGGTACAGCCACATCTTCCACGTTGCGACGCCCAAAACAGGCGATCTCTTTTGTTAACTTCCATTTGCGCCAATGGAGAGGACCCGTGGACGCTACGAGTCTAGATTTGCTCACATTGCAAGGTTCAGTCGAGTCGGTTCAGTCTGTCGCTTGTCCTGTAGGCTGAAAGTGGCATCACTTGTGACCATCGCAGCCACAGTATCGAGGCTGCAAAGATACCCTCTCGGGAGTTTTTCAGCTAGTAAGAGATTAAGCCAATGACATAGGAGTACACGCACGGGAACAGTGCATATTCCGCACTTGCATGCAATGCAATCGATATACCAAGGTAACTCTTAGAAGCGGGAGTCGACGTAAGTTGCGTTATTATAGGTTTAGTAAGAGGACAAGATCGAACGTTGATCGACTGGGATCATGACGGCGTATTGCTTTTGTCGTGGGATTGCATGTTACTAAGGATGACCGTTTATATAAGCGACGGTATGTAGAGCCTATGTAGAGTTGGAAGGAGAGAATGCGCTGGACTAAACTGTGCCGTGCCAGCAATAATACACTAATCCACGGACTATTCCGAGGTTGGACTAGTGTTGGTGCTAGACCCTGCATGATGGGAGAGCGTCCTTGACACGTTTTCCAACCGAGCTAGTGAAACACTTCATTCTCTTGCTAGCTACCTCCTGAATCTCCTTGCTTTCTTCGACATTGTTGCTTTACCCTTGTGTTCCTCATTTTGCTACACTTGTTTGTTCTTTTTCCGCCGATTTCATCGTGGAATTACACCTTGCTCCACTGAACGATACCTGACTTCTCCAGAGGCGCATGTTCTTGCTATACATGAGTTCTTCTGGATAGATTGGAGTGCTTGCGCTACGCCAAGCGATGCCTCCCTTTATTCGCTAGAAGATACCTGTGGTCGCAATACTTTTGGTCCAAATTGCGTTTCGGTGAACTGCAGCCGCAGGGAATGCGATCTTCATTTACAAGACCGAGTGGGTTACAAGTCACAGAGGCGTTGTTTTTCGAAGTATTTTGCACCCCCACACTGAACAGTTGACTTTCGTGGTAGAGAAAGCGTCCAGCACCGCTACGACATTGCACAGCAGATGCTGAAGACGCTGGATCCGACGATCGGATGCTATGACGCTAATGTGTGGACATTGTTTTTGCTCATCTCTAACACTTCCCTCCTCTTCCTCCAATCTCTTCATATTCTTTTAGACTCAAGAGCTCTCTTCCAGAGTATCATCCTCTAGTTTTCTCGAATTGTGGGTATCGTGGGCTTATATCAAAACCTTGTGACTATGGGATTTCTTGTTCCCCGCTCATGTTCTTTGTATACAAGCTTTTGAATCGATGTCAGCCAGAAACATTGACATCTACATGGCCGCTTGAGTCCAACCGACTGTGGTTCTAAGACGTGAACCAGGCCATTCCATGGTACAGTAAGACGCCCAAGGTACGCTGGCACCTTTGATGAAACTGCTCTATCCTGTTAATCGAGGCTTCTGTCATATAGGTTATCTTTTTGTCCAAGGCTACATGCTCAGCTGCAGCTCTTCCCACGCGACCGGCATCAGATATCACTTGACTAACCACGAGAGCGTACAGTGGCATCACCACCCCTTGTCACGATCATACGAGACAGAACGAAAGGTGCCTATGAAAGATGAGATAGTGGAAACGACGATGGCATTTGAATACATTCGTTATTCCGAAGCTCTCTCTTACATTGATCCAAAGCTTCGCTACTACTATCGCGTTGCACATAGCTATACAAACCGTGATCGCATGCAAGCGAACTGCCACGGGTAGAACGTAACCCTAATACCGCTACTCTTTGTCGCCGACGCATTCACCCCAATCACACTTCTCCTTGCGTCTCCCTATGCTCGCGCTCATCCTTAATGGCACGAAGCCTATCCTGCAGATCCGATGGCGTCATCTTATCCAGATCAAAGTACGACAAATCTTCCAGTGAGAACGTAGACTGCGTTGACCACTGGTCAACTGGACCACTATCGATGACTTTGGATGGATCATCCATATACCAGTTGTCAGGTACGTCGGGATACTTTGCGTCAGTCAACTGGGGTTGCTCGATGACCTCCCCTGGTGGCAGTGGCTCTTCAATTGCGTTCTGACATATAAATTGGGGGTTTATGCTAAAACCCGGTGGCAGTGAAAAGCCAGCCCAAGCGCCAAGATCCGCGCGGAGTGCTTCGTCGTGATCAGCAGTGCTGGACGGTAGATGCCAACGTAGATACTCCTTATCTTCGTTAGCCACGTCACCAGCCTCGTCGTTGGAAAGAGTTTCCAAAGAATCATGACCATTAGCGATCCCACCAGGCATTGCAAAATTGTCATCCCTATCTTCTGGTTGAGCAGCATCTTCCGACCCCGATCGAGAAGCCTCTTCTGCTTGCGTCTCAAGCGCCAGCGTAAGCCTACGAACACAGCCATTCATATCCGTGGTGATGTCTTTCCTCGTGATCCTTAGTCCAGGGAGCACAATGGGTTCTTGGTCTTTGATCAGCTGTTGGAACATCTTCATCGCAACTTGCCGGTAATCTACAGTAGGCTTGGCCACTTCGGATTTAGGAGATAATGGCATGAAAGGAGATATAGAGCTCCCTCCTGTCTTCATGCATAGGCTTGGGGTGATTGGGATGGATACACAATTCGATTCGACAGCATGGTTCATTCCCGCAGCTAACCGTGGCAGCTGAACTCCAGTTTGTTGCTGGCTTGATTGCGAGGTGACGGCTGCTGATGGTGCCTGAGGCTGCTGCGAATCGTTTGGTGCAATCATGGGTGCCGTCGACGACACAGCCGCAGCATGTTTCTGCTTTTCCCGCTGCTTAAACGCTGCAACAATCTTTTCCAGTGGTATAGCCTGAGGAGCTGTCGGTGCTGCCGGTGCGCGTGCTGGTTGTGCACGATCGTGAACAAGAGCCAAACGCGCATCAATAGTCGCTATCTTCCCGGCGTGGAGCTGTTTGAATTTCTTATCGCTAACCCAATTATTCCAAGTTTTGTGAGCAACATGGAGGTCCTTGTTCACAATCATGTCCTCGACTCTGGACTTGAAACCCCGGATTTGATTATGGATGGACGCTTTCTTCTTCTTCTCAGTTAGACCTGCTTTGCAGCAGTCGAAAGTACCGTCGACGTGCATGCAGCTGTACATGCCGTCCCCTCTCTTGGAACTGTTCGCGATGGAATCTTCAGCAGGCCACTTTGCCTTGGTGACGTTCACTTTGTCTTTTGGATGCTTGCGAACACCTAGCTTTCTGATCTCCCCACTGTTGGCGGATTTGGAGGATCTCTGCTGGACTCTCCATCGCTGTAGTTTGGAGCAGTGTGGTGGGGACGGGTAGTGGTGCCCCTGCCTTCAGCTTCGGATTGACCGTATAATTTCGACTTGCTTTCCAAGACATCAGTCTCTCGAACCAAGGAGCTTTAGACGATTTCTGTTGTGCTAGCCACCAATGATCGATTGCTGGTTTGTTATCATCATATTCTTGCTTGTGTCTCTCGAGACTGTCGCTGCGAGCCTTCTTGTTTTCAGATGTCTCTGCATCGTCGTCAGACATTGGACGCTTTTTTCCTGCGCCAAATTCCTGTTGTGTCGGGCCTACGACCTTATTATCAGGTATATTACGTCTATTTCTGGTTGCGATGTTAGCTGACGACATCATATGATGAGACGAAGTTTCGAGATGAACTGTTTCCCCATCAGTCGTGGTCACTGGCATCTGTGGCAGCTGCGAAGATACCTCGATGAGTGTCTCGTTCCTAGCCCGCGATGCCATCAAGACTTCCTCCTGGGTGACTTGAATCTGAGATTGATCCCGTAGTAGCGCGACTTGCAGTCGCTGTATCTGATCATCTGCTGTTCCGGGTGTTGACCAGAATGAGTTGTACCATTCGATTTCTCCGCGCTTTAAGCTGTCGCTTGCCTCCTGGATTATCTTCCAAATATGAGGATCACCATGTGAGATTTGGCTTCCATCCAGTATTCTGCCGAAGTCAGTCATCTCCACGTATCTGTCAACTCGTTGGGCGGGTGTGAGGGAATGGAGGTCCCAAATAAGTTCGGGAAGAAAAAGCTATGGTAGCTCAGCTTGCTCTTGTGCGACAGCTTTCGAAGAATCAATCCCTCTTACCCAATGAGTCTTTCGCGTATTGGGTAGGATGTTTGCCTCCAATGTCGCTGCCAGCCACCTTTGACGATCTCCTTCAATGGTGTAGGCTGCATATTGTGCTAGTGTATTCATAGCAGGCAGACTGAGCGTCGACCTATGATGGTGGGTCGAGATAGGAGTAGCTATCTTTGAGGATGCCGGAGAGCCTGGCTGCAACTGCAATCGACCTCCAAAGTCTGAGTGACCGACGTGATAAGGATGACTGGCGAGCGTACTCGTACTTCGGATCGGCTGATGCACTTCAAAGTATCTGTTATTGGTGCTAGTTTGAGAGTTCGGTGCAAATCCTCCATAACGTGAATCAGTGTCGGCAGTAGCGTAGGTGATCTCATCTTCTCGGACGGGTGGTACAGCATGCACGAAGTGATTCGGCGGAGGCTTTATATACTCCTGAAGTGTTTGTGGATAATCCAGTTCGGCGTGAAGTCTGGTCTGCGGAGATTTTGCCTGTAGACGTCAGTCTCATGTATGGTGGTGAGCATTGCGATGACCTACGGCATTAACCGCCTTACGGTCTAGAGGAGAATTTATTGTAATGCTCTGCACTGTCTAGAATTTATCAGCAAGCGAAAACACTAAGCACTCAATTAGCTAGAGCATACCAAGTCCCTCGTGGTGTTGTGATAAGAATCAGTGCCGATTTGAGGGGCATTCTTTGGGTAGCTATCATCAGGGACGAGCTGAGGAGCAAAATTCATGTGATCGTCGTGAGAGTGCTTGGTTGTACCTCTCTCGCTGTCCTTTTGGTTGAAGGATCGATACATTGTAAGTTGCTCCCCACGTTTGGGTCTGGTACAGTGTTCTAGTAGAGTGAAACAGGCAGTGGTGCAGCAATCGTGGGCTTGCAGTTTCTTGACGTGAGTGAAAGACTTGCAGTTGAGGCCGATATACTTGTGGGTGCTTAGTCGTCTGGCCCAGAAGTGTTGTGTTTATGCCTTGGTGAGGGCGTAGTAAGTAATTCATTGTATGCGAGCGCCTGTAGCGCGCCCAAGGCAGAATGCATGCCCGTTGTATGGATTGCAATGTATCTAGCAAAGAACCTTAACACATTCACTGGTGACGCAGTGCGCCTGAGCTGCTTGGCGAAAAAGTCAATTGATGTGAAAAACACGACAGGTATTTAGTCATTACTATCCACTGAACTCGAATTCGGCGAACATATGATATCAAGGTATGCCTCAAATGTTTGGATAACTACAAATATCATTCAACTACGCCATATTGGTACTCACGGCCAGGTCGGGCTTGTACTACAATGAGCCACCCTTTTGAGCCTCAGCCTGAACCCGCACCTTCTTCCTCCGCTCTTTAGCAGCAGCGCGACCCTCGAGAGCTTCTCCCGAAAATCCTGCCTGGTCGGCGTCTCGAATCCGCGTAGTCTCGGCCTTTTCAGCCTGTTTCGCTTCCTCCTTTTGCTTCTTGATCAATGTATTTGCACGCAAGATAGATTGCTCATCATCCATCTTCTCGTACTTGAGATTGTACGCCTTGACCACCTCCTTTCCTGTCTTCGCCTTCGTACCCATGATCGCTTCCACGAAAGTGAACTCTAGGTAACGGATAGATCCCTTCACGATATCGGCAACGGGTACGAAAGATGAGCCCATGTAGGTGGACTCAATCGAAAAGGGAACGACAAGCCAACAAATGTTTTCATTAGTCTTGTCAGCCCATTTCTAGAAGCTATAGTCAGGTGCTTCGATTTGATCTCTTGGGATCTCGCGCTTGCTTTTGGCCCAGTCGAATTTCCTCTTCTTGCTCTCCACGTCACAGTCTGTCTCGATGTTGGCTAACATGGTCGGTGCGGCATGTTGAATGTGCTTCTTGGAGAGCAGCTTGATTTCGTCGCGTCGTTCGTGACCGGTTGGAACGTACCTTGGTGTGGGAACGTGAGCTTATTTCTTCATTCTTTTGAAGAGTTGCTGGTATTTATGGATGCCTTACTTGATGCGGCGACAGCAAGAATGTGGTGACGTCGAGCGGCTTCCTTCTCTTTGCGCTCATTACCTATCTTGATCTCTACATCCAAGTTTCTGGTCTCCTTGGGTTGCGGAGAGTCGTTACATCTATCGTTAGGGTTGTTATTGGGAGCGAAAGGTTTGACTTTGCGCTTCTGGATACTATAAGTCTAGCCATGATCGGAAGGACTGGAGATGGAAGGTTGAGGCTACGAGAGTTATTTCGATGTAGTTTCAGAAGCATCAGGCAGGTTACTTACCATGGGAGGCAGGCAAAGGCCGCAGTAGTCTCGACCTCGAACAGACTATCGAAAATCTTACTGTGGGTAAGCTCAGAAGCTCCAAGTATGGATGAGGACGTCCCTAGAGAGGGAGGTATATATAGCTTGAACTCTCTAACGCTGGGAGATATAGACATCTCGCAGCTAGTAATCAAGTTTCATCTATTATTTGTAACTGGTATGCATTGAAAGTAGAGGAAATTCAGAAGTAGTTGGTGATAAGGAACAGGTGATGGAGATGATGAGTTGGTGCGAACTCTATCAGGGTAGAGGACTGCTACTGTCACGCAAAGGACCACTAGGTCGATGCAGAGAAGTGAACATTGAGCACCCACCTGGTCAGAAGCAATAGCGTGTACATCGTCGATAGCTGCGCAGTGCGAAGTCTATCGTGAAATTGAAAGCGATCTCGACGCTAGCATTGGCGCAGAGATTAGTTGGGATTGTGCAAAGCGTTAATGACTGCTTGTGATGGAATGTGTTGGCTTGTTGTTGTCTTTAATCCCCGCGAAACGTTGGGTCCTATTGCGCCGTTTGAGAATAAGTTGTTCCTCTGGGAAACATCGATCTACGAAGCTATTCTATACTGGCTGTGCGCCATCTATGCATAGAAGATCGCCGTCGTTTCTATTATTGCATATTCGATTACGCTATAAACTTACTAGCTCCGGATAGTGTGTTGTATCGCCCTACAAAAGGGTGCCGGCGGCATCGTTACCTGGCTTATAATAACGACATCAAATATCCCTTCGTTTGGATTCACGCGAGATGAGACAGCACATTTGTATCAGTTGCGTCTCATTCGTATGAACTTGTTCCATGGGGCTGATACGATAGCTGAGGTGGCGTTTAACATGTCGTTGGCAAGTGGGCAAAGAAGAGATTTCTGATTGGGAAGCGCGAAAGTTAGGTTGGTCATGGAGCATTGGTCGTGATGGAGACAAGGGGGTATATGTTGGTGAACTGAGAGAACGATAGAACCCACCCAACAGATACGGAGAAAAGCTGCTCGATATCCCTTCGGGCGACATCGACTGACACGAAAGTGGTGATGGAGGTTATGCCAGCAAGATTCATTAAAGTCAAATAGCCTGTAATACAGTCAGGAAGGTGGTTGCGTCATCCTCAGAGTCTGTCATGAGCTCAGACTCATTCTCACCCTGAGAGTCGAACTCTATGAGCGTAGCCTCAAGTTTTGTTAGTGCCACCACTCTTCCTGTATATTGATCTTCATCGCTCTCTCCAGTCGCTCGAATTTCCTCACCATCAACAGAACATACTCGTGCATCACCGTCCGACATGAAGGACAAGTGTCGCACTACACGCTCGAGCTCTCCTTCCAGCCAATCATACACGTCCTATGGAAGATGTTCCAGTAACAGCTGTCAAGGGCTACTACATAGTATGTCGCATCGACAAAACCCTCTTATCGTATGACGCAGACACTAGTATCTGTGTATTCGAGTGCGCCAGACAGGGTCTGGGACAGTGCCAGGTATTGGCAGTAAAATGGGTCCTGAGCGGGTAGAGACATTCCGCGATTCTTTAGCATTAAGGCTGGCTGTGTCGGAGCGGACGTGTAATTGGTCGATGACGTAAAGTCGCGCGTGTGGAGTGACTAGGGCCTACTGATTAAAATAATAAGCAAACCCCACAGCACTCACCGTGTTATACGATGGGTCGCGAACGACGTGAAGTAAGCAATTTCCCATTACAGACGTTATGAGCTGGTGATCGTGCCACATAACGTGGGCCGTCCGTTTCCCGTACCGGCCGTCATTTTACTGTGCCAACATGAACCGTGGATATCTATTGTAACTCAAATCTCTCGTTTTGCTGATCGTTCTAAACTCTTCAGTGCCCGTACAAAAGGAAATCCTAGCCATCTTCTCTTCTATCCCAGCTTCTTAGCCACAAAGACAAAAACCTGACTTCCAGTCTGCCTTCGCAAACCTACACAAGCAGTTAATAGCACTTACCATGGAAACCCCAACTCTTTTCAAGTTTATTAGCACCAATCCCACTCGCCTCATACTTAAAAACAGCACCAACGAATGTCCTATATGTACAGTCTCGTATGGCGATGTTTCAGAACGCTGTAACAAAGACATCGTCGAGCTCCCCAGCCAGCCACGAAGGTCGTTGAAAATAGATCTAGCAAAGCAAACATGTATGGAAGCCTACAACACAACGTTCACTATCTTTAATGGAATGATCCATGCAAAGGTGCTCGAACTCTTGCACCATGGTAGCGTTGAAGAATACGTTACGATACGTACCATTTTCCATGCTATCGAAGCCATATACCGCAAGAGAGGCTTGAACACCGCTCTCCCTCAGAATGGATTGAAGCAATTCGAAAAATAGGAAAATACAGAGACGATAGGTGTCGAAAACATTCATCAACAGGTCGATCTTCAGTGCATGGTAAAGTGCGTACAGCAAGAAGCGAAAAGATTAGATGGAGAGAGGAATAGAAAGAAGAACGTGCATAACAGCCAGGTGTGGTCCTGATTCAAGCCATCATGGATGGGAAATCTTGCACTGTACGCTGGTGGGCTTGATTACCCATCATTAGCAAATCTAATCTCACAACTGATGTTCTTCCAAACCTACTCATCGGCTACTTGAGTGATATGATGACCAGCGTTTTGCCAAGTCTTTCAAGCCCTAGTGTTTGAAGCAGGCTTGAGACAAGTGTCTCATGAACAGGGCATGACCTTCGCAGCAGAGACATGAATAGACGATGCGCCAACTACAAGATAACACTGATTGCAGTGTACCGTCGGTTGCTACCGCATCCCAAGCATCATGTACCGCCTGTCGACGCGGTCAACCTCAACCACGGATATCCTTGCTGCTTCCCGCGCAGAGATAGCGTTCAGTCCTATGGCCATTATGAGTGGTATACACAGAACCCTTATCGATAAGTCCTACTCACGAATGCCAAATATGTCTTCTTCGGCTCTGGAAGACCTTGGTGAGAGGATACTGGAACGTGTTCAGCGCGAGGTCTCGCTAGTCCTCCTGGAGACTGGTTTTGACCACAGGACGGATTGGGAAAGTCGCGTGTTCAGGCCGATAATCGCCACTTTTAATATTGTAGAGGAGCTTGGAGTTAGTCGAGAGGATTCAGAGTATATATTCCTGCTCGTTACTGCGCTCTCGTTAGCGTTTGAGCTCTTGCTCTTGGCCGGTAGAGATAAAGCGCGAAAAGCGCGTACCTTTCTTGTACGAGCTTTCGATGACATCTTTGTAGAACCAGAGATATGCCGCAAAGTTGGTGACGTCCTCGATGCTGAGCGCGCTCGACTAATACGCATAAATGCCGGGATGGAAGTATTGAGGGCGATACAAGGCGTCCGAATGCTAATTCCAGACACCACGACATGTACGGCAGCGTGGAATGCACGTATGCTCCATAGCCTGCGAGGCAATGATAGTGCTTATTATCTGCGGCATCGAGTGCGCGTATCTGCCCTGCTAGATTCGGAACCACGTATCTCCATGTGCACCGAGGAAGCAGCCAACAAGTTTCTACGGGAGGCTGAAACATTCGAGCCACTACAGCGTTTTGCAATAAATCCATTCCACGTCAAAATGAAGATCTTCCTGAGGTATGGGTGTTGCTGGCTGTTTGACTTTGTAACTTCCATGGACCTCGATCGGAAGCGCGCAAGGATGAGCACGTCCAAGGGCCTGAGCATAGAGCTAGAAGCAGGCTGTTCAGTCTCTCCAGTCGCTGCATTTCATAATAAAATGTCAGTAACAATGCCCGCAGGCTCAATCAATGGCTTCACTGGTACGATATATATTCCTCCAGGTTGCTCGTACCGTGTGGACAGGGTGAGGGAGGTCCGAAAGAAAACAAGCGACATGGACTGGACGCTCATCGAGACAGTGGATGGAGTACTCGAAATTAGTGAGGGTAATTATGCCATCAAGCATGTGAATGTCGGCACTCGTGTCATCGTTGAGAACGTTCGCTGATAGGGGGCGCTGATCATCTCAGGTGCTGCACGGTGCGGCACTGCGGCTAGTGTCCAAGTTCATGCAGAAGCGCTAGGCACGGGGCGACGAAGTAAGACCTTGATGCGCATAATTGAGAATGCAGTGGAAGTATAAATGAATGTTAACACGGATGATACCGCCGGCCTCCTGCAGCGTTAAGACGGATCCCGCAAGGAACAGCCGATGCCGGCACACGGTTCGAAATGACAAAGATGCACTGAACCTGTTGGAGGATGGAACAGCACACAGGAAGTCTATTTCTGCGAGCTATGAGGTTTTACATCAATCAATTCTTCAATGTAAGAAGCTGCCAATACTATGCGCATCCATGAAGCGCGTCTGCTTGATCACTTTGCTTCGCCGCGAGCTGCCAATATTGATGACGAATAATGCAGAGGCTTCGTTTACAGCGTAGTCATTTTCAGGTGTCTCTTTAACGAAACATAAAGACCATTGGTTGTTCACTGCTCAAACATGGCATCATTCTTCAGAATTTACAGCATTGAGATCACATAATCATTGTGAGGTTCAAAGCCTTAACCCTTGCTACTACCATCCCTCACTACAGCCGAAAACACTTTGGGCGAGACCTGGAACAAGCAACCATACCCGATATGTCTACTACCTCAGCCGCTACATCGACTGTGCAAACCGCTCTACTGAAGTGCTGCAACAACTCTTCTGCCCCTAATTCAGAGACTGACCTATAGATTATCATGTCAAAACCCACCTCATTACCAAAGCAGAAAGACATGCCGCATCCGCTTGGACGACTTCGGTAGCATGGATCTTGAGAAAGGTGCACATGACTTCGTTTGCAAGGTATGGACGTACCAGGCTGTTCATACATCTTTGGTATGGCTGCCTGCTTACACTCCTCGCGTTAAAAGAAAGCAGATGCCAACTTTTGTCTTAACTATGATATGTTCGAGGTAGTGTAAAACTACTGTATGGTAGACGCAGGCAAGTGCTCTACGAAGAACAATTAGTGGCTGAGGTAGCGAAATCGGGTTGACCCCGCTGGGAGCCGCCAGTATGTATCTCTGGAGGATGTATGAGGATGAAGAGGAGGAGAAAATGGAAGAGGAGATGAGCATCTGAATCTTTCCATTCAATCAAGAGGCTTACCGCCGTTTCCGGAATATATTTCAAGTCATCGACTTGTGTAAGTTTTTCGAGAAGTTTGTTACAGAACTACAATACAGCCAGCCTAGCCCCTTCGATCTGTTATTGTACAGCCCTTATATCAATACCTAGGTAATGTTCGACGGGGTCCACATATAGCGGCTCCAAAATGGGCATAAATTACAAAGTACTAGAACCTATTGCATCGGTAGCAGTAGCGCCAACCAATAGTAAGCCGCTCCAGGAGTAGTTTGGGGTAAAAGCTGGTGCGATTCACCTTGGGAGAATGTGCATCATGGATGGGAAGATATACCACTGTAGACGCTGCGACAAGAGCTGAAGATAGGTGATGTCGTCGCGATATAGCAGATGAGATCTCGGCGGGAGAGTGGAAAGTGAGGTCTAGAAAGTACATACAGGAGGGACGAGGAATGGGTAAGTCTCTAAGATGTTCTCGTTCAAGATTTAAGCGTGCGTTTAGAGAGAGGAAGAAGCAACCCAGAAATATAGCTTGGAGGGTATAGGTGTAGGGGAAGTGTGTAGATGCTATTGATGTGCACTACATGTGTGATAATAAGACATCAGACGATGAGATAGATTGAGTCATAGGATGTAGATCATAAGAAGAGTTCTCAGCTTTGTTGTATCGCGATACCCGTACCAGCTGCAAAAGACGATGATTCTCTCAAAGAAGAGGAAAAGCCATCACCTATCCACTTCCATCACCATTCCTCTACGCCAACCCCTTCTCAACAGTCCAAGTCGCATCAGCATTGAACCCCGCCGCTGCATCAAAGTCATGAACACCACCGTTACTCGCGATAACACCGACATTGTTGTAATGCCTGATGTATCGGGTAGGGTACCCCCACGCGCGTATCGAGCTACCAGAACCAGTAAAGCCAGCCTGAGGGCAGAACGTCGCATCCTCCTTGAACGCCTTCGACCCATCATTCGCCGCAAGCTGCAGCACAAAGTCATAGTGACGGATAAAGCTTCCAGCGGTGTCTTTGGACTCGTACGAGAAGCACACGGGGTTCGCGAGACCCGTGCGTACCGTCCAGCTAGCCTGTCGTTTCAACAGCGCAGTGCTGGAAGAAGACGCGACCTGCGTATCCACTGTCGCACCAGTATGCGCGAGATAGCGATCCGTGTAACCAGCCGTCGTAGCGCGTAGCGAGATTGAAGATCCGACGGTAAATGCGGGTCCGCTGGTGAGACTCGTAGTAGCGTACTTCGCCGCCACGATATTAGCCTGAACCGCATTCTCTGTTGCGTCGGTTGGGTAGCCTGATGTCATGACGCCTTCGTAAAAGGTTCCTTGCCCACCGTTGCTGTTGTCGCCGCCAATGCCGAGAACGATGGCGCCCTCTTTGCTCATGGGGTTGTAGCCCGGGGCATTGGGGCGCGCACCGTCGTAGTACGTTGACAGTGCGCCGGAGGCAGCATTACCACCCTTGATGGCCCACTTGTTTGGCCCTCCCTTCAAGAGGGTAGTTAAAAAACGGTGGGAGACTGAAGGGTCGGCAGGATTGTTCTTCGGGTCTGCGCCGCTGAAGAGGCCGTTTTCTAGATCGGCCATGACCCAGGGTCCGCTGCCGGCGCCGGAGCCCCATATTGTGTTGTCTCCAAAGTAGATGGCTTCCATGTGTCCGTTTCCTGCGCAATTGTTAGCTGGCATTGAAGGCTTGGTTATGTGGTGTTTACCCGTGTCAAGGTTGTTGGTTTCTGCGTTTCCGTAGTCGAAACAACATGCACCGTTGTAATGTGTCCCGTCAAGCACGGCATACATACCCTCTGCTGCGTCACCAGTCGCTGAACCGCTTACTTTGTTGTTGCGATAACCAGTACCCGGGCTTACAAAAACCCCGTATGCCTTCTGACCGTTCAGTGTGACTGGTGCACCAATAGCTCCAGCTAAGTTGTCATAGCCGTTAGCTTCCGGGCCATTGAAGCCACCTGGCGGAGCTTGTGTAAGGTGGTTTCCACGACCAGACTGATCATAGATGATAGTGATGAGGCAAGTAGTGTTAGCGCAGAACTTGTCTTGCGTAGCTGCATTGGCAACACCACCAGCAGACAAAGGCGCGACGTTGGTGGTGGCGCCGTCAGAGCCGCGCTTGACCTGGTAAAGGGAGCCGCTGAAGGAGTTGTACAAGGCGCGAGTCGTACTGTGAGCCGCGATGCAGGGCGTATTGCCGGTGGCGTAGATGTCGCAGGGTCCAGCGGTAACAACCGAAGCAGTAGCCACAAGGCCGAGAGCGAGAGTGTTCCTTCGTGATGGCATGTTTGGTTTTTGTTGCTATTGGCACGAAGGCAATGATCGTCTGGATGAACCAAAAAGTCTGTAAGTCGGCCATAGTTAAACAAATGACTTTGAATCATCGTTGATATGGTCATGTAGATCGTTGCAACTCTCCGCCCGTAGACTAGGTAGAAAGTGATGCTCGATACCCGGGGTATGCAGTTTTCCCTCCAACAGCGACGAAGCATGTACCTATACGAGCGCTAATATGTCACGAGGTTGCAAGTCTAGGTTTCCTGCGGCCTGTCCCCCAAGAATTCGATGTATATATTGCGGGGATGACAGGGTTTACGCTCGTAGTACGGTTTTAGTGCCGGAAGAAATAAGCTTTTGCCGAGGAACATTTGGCAAAGAACAAGACCAGAGCTACCGCTCTTGGACAGGCGTTCCAAGCCCGGAGTAAGCTCCGATGCGTTCCAATGCTCCACATAACTTTCCGTAACAAGTATTGTTGGAAGGCATCTTCAGTAGACTCATGCACTGAAGATCGTAGTGTTGTAGGCAGCACTATGAAAGGAGTTTGAGATGCATGACGTTGACCGCTTAAGCTCTGGTAATTTTCCGCGCCATTGGAGTTTGGAAGGTGGGAGTCCGGTCTTTTGCATGGCCAATCCTCGCCGAGTAAACTCATCGACTGGTATGTCTATGGTATCGCGAAGTAAACAAAGATGACACAAATCGATGCATCTCGATGCAGAGGAGAAGTGCTGTCGGAATGTGGCGGAAGTAACTGCGAAGGCACCGTCAAGGTCCGTGATCCCTATACAGTATTAGAGATGCGTCATTGACCACACAACGATGGCCAAGCTCACAATACGAATATGAGTTCGCGCATGGCATATGGTGCATGGCGTGTGCTGGAAGCCCATCGGATGTGCTCGGCGGCTAGGCCTATCTCTATTTATCAATGTCTAATCTCGGAGGCCTTATACGGTAGTCCAACATGGTATCGCATGCTAAAGCTGTACAAAAGGTCGCCAAGATATAAGCGCCTCCAGTCTGCCAGGTCGTAATGTTATTCATCGGCACGCGCAAGCCTAGTATATCCTCTCAACGTCCGCATCGCGCTCGATCGGTCGTCGCCATCGTGTACTTTTCATGTAAATTTCGTCGTACGTTCACCGATCGTGTCCATTGGAATTAGGTGCTAATGGTGGTAACGGTAGGTGTCTTTCGTGAAGATCTCCATGTGTTGTGTACTGCGAAGGATATTTTTTCGCAGGTTCGATCTGTAATTCCACCTCGCTTGTCAAAGTGATCGTCATGTCCGAATCCAAATCTTCTGTGCTCTTCGGTCTTATTTTGCCCCATAGACGTGACATGCCTTTCTTGGGCGCTTCCTCCTCTTCGCAGATCGCTTCTTGACTACTTCGCTCCAGATCCCCCTCCGTATCAGCCCAGTGTTTCATCTCGTAGCTATGGCCCTTGTCATTCGCGAGTTCTGGTGCACTTCGAAGTGCTGCGGATCTTCGGTTCGTGGCATCTGACGCCGGTGCGTTGGCGATTAGCGTCTTGGAAGAATGACGGGTTGATTTCTTGAAGGATATGCCACCCGTGAATGATTTGGAGAGACTAAAGGGTATATTTGCGAAGAGGGGTTTGAGTACTGGAGCCGAGGCGCATATCTATTCTTGGTAAGCATCATCTCATAGCTTGAACGTCAAAACCTACCACTCCCAAATCAATCTCCACAGCAGCTGCAATCCACAGTGGAAATGCGTACCAGGTCTGGTCGTACTCATTGAAGAGGCTTCGGTAGATATACCATGTACGTACAATTCCGGCAGCAGTCACAATAAATCCCATACCGAAAAGCGATACTACAGCCATGCGCTCACGGAACCGCATATGAAGCTATCTCCAGTTAGTCACTGTCTTGTGTTTAGGATGTTCGAATCAGCTTACACCAAGAACCAAAGGTATTGGTGTTATCGTGGTAAGAAGATCCGCGACGCAGTTGAGGATTCCACAGACCAAGGTTAATACAGCTTCGTCCATGCAAGTACCTGGGGGTGCGCCAATGGTCCAGTAATTCTTCACGGGATTGCAGAAGAAGACGGCTATGAAGGTAAATGATATAAAGATGCCGATTGTATAAGCGACGTTGGCATGAATCGCCCACTTGAACCATCTAAACACATAGTAGTCAGCAAGAGTAGCTCAGGCTCGGAATTCATATCCAAGGCTACTTACGTTTTCCCCGAGTCTGTAACTAGTCGGTAATAGAAACAGTGTAAGGAAAGTCTCGTGAAGGTCGCTGCCGCAGTAAAGACAACCTTGGCTGTCATGGCGATTTTGGAGGTCGGCACGAACATGGGAAAAGGGATATCCCAGACATGTCTATAATGGTAAATTAGCAAAGTCCTACGCAGAAGCAGTGCGTTCTGCGTACCTGTCCCATCCAAATCTTTGGTTTGCCAAGAGAACAACGGCAGTGAGACCAAGGGTGAAGAGCAGCGCAAGCAGGATGAAAACATCATCAATACCAAACCATCTCTTTATTACTATACGCGTGTATATACGAGCAGCCGCAGTTGATATGGCCAGCGAGACAAAGATGGCGTTGACGATGACGAGGGCGGGGCCACGCGTAACAGGATGCTCATAATTTGGAGTAGGCCAGGCCAAGAGGATATCCACTGGTGGCAGCTGCATACTGGATTATCGTGGGCCTACCCGGGGGAGTATGCGAGACATGCAGGCGTAGATGATTGACCAGCTACAGGTAGGTGGGCAAGATCACAAAAACACGATCGAAGACGCTGGTCGGAACTAGGATAAGGCTGCGATGTTATGTTTAGTAGAGAGTGGGGCTTTGCAGCACGTGAGCTTCAACTCCATCCATGTCGTGAAGCACGCAATAGAGATTTGTCCCTACCGTTAAGACACTGGTGTCGCGCTGGCTTCGAAGCTTGGCCGGTACACGGACGCTACGTTAGGCACGAAAATCGTGGCTTACCTGCAGGATGTTCTGTGCGGCGCACAAATTCTCCGCGAAGTGTGGAATCGAAAATCACCACGAAGGGTTTTGCGCAACCGCACGATCCGGGCACTGAGGTCGTTAATCGGACTTGTTTTCTCCATGATGATCTGCCCAGTCATTCCGATCAAAGCTGTATAACCTCGTGTAGTAGTGTCTTGTGGTTCTTGGCGAAGGGGTTCCATCGCCATCACTGGATGACGGGAAGCCAATCTCCGCCTCGTCGCACTACGAGAAATGCCGCTACACCGGCGAATATGGATTCCCATTGCCAGAGGTCGCGGTCATGACCCAACGTCTTCGCTTGAGTCGTGCAACCTGTAGCTACAGCAAGGAGGTCTTGGCCGCGTTGGGAACTTTGGAGAGGCACCAACCAGTTCCATCCGGCAATAACGCGGTCCGAGTGCCAGATCCTGGAACCATGCGCGGGATGTAGTAGTTGGCGCAAGAAATAGTGGTGTTCTAAAGTCTAGGGATTGCGAAAGGAAGGTAGAGCTGAGACCGCATCCAGTTGAGATCGGGCGTCCGACGCTAGTAGCTACCGTATCAGGCATAGCGCCGGACACTTGTGACCCTGCGACGATCTATCGATGCTCACAGCGAATCCCCATCGTCGGACTCAAATCTGTGGAGACATATCGATTTGATTGCGATCCACTGAGTTCGCAATGACTGTGCCGCCCGTGCTTCTGTGTTTCAACACCTCCTGGTGGCATTTTCTCCGTAGACACCGCTAGATCGGGTGGACAGCGATGTGGCTGCCACGTTCGGATCAGCCAGTATTCCACAACGTCCTGTAGGACATGTGGTTCTTTTCACCTGGTGTAGTGCGCATCACGCCAACACCAAGGTACCGGAGCTTACGCGTGCCGCCCAGGGGTTGCAATGAACAGAACTCATCTGCGACCCGCCATTTGACGGGAGAGGCGTGGTATACGACTAGGCTACCGACTGACTCTTCTACCTATGACGCCTACATGCGAATGCATTGGGACCTTCGCTCTGTCTCGGTTCCGAAAGCCGGACCGTTGGGTTCATATGCAAAATCTCCCGCATAGGTTCAACGTCGGCGATCAGGACCCTGACTTGCATTGTGGCTCACGACTCTTCTGAGCGCTCCCGAACCGAGGCTAGGTCTATGAGGCTTCCAGCTCATCGCAAGGCCCTAGCAATCCGGCGTGCTCTCGAGACGAGGCACGGTACTGTACCATCATCCCCATCCATTCAGCTGTGTAGGTTCTTGTCTTGAATTAGCGACTTTCACAGTTTTCGATGCGAATATCGGAATAAATGTGCGCAATGTATGTGCGGTAACTGAGGGTATCTCGGTTATCTGATCTGCAGCATCTCATCAATGGCAATGATCCAAACAAGGAACATGGTCCGGATGCGGCCCCGTTGAATGGCCGCTGGATGGATTCCATCGAAAAGGCACGCTCCGCAAAAAGCACCCTAAGGCGCTAGGCATGTGCTGACCAAAAGACCGCCAACAGCAAGGCTTCTTCGTTGAGCAAAATAACGAAGCCATATTCGCGGTATGATCGACTACGTCAAATCCGCGTCTTCCGCGATTTGTGAGATGTCGCAAGTTTATCTGATGCTGCATCGGTCCTTTCGACATACATTTTTTGCTAGGTTATCCCTGCCAGTTGAGGTAGATTAAAGGACTAAGAGTCGGGCATATGCTCGCCCGTGTCTTTTACCGTGTCCATTGCCGGTCTTAGACCGCGGGTCTTTGCAATTGCTATACGGCTACAACATCCCGGCACTTTGATACCAATAGCCTCTATATATTATAGTTCATATATTAGTTCGCATCACATTAGTCGACCCATGACTAGATAACGTCCCAGGATAATACCCCCTGCAAGAAGTTCATAAGAACCACTTCACATGATGACCAATGCGTACAGATCTCGGACCTCCATCTGTCATCTGTACGGATATCTCGATACATCTACATCACCTCGACACTAGTGGTAGAATAGGGCTCTTGTGTACAAAATAAGGCGAATGACCTTGTCGCATGCATCCAGGCTCGTACCCAGGGTCAACTTGCTCTTCAGCATATTTCTATCGCCCGCCATCAACCAAGCGCCGCAACTGAATTACCCATTCCGCTTTGAAGACGTCGCCCAATCTGCGAAGGTGTCGCATCAATCATTTCAAAGAAGGGTTCTCGTCAAAGCCAAAAAAAAATGTCCCCGCTCCGCGTTCTGGATTTTCCTTGTACTTCTTAAAAGGGTGCTTCGAGAGGTTCAGAATCTCCAAATCACTCTTTCTACGCAGCACATTGGACCGAGAGTGTTAATGGACGTTTTTGTCTCCATTATATTTGCCGTTATGATTGCAAAAGCCATACCAATCCTCACAGAACATACGACCGATCTGGACAAAGTCAAAGGTCTCGTGTCTTTCAGGCTCTACATACCGTCGTTCTAACCAAGTCCGCCGCCCATAAATGGGTAGTTGCGAGCTTTTCCAGTCCGGACGTTGGGGATGGCTTCGCCGCGTGGGTAGCGGTAGATGGATAGACTGAAGTTACCTGGGAATTTTCCATAGTTCTTGCCCAACTTTCTTCTGAGGTCCAAGGCCAAGAAGACCACAGGATAATTCAGGATATCTATGAAGTCGTGCCGCGTGCGCTCGTGGACATGTATCAAGGAACGGACGATATCGTTGTTTGTGATTCCGTAAGCAGTGGATTTCCGGTCCTCGATGTGTAACCTTTTTTGTCCCTAGACTCCGTTGATCACGCTCAAAATCATCATCTCCTTGGACGTGTTGAAATAGCGGATCGTATGTTCTCATCTCCTGTGGGAAGATAGTGCCTTCCTAGGGTGCCGATCCGGTCTTGTTTAAAGTTGTCAGGGTCGCCTTCCATAAACGGCTTCATTTCGTACATGGTATCACTCATCATTGCGTGGCGAAACTCGTTGAGTGACCAGCGAAGGTCTTCTTCCAGGTCAGAAGTGAGACTTCCGGGCCCGCGACAAGCCGCGTCAATCCTACCAATAATGGAGATATAGGCACTTGTCACCATGTTTGTGAGCGGACCTGCTATTCTTTCCTAAACGCCAAACACGGAGAGTGCAAGTGCTTTGTCTGCCACTACTAGTTTCTTGTCCCTTCTCCGGTCATCAAGCCTGTTCTGGAGTTGCCTCTGGGAGCGCGGTGCAGCACTGCATGTCCGGATGAGTTCGGGCATTTCGCCTTGAATGTACGTTGCAGCGTCATGCATGCCTATGCGCTGACTGTAGAACAGATGATCCGGACCACATATCTGCTCGAATATGTAGTATCTCATCTGCTTGTCGTGCTGCGATGATTCTGGCTTCAAAATCTAACGGAGGGTTAACCCGGTCGCTCAGCCGCTGTCGCAAGACAGTGAGCTTGGCGCTAGATTGCGAACTAAGTAATCGCAGAGGTACAAGAAAAACGACTTGTAGGGATGGTCTTTCGAGGAGCGGTTGTAGGGCGTCTCGGAAGATGTGCCGATGTCGTCCTTGTTAACCTTCCAGCTCTTAGAAGTCGACGTCGTTGCCGGACCTCTTGAAGCTACCTACGTACAGAGGACTGAAGTTTGCCACGTCTGACGTATTTCCCAATCGCGATCTATGCAAGTTGAGATTCACCCCATTATTCCTGGTTACCTCTAGGCATTTGGATTATACTATGCTATACACATACGTGGTACTCGTCACAGGTGCTCAATATGTGGAATGAAAGAGGTCAAGTTCCACGTACCCCACAAAAGCCACCTGTGGCAACGCACGGACGAATGGTGACGTACCACGACGATATTGTGATCAACACATGTTACACGTCTGCGCGACAACAACATGTATCCATCTGCTTTCCGTGCACCATAATCTTCACAGCTGTCCCCGGCAAGCCATCGCAACATTTCCATCATCCCGCCGCGCTACCCGGCCACCCGCGTGCACCTACCTTCAAAACCGCCTCCTCACCCTTGCAACGCATCATCCGATATCGCAACATCGCCAGCATCACGCAACAGCATCATCCACCTAAAAGAGCAGGTACTCAACTGACACAAGATACGCGAGTGGCAGTCCCATGGTATATAGCTCTCGTATTTGTTGCTTGATTACGCCAATCTTCCCCAGGTTTATTGCGACTAGGCGAAGGTGGGAAGGTGTCATCACAAAACGTGGCCGATAAACGAGGAACCAAGAACGACAGCGGAGACAGAAAACGCCCTGCAGAAACCGGCATTGAGCCTAGGTGAATTCGTATCACTCGTCTTTTTGGGGCAGCTTGCATACAGAGTGCACTTGCATCGAAACGATTGCTATATAAGATTTTGGCCACTCAAATTGGGGTACTTGAACGGCCGATCAATTTCCTGAACAGACTGCAAAGGACCACGAAGAATTAGACAGATTCAAGGTTCATCAGATGGAGCAATCCCCTCTCGAAAATCCAAGCCTGGCACCTCAGAGGACAATACCGCCGCTGCTTAACCTTCCTTCGGAACTACTTCATCATGTACTCAGCTACCTCGATCTCTCCGATCTCCTTACAGCGGGCATGGTCAATAAAGTTCTTCGTGAACACACCCTCCAAGATAGACTCTGGCAGACGTTCGTAGAATCGGAAGTGCCGGCTCCCAACATCACCAAACCCGCGCACTTGACATGGCGGGATCTATTCGAAGAACACCACCCATACTGGTTCATCGTGCGACGAAAGATCTGGTTCGCAGATACAGCACACACTGGTAAACTCCTCATTGCACGCTACGACCATCGCCTCAACGCAATCGAAGCCTACGCCCTCGTAGCCGAACGCCGCGCCCCCTCCGCCCTATCCTGGGAGCAGCATCCTGAAGCTATAATCCATACCTTTGACCCAAAAGTGCGCCTTGACCTCAACGCACCCATCGTCCGCCTGAACAAAGATGCCTACGAAGAGGCTATTGGCCCAATAGGTTACCGTCTCCAGAAGGAAGTTCGCATGGGCCTCTACCACGACAGGCAACAACAAGCCGCATCTCTCTTCTCTCAACTCATGCTCACGCGCCCCTGGCCCCAAGCCATCACCACAGATGCAACGCCTGTATGGCCCCCACTCACACTTCCTTCCCCAGTCCGCGCACGAAACGACACTTCTCCGTCCGGTTTCCGCCAACCCAGCCAAAAGCCAGCCACCTTATCCCAGTTGTCTACCTCCACCTTCCGAATCCGTCGCTGGATGGAGTTTTCCACGCGCGCACTCGGCCTAGGCATGCGCATCGGCGAGGACGTGACGACCTGGGCTACGTTGCCGGAAAAATGCTATACGCCTACGGCAAAGAAACCCTGGCAGGGCATCTGGTGTGGCGATTATGCGGGCCATGGGTGTGAGTTTCTGGTGATCATGCAGCCGGATGAGCAGGATGTGAAGCCGTTGCCTGAACGGGCGTTGTGGGCCATGAGGGCTAGGGAGAGGGAGGGCAGTGTGAGTAGTGAGGGGAGTTGGACTACGGCGCCTACTGATGCTGCGTCTGAAGATGGTGGGGAGGGAGAAGTAGCGGCGATGGAGAGTGCAGATGATCTTGAGGATAGCGTTGCTACATTGCAGGAAGCGTTTCACAAGCAGAGTTTACCGGAACACACGGCCAGTGAGGAAGAGGACGAAAGTGTATACCGCGGCCGCATCGAAGCTGTCAAGTTGACCGGCGATCCGAACATTCCTCGTGGGGAATATACATTCATTGCACCTGATATCGGCCCCAATGGCCTTATCCGCATTGCCAAGGAGGAGATTTTCAAGGGTGCGAGGATCGTGAAGAGTGTTGGGCACATTGCTGCTACGGGCTTCAGGGACGGTATGTTTGCGTTTCTATCATCAAGGGCGACACAAGGACTTGCATTGCTGACATCATCTAGACAATTACATGACGAGCCAGCTTATATTAATAAGTCGTGATCGACTGGCGCAGTACTGGGAAACGTTTGGACATGTTTCTTTCTACCAACGAGTAGATGTTGATGCTTTTACCAAGGTGTGATCTCCTAGTGGGTATAATGTTTGGCTGCTGGAGTTGGCTCGTTTTGATAGGAGTGAATTGGGTGTCTACGTAACGTAATGATTCTTTGATGCTAACTCTTGGCATTATCTATGCACAGCAATCTCGTGCTTGCCGTGTTCTGCCTCATGGCCATCTTCGTCGTTTCCAGATTGCGCTTGACTAGACAGGCACTAGCGTCACGATCCCTGCTTCCGTGGCTGCGGAACGTCATCGCCCATCACCAAATTTTGGCGCGTGAGATCAATACTGGACGGACATTACGACGACGCCCACACACTACTTGGACTATCACAATCTCTGCTTGGGAAACGTCTCAACTCCCTTTTTCCACGAGTTGCGCATCTTGGTACACACATACCGTTCCGAAGCAAGCATGGCGACCCACGAGCAGTATATTCTGCATGTAACCGTGGGCGCCACATACGACACGTCGAAACACCAAGATGTCCTCGTCA
This sequence comes from Alternaria brassicicola, assembly GCA_002796735.1. Classification (NCBI taxonomy): domain Eukaryota; kingdom Fungi; phylum Ascomycota; class Dothideomycetes; order Pleosporales; family Pleosporaceae; genus Alternaria; species Alternaria brassicicola. The sequence continues at coordinate 27,904 of PHFN01000011.1, read as the reverse complement.
ACAGCGAGAAGCCAGTAGATATATCCTCCAACCTGATTGACGCTAGACTACACATGCGCATCAAGGACTACCGCGGTACGTGGGCGGATGGGGTAGATGGAGCGGAGGCGGAGGGGAGGATGGTGGAGCTTTTCCATGCCCCTTCTCCTTCTTATCTATCCTGCCTTCTTGTCTACCTTGCATCTTTACGCCCCTCCCGTCCAACACTGACAACCACTAACATACCCATGCCCAGGTCTACCCTCCGGCTCCCCCAAAACCTCCCCCTACTTCTCCACCCCCCAACATCCGTACGACCGCTACTCGATATCCTTCTCCTTCACCCCCAAACAAGATATCCCCGGCGACAAACTCGTCTTTGGAAACGACTTCGACCACCCGATCCGCGACCGCTTACCGCCGTTGTTCGATAAAGCGTTTGGGATAGTCAAGTGGTGGATTGACCCAGGACTCGATGGCGATGTATACGCCGAAGAGCCGTATTTATACGGCGCGCTGCTATCTTCCATAAACGTCCTACGCATCGGAAGTAAGAAGGAAGGAGATAAGCCGAACGAGGGCGATCTAGAAGGCGAAGCGCAGACAGAGGGAGATGTTGAAGTCCCTGGGTCAGATGGCGAAGCTGTTTTATATGAAGAGGGTGCTGATGGCGATGGAGTTGAGATTAGGAAAGAGAAGAGAGTGCCAGACAGGGCGGGGGCGCGACAGAAGTTCTTCCTCACGGAGCAGAATCGCAAGGATTTTGTGTTTGAGGCAGGAAGGGAATACAAGTGTGATTTCTTCAATCCGTATTTGGATTTTAATGAGTTTGCGCTCAAGATTGGGTATGGGTTACCTAATATTAGTATGATTGGGCATTGGGATGGGCAGCCGTTGAGGTATGTTCTTCCCTTTCTCTCCTCCATCGTCTCCCGTTTAGCTCTCTACCTGGACCATTGTTGGCATCACTACCGTCACCACCATCACCACCACCACCACAGGCTATTTTCTCGGACCGTTGGGATATGGAGCTGACTTGACGCAATCGACTAATCAGACCGCACACACTCAGATACGTGCTCAAGAACCGAGAGACAAACCAGGAACTCTTCGTAGTTGTCATCGAACTGCTTCCTACGGAGCAGGCGAAGAAGGAGGGTGCTGAGGACCCAAAGGAAAAATTTGAACAAGTATATGGGAAGGATAGAAAGAAGGAAGAGAATGATGATTTGGATTAGGAGGAAGTGCGATGGAGTTGGGGCAGGGTATCAAGGGACGAGGTTTTGGCATTAAAGGTTTGGGATGCTGAATGGGAGGGTATGGTGGGCGGCATCAGCCAGGCGTTTGGATGGGTATGGGTCATGACGGATGGGTGATTTTGAACGGCAGTCGGGAATGGGACGGTCTTCTGCCTAATATGAGTAGCAGGCTTAGCGATATATGTAGCAACAATCTCCTTTCCCATGGATGTTGGTTGTGATGTCTTCTCGTGGGGTACAAGATGCAGGCAAGCATTGGCACCGGGTGCTCGGACCTCCGAACTTCGGCCATGGCTGCAACGACATCAAAAATTCCATCGCAAAGCAACCATCTTAGCATCACAGCTTCGACATGGCCGCGCGCACTCTGAGGATAGGTAAGATAGCCAATTGCTCAATTCCACACCTCCACATCATGATCAATCAACTCATACAAACCAGGCCTTATCCCAGGCGACGGCATCGGCCGCGAAGTAATCCCCGCCGGCCGCCGCATCCTCGAAGCTCTCCCATCTTCTTTCGGCCTCAAGTTCTCCTTCTCCCACCACGAGGCCGGCTGGGAAACCTTCCAGAAGACTGGGGCTGCCCTCCCGGACAAAACAGTCGAAGCGCTAAAGTCCGACTGTGATGGCGCCCTCTTCGGAGCCGTCAGCTCGCCCACCGTGCAGACAAAAGGCTACTCTTCGCCCATCGTTGCACTGCGGAAGAGGATGGGCTTGTACGCCAATGTACGCCCTGTCAAGAGTGTGCGAGGTGCGTTGAGAGATGTGGATCTAGTCATTGTGCGGGAGAATACGGAGGATCTCTATGTTAAAGAGGAGAAGACATACACCGCACCGGACGGTTCTAAAATCGCAGAGGCTATTAAGAGGATTTCCGAAACAGCGAGTTTCAACATCAGCGCCATGGCCGGCGACATCGCTCTTCGAAGGCAGCGCGTCCGCGCCTCCGGCGCTCCCTCCATTCACGCAAACCCACTCGTAACTATAACACACAAGTCCAATGTCTTGTCGCAAACCGATGGACTGTTCCGCGAGACTGCTAGAAGAGCGCTACAAGACCCGAAATACCAACTTGTGAATGTGGAAGAGCAGATTGTAGATTCAATGGTATACAAGCTCTTCCGCCAGCCACAGGACTACGACGTCATTGTTGCGCCCAACCTCTACGGCGACATTCTCTCCGATGGCGCCGCTGCACTGGTCGGCTCATTGGGCCTCGTTCCTTCTGCCAACGTTGGAAAGGACTTTGTTATCGGAGAACCATGCCACGGTTCCGCGCCCGATATTGAAGGCCAAGGCATTGCGAACCCCATCGCGACGATAAGGTCTACCGCCCTTATGCTCGAATTCATTGGCGAAGAGGAGGCGGCCGCAGCTGTGTACAAGGCGGTGGATGCCAACCTGGAGGAAGCTAAGCTGCTCAGTCCTGATATGGGCGGCAAGGCCAAGACAGAAGAGGTCATTGAGGATATCTGCAGGAGGTTGTAGATACGCAACGGGTGTTCGGGATGCTATTGGAGCGAAGGATCAAGTGTGGAGAACGTATTACGAGACCGCACGAATGAAAAATTCATAGCATGTCCTGGAATGGCACTGATTTCAGGTGAAGATACCAGAATGCATGACCTGGTCGCTATCGGGAATTTCTCTTCCTTCTTCATACTGTATTGGTTCGAGAAGCGTGGCAAGCAGCAGGTGCCCCACGGCGGTGCGGTCGGAAGCTCACCGAGCCCAAAACAGCCAGGACTAAACCCAAAGTGTCGTAGCGTTCTCACGATGTTCCCAATGACCTTGGTGTGACTTGGCTATGCCTCACTAGCTGTGGATCTTACCATGGCATCCCGCATTTCTACATGCGCTAGGTAGGGGGCCATTATAGTTAAAAGACCTTGGCAACCCAGTACCTGTAACTTCTTGTTGTCTACTCGGTCTGCTCTCTTCTGTATCGCTTTGGTCTTCTCACGGCTTCATAAGCCAATCCCATGATGGAATTGAACAGCTCACAAAATATGGACAAGTTGCATCAACTCCCTATGCTACGGCCACTAGGTAGGAAATATTCATTCCACATTGCACATGGCTCTTGGCGGCTAAGTATCCTACAGGGAGATCCGAACAGCTGTCAGCAGTCTCACACGAACTGGGATTCTTCAATAATGTGGGGATGTCTGCCCACTACTCTCTCCTCAAACCTACCACTTCACCAGGGCTACAACAAATCATCTACGCCGCACTAACGGAAGCCATTCGCAAAAACGATATCCTAGCAGCCATTCCAGTCGATGAAGCTTCCCCCGATGCTTACTTTGCCCGCCTGCCTTCCATCGACCTTGGTTCTTGTGTCTTCTTCAAAACGCGAACCGGCTCGACTGCTCAAGACGAAGAAGATGCCGAGCTCGACGCCATTCTCCAATCACAACACAACACCGACTTTAAATCAGACTATGGAACCCTGCCATTCTGGCGACTGATCGTATTAGAAGATAACAAGAAGGGGGTGTGCAGTTTCACCGCATCCTTCATTTTTCACCATAGTCTCGGGGACGGTGCGACGGGCGCGATATTCCACACCTGTTTCCACCACGCACTAAACACCGCTCTGTCTTCATCGTCTCCCCTCGAACAAAGCAGTTCACTATTACCCATACCAGCCACAACGACCCTCCTCCCACCTCTAGAAGCCCTCCACCCCCTTTCGCTGGATCCAAACCCATCGTCAACCCACCAAAAAGAAGGCCTGACAGAATGGACCGCAAACCCCATTCACATCCCTGTAGAGTCTCACTACAAGACGTTGTACTTCGCGCCCTCATCCTCGGCGGCGTTTGCGAGAAGATGCAAGGACAACGGAATAAGCGTGACCGCCGGTCTTTCCGCTATAATGGCAGACGCCCTCTTCTCTGCCCTCCCACCCTCCATCACCGCACTAACAGGAATCATACCGATTAACCTACGGCCGTGGCTCAACCTCGGCTCTCACCCCACGGCGAGCAAGGACGCCATGGGAAGTTTCATCGACGCGGTGAAAGTGCAGATTCGTCGTGAACATTACTCCATCGCATCTTCCATAAACAACGGCAAAGACACAGGCAGAGCAGGTATGGGGGTGGGGGGGAATGCGGGGGGCCTACCCGCTGCCCTTCACACCGCGGCGTCGATCAAGAGATATCTCACGGCCAACCCATCACCCACCGGCGAACCTTACACGTCTGTCGCGGAATTCAAATCCATCGCAGACGTCGCAGCCGTGTTCAAATCCCTGCTTGATACTCCCCGCGACGCAGCGTTTGAAATCTCAAACTTGGGCCGGGTCTGGCCCTCATCCTCGTCCTCGTCCTCAACTACCGGTAGACAGACATCAGAGCTGGGTGAAGGTGATGCTGGCGCGCGACAGAGTGGGGTTAGAGTAGGCAGGATAGTTTTTAGCAGGAGTGCAGTAGCGTTTGGTGCGGCGGTTACGACGAGTGTGGTTACTGGGGTGGATGGCGGATTAGCCGTGGGGTGGAGTTGGCAGCGTGGTGTTGTTGAGGATGGCTTCGTCGGTCAGGCCATGGGGAGGTTTAGGGAGGGTATTGAAGGGGATGGGGTTCTAGGTTGGAACTAGTCCGCAAGATGCAAAGTAGGCGTGGTGGACGGGAGAGCTAGTGTCTTTTTTTCTTCCATCTTTTCCTTCTTTCTAGTCAAGTCAGGGTATTGAAGGATTATTGTGGGATGGTCCATACCTTGGGTAGGGAGATGGATCGTAGGGCAAGATCGGATCGCGTAACGCGCCATTGGAGAAAATCTTGACATCGGCTTGTGATCATTCAATACTTGCTCTGATCTCCACGCAGATCAGTTCGTCTTCTGCTTGTTGCAGGTGACGGTTTGGCGTCGGCTAATAATGCGCTCAATTTGACGCAACGGGATGGTAGGGCAAGCAGGCTAAGAGAACAGATCTTGGCGTATAGTAGGCCCGAAAGGCTGTGGGTAGAGACTATGCATGTATGCGAGCGGGAGCGAGTCTGTAACGGTGTTAGTGAATATTACTGTGGGTTAGTATAGTACATGCATCACTAACTCAAGGAACAAGGCAGAAACTACCCAAATAGGTAGAGCGTGTTGAGTGGGCGCCTCACCACGCCAAAACACTACCAACACCACAGATCCTACATGCTGGCCAAGCATACTTCACAGTTAGAAGCAAAGATGTTGCACTTGAGACGTTTGGAGAGATTTTTTGGTACGCTGGTGCCGTTTTTACGAGTGCTGAAAACCAATACTGTGCGTCCCGTGAGGCCAAAGTCCGGGACGTGATCCTACAGGTTGTACTACCCCGCCAAGTCGTTACAGCAGTCTTACGTGATCGGCAGAGTAGTGGTGGGAACGACTGGGAGCTGCACTGTCGTATGGCGGCATGTGTCTCATACGTGTGGGAGATTTGTAGCGGTTCCAAGTCAAGAGATTCCAAGCCTTACGTGACGCATGCAGTGTGTTGCGCCATCAGGCTGACCTATGAGGCTAAGCGTGGGTACTGCGTGGAATGCAGCAGTGGGGGCGTCTTTGTTTTACTTCTACATTTTTACTTGGTGGTGGCTGAAGGATACCGAAATAGTAGTGTCATCATCAAGCTGATGGAAACGTGGTCGTGTCTGTGTCAAGTGCGTGGGGCGAATGGGATGTATTCGATGAGGAACCTTCTCGATCAGGATAACCAAACGAACCACGCTATGAGCAGTTGGACGAAGTTGTGATAGCACGAAAGAGTGGTCTTGTAGTATTATCTGACGCGGTCTAGAGCCAGCGTAAGCAATGTCAGTTCGCAACGGGTACATACTCCCTACAAGCCTAGTTCATGCCGTGCTCCCACCAGACTTGACCGGAGCCATGATCCTTCTCAGCCAATCCCGTTTCGCTGCAATAGCCGCACCAACAACAGGAATCCCAGGATTCTCAACTGCATCGAACAAATGCGTTCCGCCCGGCCAAACATGCAACTCGCACGACGAACCACATCGCCACATATTCATGGCGTACGTGACGGCAGGGTCACGGAAAACCTCGCATTCAGCCGCATCTATGTAAGCCTGAGGTAAGTTTGTCAGATCATCAGCTCGGGAGGGCGATTGGTAGATGGTGACAGTATCAGTGCCACGCTGACCGGCAAGGGCGTGGCTCCAGGCCGCGCGGTTTGTTACGCCGTTCCAAGGCACACCATATTCGAACTGATGGTCCGAGACGGTGTCGCATCTGTCGTCGAGCATGGGCGAGAGCAACATCTGCGCTTTGATCGGCACGACAGGGACCTTTCTGTCGCGGGCCAGGAGACAAGCGGCTGCAGCAAGGGGTGCACCGCCCGAGGACCCACAGATAACAATAGCGGCAGGATCGATGCCTAGACTCGTAGCGTTTGTGGAGAGCCAGATGAGACCCTCGTAGCAGTCTTCAGCTCCTCCTGGGGCGGGTGTCTCGGGTGCAAGGCGGTATTCGACCGTGGCGATGATGCAAGATACGTCTTGGATGAGATCGACTAGCTGTGCGACGGCACTGAATCGGTCACCCGCGATCATACCGCCTCCGTGGATGTAATACAAAACCGGTAGTGTGTTGGGTGAAGCTTTGGGGGCGAAGATGGATAGGGCGATTGTGTGACCACTTGAACTGGGGACAGCATGATGGGTATGCGTCAGATGCGGATTCGCGTCGAGGATTGGTTCGGGGTTCCCGCCAACGTCCAGGCTGCGAAGAAAGGAGACGTCCAACTCTTCCGGTAGAAGGACAGAGTCAATGATAGGTGCTAGACTGGGGTCAATGGGTGGTCTGGGGATCGTGATGCGCGGGTCTAGCTGGGCAGCCTTGGAGTACGGGTACGGGTAGGATGTGGAATCAGAGGCCATGACGGCCGGTACGAGTGTGTCAGCGAGCCACAATCAGGCATGAGTCTGCATGTATAATTGTACTGGACATGCGCGGTAAACTATTGAGGTATTGTGATGACTGTGCGTGGGATGCAGTTGGGTACCGCGGACCGGGGCGAGGATGAAGAATTGCCTTGCGCGCGCGCAGGCCCAGGTCGACCAACGGCCCGCTCCACTCGACAGGGCATATTACCCGCAGCTGCGGACGTTGTCCCGGCGCCGAGAACCCACGCACCAGGCTCTTACCACATGCATTCCCACGATATCTTCCAACTGTCGACTCTGCTTGTTGCTATCAGGCGTCCTGCTGGGACAGCCACCAAGCTGCGCACAGTGAGCACCTTCTCGAATAAGCGCAGTCTTCCATGCGCGCGTTTTCCGAATGAGCACGTTTACCGTGAGCACGTTTTGGCTCTCAGCTGCTCTTATTAGCAAGTTTAGCGACGCATTGCTTGCGGCTAGAAGTGTCATTTTCGTCGCAGTCATCAAGTCCAACGACCAACCGTCTTCTTTGTTAGCCTTGTTCGGACATATACTCCGCAGCTAAAAGATGGACTCTCCGCCCTATGAGAATTATATGCGAGGCTTTCGCCTAGCGACTAGCAGCCAAAATGTGTGGTTTGGCTGGCGTCGGAATTGCGATTATGCTGTTTGCACCGACAGGAGCAATATGCTCGAAGACTGGCACGTAGGTGACGTGCTGTAAGCATGGAATAGTACGATTGTAGGACTGTTGGATATCAGAATTAGCTTCGAGCATCCCACGCTTATGCGATGCTTACTCGCTTTCCTTGGCCTCCCATGTCACTTTGTACAAGCCGTCGTCAGCCCGTACGTCGACTAACGGGCTGTGGCTGGAGACTGCTATAACGAAACAGGGCATAAGCTTCAGGATACTACCCAATCATAGATGCGCCCAGCGGTGAGTAGCTATCCTTCTTGGTTGGCTGAGAGGATAGCTCGGGTTCACCAGTGGGCTCACGGGGGTACGAGGCTGACTAAGAAGAGCCCTGTCTTCGTTCTACACGCACTGAGGCTAGCGAATGATGAGAATGCCTCAGGTCTTGTTGAGAACGATGGCCATGTGGCTTTTCGCGCGCACACAGATGTCGACGTGGCATTGAGCATCTTGCGGCTCGCTGGAAACCGCTTGAGTTGGTATTCCCTAACGTTAGTGTTGATCAAAGGGTAAGCACAATTGCGCATACATGTAGATGTGTGGCTATGCGGGTACGATAGAAACATGTTGGTGGAGAATACGATGAGCGAGTTTCGCGCTTGCGGAGACGCTAGCTGTCACGTGGATCTTGGCTCTCTCTAGTCACAGCTTGGCCTATGCCAATGTCCCATCACACCTCAATCACACTTTACATTCTAGTCTCGGCTCGCACGTCGATCGTCACATGGGTCACGTCGCCTGTCAGACGCACCGTCTCCAAGCCGAATGGCTTGGCCGATAGACATGGTGCACGCTCACCGTAGAGACCAATCCCAGCTGCCTTCAAGCACCACCCCCATTCTCGTCAACGGCAGACATGTCTCGTAATAGTAACATGCGGTGCAGCCTCCATGACTCGGTCAACGTGCTGACTGTATGCTGCCTGGAATGAGGCAACCCCGTGAAAGTCGACTCGCCTCGAACAACCTCATATTACCTCAGCTCCCCTGTAATGCCGGCGCTCGGTGCGTATCCGAGTGCCGTTGGCGGCACCACTTTCACTTTGCGACTTCAGTCAGCCTTCGCCTGACCCGACCGCAAATGTGGCGCTCGTTCCTCTAACCTGCTTACACTACCCACCTGGACCATCTCAATTTCAGAAGCTTTATATGGTCAACTTCTAAGCTCCAAGAGAAGCTTCACTCAACTTCCCAGGGCAGAATTCCCTTTCATGTCTCACGAGCCATGGTCGACATGACGATTCGCCTTGATGGCTTACCCAGCGACAATCCCGCTGGGCTTGGAATCTCGCTTCAATGCAAGGAGTCGTCGACTGCTGGAACCCCTCCCGTGGTGAGAGACATATCGAACAAGATCCTCGACATTATATACGAACATGCTCTCAACAAGTTCGATGATTCGAAAGAGCGCCTGGCCGCAGGAACAGCAAAATTCTTATCGGTAATCGACCGTTTCGTCCTAGCAGGTGAACGCGTCGAGACATGTTTGCCGGCCTTTCCTTTCAAGTCGGCCAACAAAGTTTACAAAGTGCTTGGATCTCTCCCGGATAAAGCAGAGGAACTAGCGCTTCAGCGGCTGAATCGCATGTGCGCAAGGATCAAGGATGTCTACAAGCCTGGAGCAAGAGTTACCATCATCTCAGACGGCATCACCTACAACGGTACGTACATCTACCGCCGATACAGATTTCTTGAACTGACCAGCACAAAAAGATTTGCTATCCATATCTGATAGCGAAACCTGGACCTATGGAGAGACTTTGCGCCAGATGGCGACAGAGAAGAAGTTCACATACATCGCATTTTCCCGCTTGAAAGACATACTTGACGTCCCAGGGCTACCAGAAAAGCTGCGAGAAATCACTTATGTCGCAAACTGCACCAACTTCCGAAGACTGCTTCTCAACAAATATGGAAGGCCTGACATCGACATCGACAAGGAGATCAGAGATAATGCAGACACGAGGCTAACATACCTGGGCTACCGCAAGTTCCTTGAGTCTGATCTGAAGCACATCTTCGCATTAGGAGAGAACCGCGGCAGCAACCAATACAAGAGAGACGTCAAATATCTAGCTAAGCAGATGCTCTTTAGGGGTTACGTAAGTCTGGCTTTTCATTGATTTCGCGCGACAGTAACCCATCCATGAGAACTAACCAAAAGCATAGGCATATGCTGGAGCAGTCAAAGAAGCGTTCCCAAATCACCTTAGATTGTCGATCCACGAATCCGTCGGTGATCACAAGATTTCAATAAGTCTGCTGGACACGAAGACCGGCTACACGACACCTTGGCATTGTAGCGTAGCCAAGCTAGCTGACGGGGACTGGGTCAGCGCACCTGCGGGTGAGTTTCAAAAGGACCCACGGCTCGAACTTGTTCACGAGAACGGCCGGCCCAGCTTTTTCATAGAAAGGAAACTGCAAGGAACGGACATGCCGTGGATCAATGAGGCAAACGCCAGCTATCTCCAGGCTCGAATTCCTTTCAACGGCACGCGAAGTGGATATTCGTCGCCGAGCACGACGTCTGTGGTCAGTGGCGTATCGACTCCACCCACGTCTTTTGGAACCTCACCACCACGTCCCTCACATTCACCACGCCGTTCTTCGCCGAGCATGAAGCTTTCAGGAACCCCCTACATCAACGGCACGGGGAGCGAGCCGGCCTATGGTCGTCGTCTGATACCTCAGATTATGGATCAGCTCGCTGCAGCTCATCCTGACAGAACCGTTTTCTCTCTCGCCCAACCCGCGGATGCAGGCTTGGACTTTAGACACATATCAGCACATGCTTTCGCAAAGGCGGTAGACAAGACAGCATGGTGGCTTCATGATCAAGTCGGCCAGTCATCGTCGGTTCGACCTGTCGGCTACATCGGCCCCCACGATCTTCGACATATCCTCATCACTTATGCTTGCGTCAAGGTTGGTTATGCTGCGCTCTATCTGTCGCCCAAGAACAGCACCGAAGGCGCACTAGCCGTGCTCGAAGCCACCAAATGCGATATCTGGGCCAAGGCAAGCGAAGTGGCGGCAGCGCCTCTTGTCAAGGACATACTGAATGAGCGCCCCATGAAACTGTTGGAGCTACCACTACTTGACGAGCTCTTGGATGCTGAAGACACCAAATTATTCCCATACACCAAGACATTCGATGCAGCCACTACGGATCCTTTCTGTTATCTCCACACGTCCGGATCGACAGGTGTACCCAAACCAATCCCGTGGTCTCATGGACTGATTGGCACGATGGATGCGGTCCGATTGCTCCCGCCTGTTGATGGCGACGATGGCCTCGTACCATGGACGTCAAATTGGAAGGAAGGCGACCGAATCTACTCCTCGTTTCCCATGTGCCATGGTGCTGGTATCATCATGGATATCCTCATGCCAGCTCTATTCGGTCTGCAATGTGTACTGGGACCAGCAAACGTTATCCCGAACATGTCACTCATCGAGAATCTGGCCGACCATGCCAAAATCGACATCTGGAGCATGGTGCCATCGCTCGTTGATGAGCTGGGAGAGACGCCTGATGTATTGGCCAAGTTCCAGTCTTCCAAGTTCATCTGCGCATCAGGTGGTCCTGTCAGTCCAATCAGTGCCGGCAAAGTCAACGACGTGATCAGAGTACTGAACTTGACCGGAACGACAGAGGGTCTTTTCATCGGGAACCTCGTTGTTGACAGGGAGGACTGGTTCTGGTTCTCTTTCCACCCCTACTCCGGATTTGAATTCAAGGAAGTCGAGCCTGGTATCTATGAACATTGGGTGCATCGCAACGAACACGCCTCCTTGTTCCAAGGCATCTTCCATACATTCCCAGACAAGGACTCTATCAATTTCAAGGACCTTTACAAACGACATCCGACGAAGCCCAACCTTTGGGCTTTCACTGGTCGTAACGACGATCTTATTGTTCTATCCAATGGCTACAAAATCCTACCTCTCGAGTTTGAAGCACTAGTCGGTACCCACCCTGCAATCGACGGGTGCCTTGTTGTAGGCAGCAACAAGCTCCAGGCAGGTCTTCTTATTGAGTTGAAAGACCCTCTAGCCAAGACTGATGAGGTTGTGGAGAGTATCTGGGCTAAGATCGAGACATGCATGTCTTCATCCCGACAAACCGTAAAGTTGTCTAGGGATTATGTCTTCTTCGCTCAACCAGATAGACCGTTCATCCGTACGGACAAAGGGACTGTCAAGCGAAGAGCTACTTTGGTACTTTATGAGGACTACATCGAGCGGTTCTACAACGCTCGAAACAACGAAACCTCATTCGTAGTCGATGCTAGCTCTGCATCGACATTGCAGCGATCAGTACAGGAGATTCTCGCTTCATCCCTCCCAGCGATCCAGGCTGCCTCTCCAGATGACGATCTGTTCGCACTCGGCCTCGATTCACTAGGAGTATCGGCAGCCATCAATGCTATCCGAGCAGCGATGAAAGGCCTGGACAAACTTGCACCTCGCCACCTCTACGCCAACCCCACCTTAGCCAAGTTCACCACTGCTCTTCAGCCTTTGGTAGCCGAAGCAAAGAACGCCGGTAGTCCAAAGCATGCTGTTGACAATCGAGAAGCGAGCTTGCAGCGCATGCTCGCGCAGCGAAGAGCATGGCAATCTTTTCGATTGAACCCCTTCGACTATGTCAATCCGAACCACTACATGGGATTGGTGTTCTACTTTCCTCTCCGAGAAGGCACCACGTTTGAAGAAGCATTCGCGAACATGCAGGCAGGGCTAAATCGAACCTTTGAGCTCATACCAGCTCTCGGTGGCAAGATGATGAAATGTTCGGAAGACGAGATCGGATATACCAAGGGCGATTTATGCGTGGCCATACCGCCCTTTGGTCAGCCCGCTCGCGATCGTCTGGTTTACAAGGACTTGTCTGATGTGCTACCGACGTTCGATGCCCTGCGTGAGGGTGAGTTTGTGCCGTCGGCCTTCAGGGACGAGCTTGTCCTGCGACAAGATACTTTCCCACAACTTCCTGCAGACATACTTGTTGCGCAAGCCAACTTCGTCAAGGGCGGGTGTATACTGGCTGTCGATCTCAATCACTGCTGCCTAGATGGCGTCGGTGCCATCATCTCGATCAAAGCGTGGGCCGAGAACTGCAGGTACCTGCAAGGAGACACGTCGGCAACTTGCGCGTGGTATGATGCAGAGAGCTTCAACCACAGTCTTCCCGAAGTCTTACACGAACTAGAAGGATACGTGCGTCCAGCAGATGAAATCGACCCTGATGTATGGGGTCTGCTGCCGTTCGTTCCATCGGACGATGTCGTGACAAAGCATTCTTCAAGGGAAGCAGGGCCTCTAGGCCGACCACCCCGCTACCCACTACATTCAGTATGGCCACTCCCTGAAGCTGAGCGCAAGATGGATACTACTTTGTTCCTGATCCCACCCGAGAAAGTCGAGTTACTCAAAGCAGACGTCATGCGGGACCCAGAAGCCAACAGCGTCAACACATCCATCAGCGACATAGTGCAAGCCTTCTTCTGGCGCTCCGCATTACGAGCCCGCTACGCTGTTGCCAAAGCCAACGGCCGAGAGTTCAGCCCAGATGACACCTCTATCCTCGAGTTGCCAACAGACGGGCGGCCCTACTTTTCTTCCCTACTACCTACATCATATATGGGCAGTCTACTCACTCTAAACCGCACAAGCATGCCCCTAGACGAGCTATGCGCCCCCACCACAAGCATTGTGCGCATTGCGCAGATCCTCCGCGCCTCAGCCGCCCGTATGACACCAACCCTCATCCACGACGCCTTCACGCTCCTCCAATCCCTACCCGACCATTCACGATTCTCAACCGCGAACATGGGTCTCGACCACATGCACGCCATGATCTCCAACATGATTCTCTTCCAGATGAATGAGATCAACTTTGGTGAAGGATACTTTGGAAATGGGGGCATGCCGGAGAGTATGAGACCACAGCTTGAGCGGGGAAATGGAAGGTTTAGATTTCTAGTCATCTTCCCGATGAAAGGAGATGGGGGCATTGAGTTGGTTATGGGCACGTTTCCCGAGGAAAGGGAGATGTTGGAGAGGGATGAAGAGTTTGGGCGATATGCGAGGTGTGTTGATGTGGCGGTGTGTTGATGCGGCGGGGAAGGGGGGACATGGCTGGGATGGGATTGGAATTAGGATAGGCGGAGTTTGGTTGCGTTTGAATGCGTAAATTGAGTTTTCTCTTCCCTCTGTTACATGCATCTGGTGTGAAGCCCAAGACGCAAAGCGGGTGCTGGGATGCCCCAGCTGTAGCGAGCGCCCAGGGTGGTCACAGCGATGAGCACATTATTGACGTGACGCGTGCCGCGCTAGACTAGCCGATCCGCACACACGCACCTCAGCCCTGCATGCTGGACCCCCAGTCACGCATCAGCAGGGTACAGGGCTGGCCGCCTTAACAATCGCAAATGTGCTCTCATCCTGGGACAAGACCTACTGCATGTCATCCTTCTTCTGACATTCGGTGAAGATGCGACACAAGCCTAGCGCAATTTGGTGCAGCTTTCATCCTTTGCTGACTGTACCTACTAGAGATGCACTTGTCCAAAGCGGGTTAACGTCTGCCTGGGTGTCTGTCAGCGTGCGACCTGTATCTTCTTTCCATGGTCCCTTTCGTCTGAGAAGAGTCTGCTTCGCTTTGCGACGGTGCGCTGTGATTATCTAGGGTCGAAACTGACAGCGTCGTCATCCCCCCAACCTGTCCCCAGTTCTATCCTACTACCATGCGTCCCTCCCGCGCATCCAGCGAAGAACCTCTCCTCTCACCGACCCTTTCCATATCCACCGACGCAGAAGACGCAGATCGCAGCACCGAAGCCCCCGATTCCCCTGTCCCAGCAAGCCTCTCCCTAGACCATGAGCTTCCACCCATCGATGCACAACCAGGCGTCCAAGCCATCGAAGCAACAACACAAGCATGGACAAAGACGTCCCTCACAGCCGCCTACGTGATGATCTGGCTCATCTACTTCGTCGAAACACTACTGACCGGTACCACGATGGCTCTGGTCCCATATGTCACGTCGGCCTTCTCTATGCACGCGTTCACGCCCACCGTTAGTATACTAAGTAACGTTCTCGGTGGCGTGATGAACCTGTCCATCGCCAAGGTCATCGATATCTTCGGTCGGCCGCACGGTCTGCTGTTCTGTCTTGTTATCGGAACAAGTGGGCTGGTGTTGATGACCGTGTGTGGAGGCGTCGGGACGTACGCCGCGGCTATGATATTTCACACCGTAGGTAATAACGGGTTGCAGTATATTTTGGCCGTCTTCATTGCGGATACAACAAAGCTGGAAAACAGGGCGCTTATGCAAGCGCTTATGGGCTCGACTACTCTGATCACTGGCTGGGTCGCTGGACCGCTGGCTCAAGGGTTTCTCCGTAGTCCTGGGTGGCGTTGGGCGTTTAGCATGTTCAGTGTGCTTGTTCCGCTCGTTACGCTGCCGCTTTTTGGGTTGCTGGTGCAAAATTATCGGAAGGCGAGGAAGATGGGGCTTATCATCACCGAGGGAGGAAAGAGTAAGGGCAGTGTCTTGCAGTATGTGGCACATTACAGTCGTGAGTTTGACGCTCTAGGACTGCTCCTGGTTTCGATGGGTATCGCATTGTTTTTGCTGCCATTCAATCTTTATACCCTGGCGGGGAAGGGCTGGTCGTCGCCGCTAATACTTGGTATGCTCGTACTTGGCATTTTCTTCCTCCTGGCATTCGCTGTCTGGGAGAAGTCTTTCGCGCCTGTCCGCGCTTTGCCTTATAGGTTACTCTTGGATCGAACAGTTCTCGGCGCATGTCTACTATGCACTTGTCTCTTTGGAAGCTGCGCTGTTTGGAACAGTTACTTTGGCTCTTACCTGCAGGTCGTGCAAGGACTGAGCGTGGAGGATGCGAGCTACGTTGCACAGCTGTACACGGTTGTTAGTGTACTTGTTGCTGTGTCAGCTGGATACATGATTCATCGGACTGGCCACTTCAAGACCATCTCACTCGTTGTCGGTATCCCACTTAGTGTCCTGGGTCAAGGCCTCATGATCCTATTTCGCGCCCCTGGGAACATTGGCTACATTATCATGTGCTTCCTCCTCATTTCCATCTCACAGGGTGTCCTCGTTGTCACGGACGAAATCGCTATTCTCGCCGCCGGGTCGCACGAACACGTTGCTGCGATGCTCGCGATTGTAAGCATCTTCGGCAACATAGGCGGTGCTATCGGTCTTACCGTCGCCGCCTCCATATGGTCGGACGTTGTCCCGAATCGACTCGCACAATATCTACCCGCACAAGATTTGCCAAATCTCCGTAAGATCTTCGGTGATATGACAACCCAGCTATCTTATCCTATGGGTTCTCCAACACGCCTTGCTATCCAGCATGCCTACGAAGACGCCATGTTTCGACTTTTGGTAGTTAGCACTGCTATCTGGATTATTGGGGCTATTGGTGTTCTGCTGTGGAAGAACATCAATGTCAAGAACATTCAGCAGATCAAGGGTCATGTTTGGTAGGCTTAGAGCTTGCAAGATATATTAATAAGAGTAGATTAAGAATCGAAGTAGATGCGGACGTACAGAAATAGCTAAAACTTATATTTCCCTTATAGTATCGTATTACATTGCTTTGAGGTCACTGTATTAGCAACGTGTCGGGAAAGACACATGATATTCTACGTCTAATACGAATACAGATATGCCCAGCTGCTGAAGCCCCAGATATCGAAAGGTTAGATTACGTGAACTTGTCGTACATGCAAACTACCCAAGCATCGCCTAAGTAACCTTTTCACCCTCAGTTTTGTCACCGGAGTCGTCCGCACCTGCTGTTTCGCATGATAGGTAGTGCGAAATCTGGCGGTAGCCTTCTTTGTGGTACAAGACTCGGTGGCAGATCGGACAGTCGTCGGGAGACTTGCGCGAGTTCTTCCACCACAACGATGTAGGGATAGTGGCCTGGGAATGGCAACTAGCGTTCGTGTGGGAACTCCAACAGCTCGTACACATCTCGCGAATGACGACAGGGAATAGATTCTCGAAGACTGCGTCATTGGTAATACTAAGATCATCACCGTCCGTATCGCTGCCGTCGTCATCTTGCTGCAAGGCGTGTTCGATGTATGGACCGATGGAGGCAATTTCGTAGGATGACTGCTCTAAGTTCTTCTTGTGAACGTAAATCGGAGCACTCACATAGTGATTCGGAAGGGAGGACGCTTCTTGCTCGGGCTCTTCTTTGGTGGTGCCGCGTTTCAAATATGCTGAATAGATCCGGACCAGCTCGACAGCTAACATACCGTTGAAATCTCGTTCATTGCGCTCCTGCAACTCTGTTTCGTGTTAGCTCATTTGAGACTAAATACCTCTAGGTACACATAATGAACAGTAAAGGCATACGTGGTAAATCTCGTTTACAGTTAACAAGACGCCACATGCTGTATACTCTCAGAGTGAGCTTAGGAGACATGATTACGTACCGCGATGAGCCTTCCGCGACTCGGCCACCGTCTTGTTTCGCTCTTCGGCCATTTTATCGGCTTTCTTTTGCTGTTTGTGTATCTCTTCCGGATCGAATGGAGGAGGCGCTGGGATGCCACTCGGGGGCTGTGTCATGGGTAATTGCAGGCCATATCCTGATGGAATCGTAAAACTGCTGAAACCTTCTGGAATCTCGTATGGCAAGACTAGCCCACCGATCATGCTACTCTTACGATCCAGTATCATGGCGTTTTCTAGTAATGTGATCTTACGAAGTACAGAGACTGCTGGTATGCTACTTCGCAGTTCCAAGACGACAGAACCCCAATGTTGACCGAAAGATTCGGATCGGATATCAGACTTGGCTGCGAGCATCTTGGTAAAGGCTCCAACGTACCCATCAAGCGCCTCTGCTGGCTGCTTCTGATAATGAGCGTGCAATCGCTGGCCTAAGAGTCGTCCTCTAGATCCTGGGCTGAAGCAGAGAGGTCGAAGAGTGATGGTAGAGGTTCCAGGAAGCGCGAATGTGGTACGCAAGCACTTGTCGCCGAAGGTATGACTGCACTTGAGCCGGACGGGCTGCTCTGAGTTGTCGAACCCGGGGTCGGCTGCTTCGCCGTAGGGTTTCCAGCAGATTGGACACTTACCACAGTTCTTGGTGATGCTATCAATCGATATGGGTATTAGACTGTCCAAGAAAGCTTGCTGGGTTACGAATGTGTCTGCATCAGGTTTAGGTGGTGCGTAACGCTCCTTCTTCTTGGTCTTGATCGATTCGCCGGCCGACACGTCTGCGAGCGATAGTGAGTTCTCCGCGGCGAGGATGCAGGAAGAGCAGGTGCATGTTCCTGCAGTCGTAGACATGGTCGAGGCTAGTTTTGGTGCTGGCGAAGCCTCAGTTGCTAAGATGTCTTGAGATGCCTGTATGGAAGCGGGGGTGACATCCATGGTTGGGGGTAGTGTGGCCATTAGAGTGGCCCTAGGATAGCTCAGGAACGAGTTAAGTTACGTGGTGTGAAGTGGGTTATCTATATGTCAAGAGATCGACCGCTAAGCACTTTTAAAGCGATGTGAGAGGCGCAGATTGCTACGCGAAGGCGTAAACCGCGGGTTCGTGCCGCGGTGGTGAGTTCCGGAACTGACTATTCACAGACTAGACTAGGCTAGGTTAGCTCATGAGTCTATAGCACCCGCTATCTGGGATCTGTTTACGCTTAGTGATAGATCCAGTGATTATCCTGATGTTCTAAGTGATTGACGAGACTGGGTGAAGGCTGATCGAAGTCGTACCGCGCAGGCACGCAGGTGGCGGCTGTGCCAAGTCCCGCTAGTCATGTGCTCACTCCACGACCCTGCTTCGCACCGATATACTTGCCAATAGATTATGCATGTAATGGATGCCAATTGGTCTTGCAGAGCCTGACGTAGTATACGTACAACGTTTTGTTCCGCGGCGGCGTCTGCGATGCACCTGACAGACACCTTCACATATGGTGTCACCACTGCGCTATTTGGTCTCTTTTATCGGGGGATACGATTGTGGTCGCGTGGAGCTCCGCACAATACCAGACGACCGGAGATTGGCCAAGGTCTTGGGCATGCTATTGACGTGGAGAAGTCGTTTAGTAGGCTTCACGGCGATACGTTGCAAATATGTCTTCATAAGTTATACGTAACCCTACCTCATCTACTTATAAGCAAGACCCCCAACTGGTTTCCAGGAGAAACCTCGAATCCGGCATCCTATAGCAAAACCCATGTAAGAACATCGCCAACCCCCAAGGCCAGCGACGGCAATATCAGCTTTCGTATAGCGCTTTTGTTGCATAACCAGTGCTCGATCCCTTCTACGCGAAGAACAGACTTGTTTACTGTGTGTTAACCAGTACTGTGAAGCAAGAGCTGATGGCCTAGGCGCTATAGAGTGTAGATATCCTGGTTAAGTTAACTTCGGCGAATCCCATCACATAATCTGCTATTATTGCCTTCCAAGACTAATTAATAGTTTAGAGGCATAGAGCAACAAGCGTTCACTCTGTTGTTTGTAATGGTTTAGCACGGTCAAGATATCAAAGTCTTCAGCCTTGCACAAAACATACTTGGGATACGGGCACGACTACTACAACAGCTAAAGAGACAGCCGTGATGTAGTGAAACAGAAAAGGAGAAGGGAACAAGAAAGTAGACGGGTTGGTCAACAGTGAAGACAGTAGAACGTAGCTAGCCAACAAGAGGCGATTAGGTAACAAGAGGGCAGAAGATAATAGGAAAGTGGAAGGGAACGAATTACTAGATAATACTATTAGAATTGGCGGATGACCACGAGGGCTGAGTAGAGTTGATGCTTGTGATACAAGGTTGAATGGTTCGGACATTAGACTTTTGATGGCTATTCTTACACCTATTGCTATGAGTAGCTAGTAAGTGCACTAGAAGCTCTAGTCAAAGTAGTGACTATGCGATGTCTAAACTAAGTGCTACGAAGTCGCAAGCTTTTCAACATCGCAACTTCAATGGACTACTGTCAGGCCGTACGATAGGATGCGCTAGGCCGAGTTGATGCGCATTGGGCTACGGATTATTTTATAAGTTGCTTACTCCATGGATACTAATGTATGAGTTTGTTGATTCTTATTGCGGATCGGCAGTCTCCTACCAATGCTCACCAAAATGCGCCTTCTCGAAGAAGAACTTTCATGATTTCATTTGTCTACACGAATAGATATACGCCGTATCCGCGAGTGGCTATTACGCTTGATACTTGTGCTTTTAACTAATGTGTAAGAAGGCGTTCGGACATGTACCTTATGCTGCGAGCCTTTTCTCACGCTGAAAGAGGGATACGACTATCCAGTACCTCGACCTGTCGGCATGTGTTTGGCAAGATATGCATTGAGCGGCATCTTAGCAGTGGTGGAAGTTCCAGCAGGAGGTGTTCAATATGTCGCGAAACATGATTTGGTTATGCCGGAGGCGAGGCACTCGGGGTTATCCATACAAAAACCGAGGAATCTGAAGCGGTGGCAGCACATGGGCAGCGGAGTCTCCCTCACACGCTTGAGGCAAGGTGAAAAGAGCGCCGAATGGAGATTTTCGTTAGTGTAGAAGTGAGCAACGAACAGGACCGCTCGCAGTTCCTCGAAGTACTATATCAAGTGCTCCATCCTAGGTCTTCGCCCAGTACGAACATTTAAGCCACCCGTCGCCCGTTTTGAGCGCCTGCGAATGTCGATCCCATAGTGAGTACAGTGGGCGAACCCGTTGCTGATAACACGAGATCAACTCTGGCCGGCGCTACACCGCATCGTGTGCGTCGTAGGTGATCGGGCAATAGATCTTACAGGCTCAGCTGCGTGAGAACCGACCAGCACTTAGTGACGCGCCTCAACAACTAATGTGGTAGCTGCTGGGAGCATACCTAAAGGAACTGATGGTCGCGACCGCGAGGTCTCCCGAATCGACGCCATCAACTGAGGGCAAAGACCCGCAACCGGCGATGCGAGGCGGATCAATACATCCCATTCGAAGGAACAAGGTTTTGCTGTCGAGCGCAGATCGTATAACGCGCACGATCAGGTGCTTGCAGCAGCTTTGCAGAACGGAAGGAGTAGTAACAGATGCTTTATATAGTGGACAGCATGGCGGCCGTTGAAAGGGATTGGAAACCATGTACGGAGGCGTAGGCGCATTCAGTTCGTATGTCGCGCTCCATGAGCCATGTTGGCATCTACATAGTGCATGTCACATGTAACGCAAAGCAATCAAGGTACGCAAGGCAGAGCACCTCGAGGAACTGTTATCAGAGGCGTATCTTGTAGTGTAGATAGCAAATCGTAGCTGCTAATCCTAGCAGCAGAGTTGCTTGAGCACCACGGTCCAATGGCAGCATAGCGATAGTGGAAATGCTACCCCCAACACGATCGTAGCATGATGATGACCAGCCTCAGCTGCCTAACACGCTCTGCGTTCCGGAAGTCTTACCCTCTCTCACCCTTTTGAGGGTAGTAGTAGCGACATCCAGAAAAGTTTCCAGCCCGTCGAAGATACCCTCACACACCTCACTGCTTTTCTTCTCCATCTCATCCACGGCAGTTTCGACAATGTCCCCCGTCTGCTCCCTGAACTTGCATAGTTTGTCGTCAACCACTTCACCCAGTTCCCGGATGCAATCCTCCTTGATAATGTCGACGTTGATCTTGTGGTCTGCAACAACATCTTCGAATTCTCCATCAGCTTGGCTGCGGAGGCTGTAAGCTTGGTCGTTCGCCTCATCGAAGATAGCTGTCAAGTGGTCCTTAGCCAGCTCGGTCAGGCGGTCGGTTATGAGGTTGCCAAGGGAAGAAGAGGCGGGTTGGGAAGGCGAAGTGGTTGCCGCCTGAGGCGAAAAAGATGGGGATCTTGGAGGTGCAAGGGAGCTGTGAAGCATAGCCGGTAAGATACTTTTGAGGATGCCGGGTAGCATGCTCTCAACAACTGCAGGAAGCTGCGCCTCGACAGCTCTGTTGGTTGCATTTTGAAAAGCAAGCGCAGCGGTGGCCTCCAAAGGCGTGCGTTGATAGCTGGGTGACGCCGTCGCCTTTTCTAATAGCGAGCCAACAGATGTATGAGGGGGGCTCGGTGTCGCTGTCGCGATTTCGGTTGGCGAACCAGGATCGTACTGCTGGCGTTTGGGAGCCGGCGAGGTGGACCGCGGGGAGCGCGAGGTGGCTACATAGAGGGTGTTAGTAGTGATTTGCGAGGTGATTGAGGTACGGAGTGACTTACTATGCCTGAATCGTTTTCGCGATGTATTGGTGTCCACCGCGTTCGCGTACGAAGGTGGGGGCGCTCCGTGTTCTTCGATGGTATCGAAGACTGTCCAATCCGCATACTTGTACCCATCATTGCCGTCTGAAAAGCCAGCGAACACGTCCGGCTGCCTAAAGAAGCACCCGAGTAGTTCACGGTTATCAGCGTGTACCCAATTGTAGTCGAGCAAAACATCAATCTCTCTCGCTTTGGCGAGCTGGACGAGCCGGTGGAAGGGAGCTTCATAGCCACTCTTTGACATCAGGGCACCAGGAGGGGACCGAATCCTGCATGGCTTTGCGAGTGAGAGACTCAAGACTCTCAGTTGTGGATTCCCGGCGCGCGCAATCGAGATCAGCTGGTCGTGTGGGACGGGCGTGGTCGTAGTGTTGAGTGACGTTGCGCCATGTATCAGGTTATCAGCATCATAGATCAAGGTGAAAGTCTGCTCATCATCAAAGCCATCAATGAAAGTAGTGTATTGGAGATAGAAGCTGATCTGCAATGGCTCCTCGCAGTACTTTGCAAATAAAACACAAGTCGATTGTGCAGCACCATCCACTCTCGCACTTGCCAACACAGGCACACCTTTCTTGGAGACAAGATAGCGAACCATTGTATAAACGATCACTCACAAGAGATATCCCCCCTGCAGTGATGCGACAGCAAGGGAAACCCACCCACCCGGGCTTTGGACGCTTTGTACGCTGCGAAGAGCAGCCCTGACTCTGTGGTGGGCAAATATTGGAATAGCGCTGACTTGAGGACAAGCGCAGTGTCGGCTCGTGAACTGCTGTCCAGACTGTGTTCGCACGACCCGCGACTGCTTGAGAATCACCCCTTCGACGCGTGGGTCGCCGGCGCGTGGGCTAATAGACCAACAACGCTGTGCGCACGTCAAAGGTCCCGGAAGGATGGCAAACTGAGGCGAGGCAACGAGTGGGCGAAGACAAGACGGTTGAGAGCAACTGACGAGAGGCGCTGGCTTGGGCTGACGGCGTGAGATAACAAACGTTGAGATGAACGGGGATGCAGGTGATGATGGAGGCTAAGGTGGAGTCGCGTTCAAGTGGTTGGTGGCGAGCGCGACAACCTGCGGAGCCGGAACTTCTCATCTTCCGATTTGCACCAACTATCTTCGGACTAGCCAGACGATCACAGCCCGCTCCACAACTTTCACGAGATCCCCGTTGCAACATCGCGCTTCAATGTAAGAGTAACACAGCCTTCAAGTGATACACTCAGTAGACCATATACCTTTCATCAGCGTCGATCTTATAGAAAAAAGTGGGCTCGGAACGCCTATTGCAAGCGCTGCATCAGCTACTTCTCACATTTGCGTCCTGTGACTCCAGTTGACGCCCATCACGAGAGCGACATGCTTGACTTGAGCCTGAGAGGAATCAAGTCCTCTTCACATGCTTTCTTTTCTCACACAAGTGTTCAACCTAATTATCAGTCGGCGCATTCTTCGGGGGTTCCTAGTTGCAGAGCATCACGCATTGTGGAGTGGGAGAAGGTATTGCCGCACGTGTCCCGGCGCGCTAGTCGCGTCTGATTTTGCACCCACCAGTCGCGCCGCTTCTCGCTTGGCCTACTACAGCATCTCTTCTAGCCCATCTTCCATCCGTGCAAGTACCGCTGTCCGCATCAACGTGATCAACCGAAACGCATCCGGAAGTGCGCAAGGTCTACATCGTGCGCAAGCTGATATGAATGACTTCAATGGCACAACCGACCAGTTCCTAGCGTGGTTCAAGGCCGGCGGAGGCGTCTTCCGGGACGACTTGCTTGAGATACAAGACCTGAGGCATAAGGATGCGGGTCGAGGGATAGGTGAGCTCGCGGAAGGATACGCACGAGTTGACAATCAATTGACAGCTTGCAGTCACAAAACAAGACATACCAGAAGAGACGACGCTTTTCACCATTCCTAAAGATCTGATCATTAGTGTAAACACATCGCAACTACCTAATAAACTGCCTGAAATCTTCGATACGTTGACGGATGGCGAAGCCGATGATGACAAAGAACCGCTTGACGCATGGATATCCCTAATATCGGTAATGATGTACGAGTACTTACAAGGCGATGCATCACGCTGGAAGCCATACATGGACGTACTGCCATCATCTTTCGATACACCCATCTTCTGGTCCGATGCAGAACTGAAGGAGCTCCAGGGGACCTGCCTATCAACAGAAAAGATTGGGAAGCAACAGAGTGATGACATGCTGCGATCACAAGTTGTACCCATCATTCAGCAAAATCCTGAAGTCTTCTATCCTGACGAAGGCAGGAAGTTGAGCGATGAAGAGCTGCTTGCACTTGCGCATCGTATGGGTAGCATCATCATGTCGTACGCGTTTGACCTTGCCAATGAGCGCGAGGAGGAAGACGAGGAAGAAGACGGCTGGGTTGAAGACCGAGAGGGCACAACACCTCTTGGCATGGTACCCATGGCGGATATACTTAATGCTAATGCCGAGTTCAATGCGCATGTGAACCACGGCGACAGCCTTGAAGTAACGTCGCTCCGATCAATACTACCAGCCGGGTCGGAGGTCCTCAATTACTACGGTCCCCTGCCGACGTCCGAACTACTGCGCCGCTATGGGTACGTGACACGCGAACACCATCGATACGATGTAGCCGAACTCCCCTGGAGTCTCGTTCGTGAAGCGCTCATCGCGGAGCTTGAGCTACCAGAGGAGTTCGTTGCAAAGATTGGGGTAAGCAACCAGGATGGACTCCCAATGCGCATGCACTGATAGTGATGAAGGGCGAACTCGACGAGAATGAGGAGCTAGAAGAATTCTTTATCGTCGAGCGCGATTCCGGCGAACCAAACTCGGAAGGGCAGCTCACGTATGCAGCCAAACTCCGTGACGTTTCACAAGAGCTGGAAGAACAGCTGAAGGTCGTCCTCAAAGCTGTCAAGAAGCACAACCCAGAGTTTATCCCGGAAAAGAGAAAGCGCGAGGATATCTTCAACACCGTCATAACGAAGGCTTTGACCGCCAAGCTGGCGCAATACCCGACGTCAGTGGAAGAGGACGAGAAGTTGCTGAAGGAAGACGGCCTGGAGAAGAGACGTCGCATGGCTATCGAGGTTAGGATTGGTGAGAAGAGACTGCTGTACGAGGCCATAGATTTGTTGCAAGGCAATCAGGAGGATACCAAGGGGCAAGTTAGCAAGAGGGCGAGACGTAACGCATAACGCGTTTGCTTATCTTTAAATATATTATATTCCCACCTACCTACCTACCTACCTCCATGCGACTGCACTATTTTCCACCAGAGTACAGGTTCGTAGGTGGAGGCAATAAGACAAGATAAGAAATAAGCGAGTAGAACTAAGGGGTGGGATTCTGCAACTACTAGAGTATATAGTAGATATCTAAAGAGGTTATTTTGTGTAGAATTACTATGCAATTCTAATAGTCTACTTAGATTCTTAATATCTCTTCTCGTTGTAGAGATATAATAGCGTAAAGGTAGGTAGAAGTTTTAGTGTTCCTTACATAACTGCGGCGCGCACAGCTACTATAGACTACCTCTAGCTACACTATTTTAATTAGAAAAGCCGTGCGATTCTAACGCTACGCCTCGCTTAAGGCTAGCGCATGTAGGGAAAAAGTTATTGTATAGCAAAGGTAGGAACGTAGAAAGGAGAGTACATATACAATAACAAAAGGAAAAAATTATCTAAGAGGGCAAATTGTAGAGAGTTTTGCTGCGAATCTAATAGTATACTCTTTTTCTTGCTAGCCAGTATAGTTCCTAAGATATCTAAAGGTAAAGTTTAGAAAAGTTAGATTTTTAAAAGATATAACGAATTTTCAAGAAGATATATATAATAGTAGGTATATAGTTTATTATTTATAAAGTAGAAGTAGAGAAACGTTAGTATAAAAAATATAGTAAAAAGTATTAGAAAAGTAAAGAAGTTTGTATAAGTTTAGTACTTTATTATATATAGAACTTATATACTATAAATTTAAATAGACATAATCTTTAATAGGCGAAGTAGGTTATCTTTTATAGTAAAGAGAATAATATCTAGAAGTACGTAGTAGAATATAAAAAAAAAGTACTATATACTATAAGTAACATAGTTAGCAAGCGAGTTAGTTAGACAAGCGAGTCGGTCACCCTACTAAGTTTTGCAACTTCAAAGCGATATATCTTAACAACGCGATAATATTATTGCTAGATATTAATATAGTAGACTACTCTATATTAATAGTATTAGCGTTGCATGTGCGCAAGTTGTGCCTAGTCTCCTTGCACCTAGTGCAGCGCCTTTAAGCGCGCTAGCTAAGGCCTAATCGCGCTCCTCCTTAACGCTCTTTATAAGCAATCTGCTAGTTAGCCTTATTTTAAGCTAGTATATCCTTTCTAGCTCCCTTTGTAAGTACTCTATGCTTCTGTATACGCCTTTTAGAGCGCCGCCTACGCGCTAAGGCTGCGCTATTAGCCTTCTTAAGACTAGAGATCTAATCGCGCATTAGCTTAGCAGAGAGCATTATTACCTTAGCGCCCTTCTTTAGCTAGTTAATCGCCTTAATAATTAATGCTAGTAATAAGCTCTTGTGCTAGCGCACGCGCTTACGTATAAGGCTTAACTAAGCCTTAAGCTTACGCGCGTTGCTTGGCGTTTAAGCTACCTAGGGAGCCTCTAGTAGAGCTGCTGCTAGAGGAGTAAGTGTACGTAGCTATACATCTAGCTTTAATAGAATAGCCTCTAGTTGTAGAGGAACAAGGCCTGCGCTGCGGAAGGCTAAGTAGATATTAGCTAGCGTAAACACTTAATTAAACGCTGCCTTAAACGCTAGCAGAAACTTAAGCTTAGTAATATAGTTAATGTAGTTGCGTATAAAGCTCTCTACCTTACGGCTATACGCGCGCTTTAATAGTAAGAAGCAGCTAACATTAAGTAGCTAGAGTAGTTAAGATAAGTAAGGTAGTATACAGAGCGTATAGATATTATTCTCCTTGTAGAGCTCCTAGAACGCTAGAGATTAGTAGCTCTTATAGCTATTAATAATAAGCAGGCGACGCGCGCCTATACTACAAGCCTACGTGTAAGCATTAAAGTGCTTTAGCTACTTAACTCTAAGCTTATTATTTGTCTAGCTATTGTCGCTAACTACGATTGCCTAGTCGCGTAGGATATCCTCCTTATACTAGGCTAATAGGTAGTACTAGCTAGCGAAGATAAGAAATAGTAGTACTAACTAGCTAGTAGCGCTAATAGCAGCGATTAGCGTTACCTACTCGCGATTGCCTAGCTAAAGAGTCTTTAGCCTGCCTCTCCTCTCTACTCCTATTATAACTAGCTGCGTTGTAATCTTGCCTATTATAAAGCTAGCTTTATTAAAGTTATAGACGTCCTTATCGCAGATACCCTACTTAGCCTTTGTCTCTTCTACAAGCTTAAACTACCTCTTTATTAATGTCGCATCCTTACACAGAGCTCGCTACCTATTATACGCTTAGTTAAAACACGTCTAAAGACTATCTGTACGCTTAATAAAGTTAGCTAGCTACTTCTGCCTAACCTAGCTAGCGCCGCGTGCAGCTAGCAGCTTATTAGCTATATCACGTGCAGCTGCGTAGGTAGGCGCAAATTAGGGTTAGGGTTAGGGTCAGGGTTAGGGTTAGGGTTAGGGTTAGGGTTAGGGTTAGGGTTAGGGTTAGGGTTAGGGTTAGGGTTAGGGTTAGGGTTAGGGTTAGGGTTAGGGTTAGGGTTAGGGTTAGGGTTAGGGTTAGGGTTAGGGTTAGGGTTAGGGTTAGG